>JAULJL010000036.1:8469254-9069254 GCA_030761205.1 Fremontodendron californicum
GTTACACAAATCGAACAACACGTAAATTAAACCAAAATAAAGTTATTGCAAATCAAACCAAAAGCTGAGAAGTCATTTATTGTAGTTGTGATTGTGGCTCACATCTTCCTCTGGTTTTACGTCCAGAAACGGCTTGAACGCCTTCTATGAGTCGAGGATATGCTTCCCATCCAGTTTTCTTACAAGCTGGCAAACAGGGTCTTTTAACATCAGATTCCCAAGATGTTGCCATTCCCTTTGGAATTGCGGCCATAAATCAAGAATTTCTCTTTGTACGTCTCCACTAGGATGCGTCTCAAGAGAAAGTTGGATATTACCCAAATTCTCCTTACTCAGTCCATCCTTAATGAATTCAATTTTATCATCTCGATTAGAGGACGGAATCCCAATAGAACGACATTTACCGTTACACGTCCATCGTGCACATTTGTGGCAATTTGAACTCATGCGCTTTGCTCGTCGCTTCTTTGCAAAAGTGCTTCTACCTGTACCTGGTAAATGCAAAACAGGAAGATATTCATCTTCACGTACCTTGGCTTCAATTATCCAACGTATGTCGTCAGGAATCCCTTTGTGCATAAGCATTCTTAATCTTTCAAGTCGAACTTGGTAAAGCTTCAGTAAAATATTTCGAGGAAAAGGAGGAAATCGTTTCTGCAATCTTGTGAGAATATCATCCATCCTGAAAAAAAATGAAAAAAATGAAAGAGAAATTGGAAGAGAAATTTATATACAATATCAGTTTTGTGGGTAGCTGATGGAACCGATTTAAATAATCACGGAGTACCGTTATCCGCCATTTAACCGGGGTTAAAAAAAATAAATTAAAAATTATATTTACATCTTGTAAGAGAAAAGAACTATTAAACAAAAGAAAAGAAAAACAATAAAAGATAGAATGATGGAGAGTAAGGAATATGCAAATCTGATATAATAGATGCTCTCCATCCTTTTGGGTTGCCTCCCAAGAAGCGCTTGGTTTATTGTCCTCAGCCTAACTTAGACCCATGCCATTATTATTCAACATACTTTGGCTCAAAAAGTGGAAACTCCTCCACATCTTGTATTGGAAAGTTCTCATAGTAAGGCTTCAATCTATGACCATTCACTTTGAATGCCTTATCTGTTTTTGGGCTTTGGATTTCAACTGCACCATGAGTAAATACATTAGTAATAACAAAAGGTCCAACCCAACGAGAACGTAACTTACCTGGATATAACTTAAGGCGTGAACGGAAGAGAAGAACTTTTTGTCCAACAACAAATTCTTTTCTTGATATCATCTTGTCATGGAATGCCTTAGTCTTTTCCTTGTAAATCCTAGAATTCTGATAGGCATCATTCCTTATCTCCTCTAATTCTTGTAGGTCAAGTTTTCTTTTCTTTCCTATCTCATCCATCTCCATGTTGCATTGTTTGATAGCCCAATATGATTTATGTTCCAATTCAACCGGAAGATGACAAGGCTTACCATAAACAAGTCGATAAGGAGACATACCAATGGGTGTCTTATATGCTGTCCTATAAGCCCAAAGTGCATCATCAAGTCGTGAACTCCAATCCTTCCTATTTGGATTAACTGTCTTTTCAAGGATGGACTTAACTTCTCGGTTTGACACTTCAGCTTGCCCACTAGTTTGAGGATGATATGAGGTGGAGACCTTGTGTGTGATGTTATACTTCCTCAAAAGTGCTTCCATAGTCCTATTGCAAAAGTGAGTACCTCTATCGCTGATTATGGCCTTTGGCGTTCCAAACCTAGCCAAGATGTTAGTCTTGACAAAATCTGAAACAACTTTAGAGTCATTAGTCCTAGTGGATTTTGCTTCCACCCACTTTGAAACATAATCAACGGCAAGTAAAATATAAAGATTACCAAAAGAAGGAGGAAAAGGTCCCATGAAATCCATGCCCCATACATCAAAATTTTCAACAATAAGTATTGGAGTTTGAGGCATTTGATTTCTAGGACCTAAGTTACCTGTTCTTTGGCAACGATCACATGACTTGCAAAAGAGGTATGCATCTTTGAATATGGAAGGCCAATAAAATCCAGAATCAAGAACTTTCATGGCTGTTCTTTTGGATCCAAAGTGTCCTCCACATGCATAAGAGTGACAAAAGGTGAGAATAGATTGAAATTCAGTTTCGAGTACACACCTTCTTATAATCTGATCGGAGCAATGCTTCCAAAGGTAAGGATCATCCCATATGTAGTATTTGGCATCACTCTTGATCTTATTTCTTTGAGCTTGTGTCAACTCTTGTGGCAACTTCTTGGTAACTAAGTAATTAACAATATCAGCATACCAAGGAGTTGTACTTATAAAAAGAAGTTGCTCATCCGAAAAGTTCTCATTCAAGGGTAGTGCATCCTCTTCATGAACTAAACGGCTAAGATGGTCCGCAACCAAGTTGTCACTACCTCTCTTATCTTTTATCTCCAAATCAAACTCTTGTAAGAGAAGTATCCATCTGATCAACCTTGGTTTGGCCTCCTTTTTAGTGAGCAAGTACTTAAGGGCTGCATGGTCAGAATATACAATTACTTTAGTACCAATTAAATAAGATCGAAATTTTTCTAAAGCAAATACAACAGCCAAAAGTTCTTTTTCAGTAGTGGAATAGTTCAATTGAGCATCATTAAGAGTTCGGGAGGCATAATAAATGGCATGTGAGGCTTTGCCAACCCGTTGGCCCAAAACAGCTCCAATGGCATAGTCACTAGCATCACACATGATTTCAAAAGGTACATTCCAATCTGGTGGTTGGATGATAGGAGCTGATGTCAAGAGTCCCTTCAATGTTTCAAACGCCTCTTTGCATTTATCATCAAAGTGGAAAACCACATCTTTTTGTAGTAGCTTGCAAAGAGGTAATGTGATCTTTGAGAAGTCTTTGATAAATCTCCTATAGAAACCTGCATGTCCAAGAAAAGAACGAACCTCTCTCACATTTGTGGGAGGTGGTAAAGAATGCATAATATCTATTTTAGACTTATCAACCTCTATCCCTCTAGAAGAAATAACATGGCCCAAAACTATTCCTTGTTCTACCATAAAGTGGCATTTTTCCCAATTCAAAACAAGGTTAGTTTCCATGCATCTTTCAAGTACAAGTGTAAGGTTCTCTAGACATCTATCAAAAGAATCACCATAGACACTAAAATCATCCATAAATACTTCTATGATGTTCTCTACATAATCTGAAAATATGCTAACCATACACCTTTGGAATATAGCTGGTGCATTACAAAGACCAAATGGCATACGCCGGTATGCAAAAGTACCAAATGGACATGTGAATGTTGTTTTCTCTTGGTCCTCCGGAGCAATGGCTATCTGATTATAACCTGAAAAACCATCAAGAAAACAATAATGAGAATGGCCAGCTAACCTTTCAAGCATTTGATCAATAAAAGGTAAAGGAAAGTGGTCTTTGCGAGTTGTGGAATTAAGTTTACGATAATCAATACAAACTCGCCATCCTGTTTGAATCCTAGTAGGAACAAGTTCATTCTCATTATTTGTTACCACCGTTACACCTGATTTCTTTGGAACCACTTGGACTGGGCTCACCCATTTGCTATCCGAGATAGGATAGATCACTCCTACATCTAGGAGTTTCAGTATCTCCTTTTTCACAACCTCCATCATAGGAGGGTTCAATCTTCTTTGTGCTTCTCTTGTTGGTTTAGACCCTTCCTCTAACAAAATCCGGTGCATGCACATGGATGGGCTTATTCCCTTGATATCGGCAATTGTCCAACCAATTGCTGTTTTATGCTCTCTAAGCACCCGGATAAGTCGCTCTTCTTGCAAAGGTGTGAGCTCTTTGGCAATGATGACAGGTAGTGTGTCCTTTTCCCCTAAGAACAAATATTTCAAGTGGTTCGGTAGTGGTTTCAACTCTAAAGTTGGTGCCTGCAAAATGGAAGGTAGAAGTTTCTCATTAGATAAAGGCAAATGAATAAATGAAACATCAAACCTTGCATCTTTAGGTTGCAGCGAGTGTAAAGATTCTAGTGCCCCTTCCACCTGGTCACTCAAGGCTAGTTTAGCATTCCCCATTCCGAGATGGTTGCTAAGGACTATTTCTACACTATCTTCACCATCTAGCTCATAAGCTTGCTGCACTAGTGAGTCAATTATATCAATATTAAAAACAGAATGCACATCACTAGGATATCTCATGGCCTCAAAAATGTTAAAGCGAATTATTTCACCATCAAATTCCATAGTTAAAGTGCCATCATGTACATCTATTTTAGTTCTTGCTGTTTTCAAGAATGGTCTCCCTAATAGAATAGGTGTGGGATTAGAAGACATCTCATCTTCCATCTCAATAACATAAAAGTCAGCGGGAAAAACCAATTCATTAACCTGTACAAGAACGTCTTCTACCACTCCTCTTGGATAAGTGTTAGAACGGTCAGCAAGTTGTATTATAACACCGGTTTCCTCTAATGGTCCTAGATTCAATGAAGCATAAATTGAATATGGCATGACATTAATAGATGCCCCTAGATCTAGCATAGCACGCTCAAACCTGGTGTTGCCTATCTTACAAGGAATGGTAAACATACCTGGATCCTTGCATTTAGGTGGGAGTTTCTTTTGAAGAACAGCTGACACATTCTCCCCCACACTTACCTTTTCATTCCATTTCAACTTCCGTTTAGATGTGCACAACTCTTTTAGGAACTTGGCATATCTTGGCACTTGCTTGATAGCATCTAGTAAAGGAATGTTCACCTCTACTTTCCGGAAGGTTTCCAAAATTTCCTTCTCTTGCTCCTCCT
Source organism: Fremontodendron californicum (assembly GCA_030761205.1). Taxonomy (NCBI): domain Eukaryota; kingdom Viridiplantae; phylum Streptophyta; class Magnoliopsida; order Malvales; family Malvaceae; genus Fremontodendron; species Fremontodendron californicum. The sequence goes on from JAULJL010000036.1 coordinate 8,474,056, forward strand.
TCTTGGACTTTGCTAACCTGCTAGGAAAAGGTGGAGGAGTTATATAAGAAGGAAATGATGGTTTAGGAATTACCTTTTTTAGTGGCTCGTTGGGATGTGAAGAGGATGCCATGGTATTGTTCTCCCCTTGAGCACTATCATTTTGTGGTGTCTCTAGCTGTTTCCCACTTCTTAAATTTATAGCATTGGCATTCTCTCTTGGATTCACTATGGTTTGGGAAGGTAATTTCCCAGAATCCCTTGCTTGCATTTTACTCATGGTTGTTGCCAATTGCCCTATTTGAGTCTCCAAATTTCGAATACTTGTCTTTGTTTCCTGTTGAAATTGAATTGAATTAGTAGAAAGAGCTTTAACAAGATCTTCAAGAGAAGTACCTGAATTTTGGGTGGGTGGTAGTTGATGTCGGGTTTGGTATGGTTGTTGCACTCTTTGCTGAAAACCCGGTGGCCTGTGGTCAAATGGTGGAGGAATAGTTTGTGATTGGTTCCCTCCATAATTGAAGTTTGGATGATCCCTCCATCCTGGATTGTAAGTGTTTGAGTAGGGATCATATTTCCTTGATTGGTTCTGAAATCCACCCATGGCATTCACATGTTCATTGGTATCCTCTTGAAGTGTTGGACACATATCAGTTTGGTGCCCTATGTTTGAACATATGCCACAAGCCTTTATTTGTTGTATTTTACCTACAGCCAATTGTTGAACAAGAGAAGTCAGTTTATCAAATTTTTGTTCAAGGGATGATATACTTACCTCATTAACTCTCTTGGGTTGTGGTGGTGGATCTTGTCTCATTGAGAACTGTTGAGAATTGGCTGCCATGTTGGAGATTAATGTTCTAGCAGCCCTGGGAGTCTTATCAACTAGAGCTCCCCCACTAGCGGCATCTATCATACTTCTCTCCATGGGCATGAGACCTTCATAGAAGTATTGGATGAGAAGTTGTTCACTTATCTGATGATGTGGACATGATGCACAAAGTTTCTTGAACCTCTCCCAATATTCATATAAGGACTCTCCGTTGTATTGTCGAATCCCACATATCTCTTTCCTAATGTTGGCAGCCTTAGATGCTGGGAAATACCTTTCCAAGAATGCTTTCTTCAAATCATTCCATGTAGTGATGGTCCCGGATGGTAGATAGTAGAGCCATTCCTTTGCTGAATCAGCTAGAGAGAATGGGAAGGCTCTCAACTTAACTTGCTCTTCCGTGACCCCTGTTGGTCTCATGCTTGAGCAAACTACATGGAATTCCTTGAGGTGCTTATTTGGATCCTCTCCTGCAAAACCATGAAAAGTTGGGAGAAGATGAATCAAACCAGATTTTAATTCAAAAGCTACCTCAAGATTAGCATATTCAATGCATAATGGTTGTTGACCCAAGTCCGGAGCGGCTAGCTCCTTGAGAGTTCGGTTGTCAGCTGCTGCCATCTCTCCTTGCTTCTCTTGGATGTTTTGGATCAACTCCTCGATTGGTTGTTGGTGAGAAGTTATAAATTCCCGAATTTTCCTAAGTCGTAAGTCTTCTTCGGGAGCTTGGAACATTCACTAATAAAAAAAAATAAGAAAGTAAATAATTAGAACAGAAAATAAGAATAAACCAATAAACTAATAAACTAAAGAAAGCAATCCCCGGCAACGGCGCCAAAAACTTGATGCACCCAAAAGAGTGTATCTTATTTAACCTTGCACTAAAAAGATCAATTGTAAGTATAATGATTAGCAAGGGTCGAGTCCTCAGGGATTGGGTTTTAATCTATGAGTTATTAGTTTATAACTTACGTTCAAAGAAAACAATAAAAGAAAAGGGGTTTTTGAAGCCAGATTTAAACTAAAGTAAATAATAAGAATAAGATGCAAGGCGGTATAACCAGCCAATAAAAATATATATACTAAATTAGGCGGTATAACCAGCCAATAAAAATATATATACTAAATTAGGCGGTATAACCAGCCAATAAAAATAAAACAAAGTTAATATACAAATTAGGCGGTATAACCAGCCAAAATAAATATAAAAAAATAAGCAAACTAAAAGTAAGAAAACAAGTAAGTAAGAAGAATCAAATATGAAAAATATGGTTAAGGTTTCATTCTCCACCACTAGACATCATTAAGAATCAATTTCAGATCTATCAATATCAACCAACTATCAAAGTTAACAACCGTAGATAACAACAAGCTCTGTTATCCCAATCTTTCCTTAATTTGTCGTTAAATAGAACAAGCTCTCTATTTAATCTCTAACCATTAAACAACCTAGAATAAGCTCTCTAAATTCAATTTAATGGCAGCTTTATGATGAGAAAGATAGGTTGATCTAAGCAACAAACACATAAGCTCGGATTGTTCAACTTAGGTTATGTTCCACTTTGCAATTATTGAAAACTTGACCATAATCATTAATCACAAATTGCCACTTATGAATAGGAAATCAAGACAATTACACGGATCAAGACTCCTAAACTAGCAATAGATAATTATCAAGATTTATCTAGTTGTACGCCTAAATAAATCAAGACAACATCATGAACAATTCTTGTAGAAGAACATAAGCAACTTTGATAGAAAATTAATGATAGATAGAATCTGAAAATCAATCACAAAACGTGTATAGGGCTTTGAAATCACCCTTAACCAAATAGAAGTTTAGCCTAGCATAGGCATCATAAACATAAACATAAAATTAAAGAGAATCTAAGAAGGAAATAAAAGAAAGAAAGAAGAAGAAGAAGAATATTAATTATCCAACCTCTTGCTCTTTCTAAAGAAAAAGAAAACTAGAGAAAAGAAAGAAGAAGAAAACTTAGAGAATTTTGTTAAAATGGCTAATATCCTACCAATCTCCAATATGATCCCTTACAATCATCCAAGGCCCTCTATTTATACACATTTTGGAGGGCTAAATGATAAGAGACAAGCTTTACAAATTTCAAAGGTAGGTATAATAGGTGGGTGCATTTTCTAACAATTTTCGTCATGTATGACGATTTTGATCAGCCAAATTGATGGTCGATTTTGTCAATTGTGGAGGCCTTATCTGATCACATGGTCTTCTAGACAAATGTTACCCTATCCGTTACTGATCCATAGCCGTTGGAATCAGCTCATTTGCTGATGTGGATAAGAAGATATGGGCATAATACGAAAACATGTCAGCACAGACGTCATTGCACATCAGCCAACTTGATGGTCGATTTCGCTAGGGAAAACGACTCCGTTTCAAGAAGTGTAAAACATCAAAAAGATAGATATGCCTCTTAGCTTTGCATGGCCACAAATTTCAGCCTTATTGCTTCAGTGAAACTCGAGATATAGCTGATATGGCAAAAGGTGTCGGAACTGGAACTGAACTGAATTTGCCCTTAATTCTAGTAATCTGAAATCACTCAAAGAAACTTGTGAAAAACACCAAAATACATAAAAATATAAAAGATCATAAACACAATTAGACTAAACAATAATAACTCGTATTTGACACAAAACAATAATAAAATATAACTAAAAACTATATAATTATACGAGTTATCAAGGAGAAATAACAAATCTTTCACGAACTATTCTATATCCCTTATTCTAAATGCCCCAACAAGATTAAACAACATGAATCATCAATTAATCAATAAATGAATATATGCACCAAAATAACCAGAGAATAGGGCTGTAAATGAACCGGGCTTGAACGAACAAGTCCTTGTTCGTGTTCGTTTATTTATTTTTGAGCTTGTTCGTGTTCGGTTCGTGTTTGTTAAGGATTTTCAAATTGTGTTCAAGCTCTGTTCGTTTAAAATTGAGCATGTTCGTGTTCGTTCATTTAATGTTCACGAACAAGTTCGTGAACATTAAATGAACTTGTTCGTGAACATTAAATGAACATGTTCATGAACATATAATCGAACATGTTTGCGAACAATTAAAAATATGTTCATGAACAATAAACAAACAAACAAATATAAAACAAGTCAATTTTAATTTATTATTAAATATAAAATAATAAAATACAAACGTAATTAAATTTAATTTATTACTAAATTATTAAATTTAAGTTATTAAATAATATTAATTATATTATAAATAAAATACAAATACAAATACAAATAATAATAATATTATTATTATTAATTATATTATAAACGAACAATAAACGAACATAAACGAGCTTTAAACAAACTAATAAACGAGCTTTAAACGAACCATAAACGAACTTGTTCGTGAACATAAACGAACCGAACACACATCTGTTCGAACTCGGTTCGTTTAATAAACGAACATGAAAATTGTGTTCAGAATCGTTTATTTAACTTAATAAACGAACATAAACGAACAGAAATTGAACTTTTCACGAACGGTTCGTCGAACGCTCTGTTCGTTTACAGCCCTACCAGAGAACAATTATAATATATATGCACATGAATATGGATATATTTAAAAACATTTTATTATTTTTTGAAATTATCTTTATTTTTTTAAAATGTGAGAATTAAAATTAAATACCAATTAAACCAACAAAACCGAGACTTTGATAACACACGACTAATTTTAGGCCTGACTCTCTAATATTCCCCAGCGGAGTCGCCAAGCTGTCGCAACCTAAAAACTAACAAGTCTCATTGCAAGACTTTAATATTCGTTAAGCGTGACATTAAAAAACTGAGAAAAAGTCAACTTAATTCCTCTAGAAAAAATGAAGATTTTGAAAATGACCTTGAAAAAGACATGGAGTCGCCACCAATCCTTTTTAGCTAGGTGTGATCGGCCACCTATTAAAACCTGTTTTACAAAACATTTTAAAATTAATTAAAACATTTTTAAAACCAATTTGAAGTCTGCGTTATAAACCAGAGAAATCAAAGAAGCGGGTTCGGGAGTCGGTTACGTGCGGGGAAGGATTAGCACCCCTACAACGCCCGTATAAATCGGTACCTTATTAATCGTGTGTTATCTCAAGTCTCAGTAAAAAAAAATCGGTTTTAAATTTTGTATTTCAAGTTAATTCCCAATTTAAAGAAAAATAATTTCATTTATAATTAAAAATGATCCAGAATTTATAAATTCAAAATTTTCCTATATTCCCCAACAAACGTGGCAAAATATAGAAAATTTTATTAGTCGAAAACTTTCCGAATCACTCTCTTTTTAAAGAAGATATTCCGTTATTAATGATAATTGATGATATCCTTCCCAGCAAACCCGGCAGAGAACTCATGAATTATTTTAACTCGAGAATATCTTTATTTTATTGAAAATCATTACCTTTTTGAAAACATTTTAAAAGATATGAATATGTATATGCATGACATAAATAAAATGACATAGCAAAATCTAAATAATATAATACACCCTAAATGATATGATAAAATGTCTTAGCATATTATAAATGAAATGAAATATCCTAAGTTATATGACATATTCTAATTGAAATGAAATGACCTAGGTAACATAATACATTCTATATGAGATGCAATATCCTAAGTCATATGATATATTCTAAATGAAATGAAATGAAATGACCTAGGTAACATAATATATTCTATATGAAATGTAATATCCTAAGTCATATGATATATTCTAAATGAAATGAAATGACCTAATTTAAATGACATGGCAAATATGAATGATATGGCATATAATTTAAATGACATGGAATATAAAAGAATGCTATCACATAATATGCATGGAAATGAAAATAATAATGCATGAACATAGTATATACTAAATAATATAACAAAAAAATAATTGAATAAAAAGCATAGGATATCTTGAAATATTCCAAATCATATAATAAACAATATAACATAACTCAAAATCATAACAATATCATAGAAATTATCATAGAAAAAATCACATATTATATAAAATGCATGAATATGGAAAATGCAAAGCATGAAAATGTATTTTTTTTCCTTTAATTAAGGAAATCCGTATATCTAAAAAGATATCTGGCTACCTTAGGAAAATATGTCAAATTAAATATTCTAAAACAATAATACTTTGTGATTGTTTGAAAACAATTTTGAAAAGCTTAGATTAAAAAAAAAAAAACTGGGCTAAACCTTTTTTAAATGGCTCTAATTTCCTAAGTTTAAAATCCCGGACTTGACCACCCTTAACCCGAGACTTAAAAAATCATTTTTAGAGTTTAAAAAGGCTTGGAAACTACCCTAAGTTAGTAGCTAAACTTCCTAATCAGCCCCCTCTAGGTAACTTAACCAAAACAGAAAAATGATTTTTTTTCAAATTCAATTCTGACTCCACTGTCTAGTTTTAAGCCACAATTTTTTATCCTATTTTGAAAAATTATAAAAAATCTAAAACAAATACTAGAGACTAAGGACATGTAAAACTACATGGGAAAAAATCAGATTAATTTTCTGATTAAAGATGAATGCCCAGAAAAATCGAGAAATTATGAGTACTGGGTGAAAAAACTGTTTTGCCAAAATACATTTTTGCCTTTGATAAAATCATTTAAAAATCAAAGTAAAAATATTTAAGACTCACAAAATGATTCACAAACAGTAGCTAGGACTTTTTAAAAGTTAGATAAAAATTGGCTAAGTAAAAAAAATCACAAAGGTAGAATAATCAATTTGACAAACCTTAATTTTCCACAAGTATGCTCAAGAGAGCATGACTTTGAACCATTAATTGGCCTAAGTCATTAATCAAGTGGCATGAACATGAAATGCATGAAAAAATACAGCAAATATGATGCATGAAATGCATGAGTTTAAACCTAAATGTCATGAAAAAATGCATGGCATCAATATAGTGACCTAGACCTAAATGAACTTACATGGCATTTAATGCAACCTAGGTCTAAAATGCATGGACATGCATGGCAAAATAAACCAAACCTAATAACTAAAACATGCATGGTAATAACACAAACACAAGGCATGCTTAAACCAAAACTCAACCAAATATCATGCAAATGCTAACCTATCAACTAACATAGCAAAAATGCACACATAATGCTAGAATACATGGAGTGGCCGAATGGCTTATGATTCCTAACAAGCATGGCATTTTCACAAACACTTGGTATACTTAAACTAAATACTCAATCAAATGTCATGCAAATGCAAACCTACCAACTAACATGGCAAATGCATATACAATGTAAAACACATGGAGTAGCCTAATGGCCTCAAGCTCCAACAAGCATGGCATTTTCACAAACACTTGATATACTAACATGCTCAACTAAAATATAACACTCAAATCATGCAAACATAAAGTGAAAAATACTAAAACCAAACAAGCATTTTCACAAACACTTGATATACTAACATGCTCAACTAAAATATAACACTCAAATCATGCAAACACAAAATTGAAATATTAAAACTAAACAATCATTTTCACAAACACTTGATATACTAAATATAAAACATCAACAAATTTAAACATTATGAAAACAGAAAACTGAAAATGCAAGAATATGACAATAAACTCATAAATGACAACAAACAAGCAACCAAATTAAACATGCTTCAAGTATATGAAGTAGAAGAATATTTAAAACATCAAGACTAAAGAAAATAACATAAATAGCATGACAAATTAAAGCCAAAATAGCAACAATAATAAAAAATATATATATATAGGCCATTCGGCCATTAAAGAAAAATAAGAAAAAAATTTGTAAAAATTATTTAAGAAAGAGATGAAGAAAGAACTTAAGAAGAACATAAAAAAAAAACACTTATTTAAAAAGAAAACTCACCAAATAATAATCATAATAGCAAAAAAAAAATAATGGAAAATCAAGAAAGTGCAAGAGTTGGTGCTAAAAGCAACCTCAATAAGCTATATTTCAAGCTTTATCTTTTCAAACTTTCCTTTCTTTTCTAAACTTTTGCTTTTTTGCTTTCAACCAAGGAGAGAAAAACAAAGCAAAACAAGAAGAAATCTGAAAAAATGAAGTCCAGAAAATGCAAATTCTGCTCCAATCCTTAAGCTGGCCGAATGGACTCTCTCTCCTCCCTTGGAATGTTGTCATTTTTTTCCAACCAATTTCCATCCAATGGCTAGTAATTCAAGGTGAAAAATCATGAAATTATCACCCTTAGATTAGCATATCAGCTGTCAATAATTATAGCTGTTCAAGAATAATGTTGACACTCTCCCTCTTCATGCATTGGCCTATGTGGCTTAATCACAATAGCTTGATCAAAAAAATCTCTAACTAACTCTTAATTCTTGGCCATTTGATTGAAAAATCAGAAGCTTCCTCCTTCCTTTGGGCCTTGGCAGGCCAGCACTCTTTTTTCCAGCCCAATTTTGATTTTTCGAAAGGCCAAAAGAAGCCCTTTTCGGTTGCTTGGGTAAAATGACAATTTTGCCCCCCGGATGCAAATAAAAAACGGACTCCAAATTCAAAATTTCTTTTTTTAATACTTTCAAAAAAATAAAATATTGAATTCTGGAAGTTTTCAAAATTTTCTGAGTCCGTTTGCTATTTATTTGGATTTTTTCTTTCAAAAATGCCCTTTTATGCCCCCACATTTTACCATTTTTTAAACGAGCTCCAAATCAATATTTTTCATCACCAATATCTTCCAAATAATTTAAAAGTGTGATCTGGAAGTTTTCATAATTTTTAGAACTCATTTGGTATTTTTTCGGGATTTATCTGCTTGAATTACTGCATAGGGAGATTTGGCCATTTTGCAAACGAACTCCGAATCAAAATTTTCTTTCGCCAATATCTTCCAAATAATTTAAAATTGATATTTGCAAAATTTCAGAATTTTTGGAGTCCATTTGCTATTTTTTCAGGATTTATTTTCTTGCATTATTGCATGTGAGGCCTAGGATTTGGCCATTTTGCAAACGAACTCCGAATCAAGATTTTCTTTCGTCAATCTCTTCCAAATAATTTAAAAATGAGATTTGCATATTTTTCATAATATTTGGAGTTCATTTGCTATTTTTTCGGGATTTTCCTTATTGAATTTCTACATAAGAGACCCGAGATTTGGCTATTTCGCAAACGAACTCCGAATCAAGATTTTCTTTCTCCAATCTCTTCCAAATGGTTTAAGAATGAGATTTTCAAATTTTCAGAATTTTTCGGATTCCATTTGCTATTTTTCCCAAATTTTCCAATTTTGCCCTTTTGCCTCCGAAACTCGGTTTTGCTCAAAACAAGTCCGATTTTCAGATTTTCTTCAAGCTGAACCTTGGGCTATCCCTTTTTAATCATTCCTCATCCATTGGGGGCTTTAGTCTTACCAAGTCATGCCATTTCTGTAATCCTTCCCGATTTTACCGAAATCCACCAAAAACCCTACTTCTCGGTTTTCTCCTGGATTGACTTTTCTTTCAGTTTTTCTTTCAAGTGGCTTCTCTATTACCCGTAGTCAGTGCTTATCTTTCATTTGGAACCTTCAATTTCGACCAATTCGATCGTTTAAGCACTTTTCCCCAAATTTTCCGGATTAGGGTTTCTTTTCTACTGAATCTCCATAAACCAACTTCCGAACTCCATATCTTTCAATGTAGACCTCGGATTATCAAAATTCTTGCGCCATTTTTCAATTGAACTTCAAATCTTGATTTTGAAAGTGGGTTGACTTTTTCAGCGTTGACTTTCCGAGGTTGACTTTCTGAGGTTGACTTTTTCAAGTTTGACTTTTTATGCTCGCCCTCTTAAACTAAGTCCCGGGGTACCACCTGCAGGATGAAAAAAGTCTTTTTACATTCTGAAACATCAATTTAGGAAGAAAATATACGTGTTTTAGTGGTCCAGACAAAATTAGGTGTCTACAATTACTATTTTAATAATATATATATTATACTTTATAAATATTTTTAGTATCAAAATATTACTATTTTAATAGTATAAAATTAATAGAAATAATATTTTGATAATTAGTTGAATATTTTAAAATATTAATATAATTAATGCTTTAATAATAAATAGTATTATTTAAATTATTTAATATTAATAATTAAATATTATTATTTGAAATATTAATATTAAAAATGAATTTTTTAATTTTTTAATAATAAATAGTTTTTAATATTTTAATAATTAATATTTTCAAATTTATTTCAATATTGCTATTTGAAAAAAGGTATAAATACTATTTTAATAATAATTATATTAATATAAATAATTTTTTAATATTTATGTTAATATTACTATTTAAAAAAAGAAGAAATAATACTTTAATAATAATTATATTAATAGAAATAATATTCTAATAATAATTATGATATTTTAAATATGAATATAATTAATTACATTTATTAGAGGAATCATGGCAATATTAATATAATTAATTACAATATAAAATAAATAAATAAAATCGTCTCCGGAAGTTTAAAATTTTTAAAGTTAAGAGTAAAATAATGGTTTAAGGCTTTGATTTACTTGGGCCCAAACAATTTTTAACGGCTGAGGTTTTTAAACTCAAAATCCATTTTAAAAAAACTTAGAATGTACAATAATCTCTTAAACTCATTCAATAAAAAAGAAGTCCATTATAATTTTTTTTTTTTATCTTTTTTTTAAGGAAAAACCATTTCTTCCACTGTTTACATCTTCATTAATTAAAATGATCACTCAATTATTTATAAAGAACTCAAATATATATAATTAAATAAATATATACTACTATATTTAATTTATCAGGAGTCCTCGCACCCATATTTTATTTTTAGATCCTTTTTAACTGTATCCACGTATATTCGATTTAAAGCAATTGACAAATCAAACGCTTTGACACATACACACATCCTTCAAACTCCTTCCTTTGAAATCCAGCCTTCTCCTTTGAGACCCTCCATTTATTTACTATATTAGCCAGCTTCATGTCTTTGCTAATGAGGCCATTCAACAAATATGGTCTTGGCCAACACCTTCAAATCTCTTGTTGCAATACCTTTGCCCCAGTACTTGAAAGCTATGGCCAATATCAGCTATGCATTTATCATGACTTGAATTTGCTGTGAGTACAATGACATATGGCACCAATTGGCTTGTTGTCAAGGAAATTGCTTTGAACCAAGGCTGAGGTAGAACTTTGTTTTTTTATGAAGTTTAACCCATCCTCTTTTGAACAATTTTATGATGTAATTAATTCGCTCATGGCTCAATTGCCATTGTCCATCTCATTCTCATATTAGATGGAAAATTATATGATTGTTTAAGTCCATATGGAGATTTTTCCTTAATCTCTCATATAAGGATTCAAGTCACCCCAACAATCAACTTGAATTTAATATTTTGAGAGCTCACATGGGTTTTAGTTCAAAAACTTGTTGGGTTAATGGTATTTGAGCAGTGTCATAATTAGCATCAAATTAAGCATGCATTGGTCCCTTGGATCTTCGTTTGCTTGGATGATCTTGGTTCCTACAAATCTATATCAGAGAATTGACTAATAATTATTGTGAAATTCTGATATCCAATTACATTGAATGCAACTATGATTGTTGAAACCCATATATGTTAGATTCAAGAACTTATCTTTAACCACTCGCCATAGGGAGGCAAGCTTTATTTATTAAATAATCAAGAAGCAATTCAACAAAACATTTGAATTTTTTCAAATAATATTTATCAAATTTGAGGATCAGTAGAGAGAAGACTGAATATAACCATGTCTCTAGACTTTCCCTTTAGAATGAAGTACTTCCTTAAAACCCCTTCCCTCTGAAACCCAGCCTTTTCCAGCACCCTTTGAGACCCCACATTTTCTACATCAACAAAAGCTTCAAGTCTCTCCAAATGAGGCCATTCAACAAATATGGTCTTGGCCACCATTTTCACAGCTCTGGTTGCAATCCCTTTGCCCCAGTACTTGGATGCCAAAACATAGCCAAGTTCAGCCCTGCATTTATCATTGCCCGAATTTGGTGTCACCAAAATGGCACCAATTGGTCTGTTGTCAAGGCATATTGCTCTGTACCAAGGGTGAGGTAGAACTGTGTTTCTGATGGCGTTCAAGGCATCCTCTTTGTTAGTGTAAGGTTCCCAAGTGCAGAAACGAGGCACTTTCTCATCAGTAGTCCAGACCATGAAATCATCTATGTCTGAAAGATCTAATAGCCGAAGAGACAGATTGGAACATTTATCATCGGCTATGCTTCGATCTACACAGATTTCTTCCATATGCTTTCTTTCTTGTAAGAAAATTTCTGTTCGTCTGAATGTAACTAAATGAAAAGTATGATAAGAATTAAGAAACTTCCTTGGGTATATATACAACAAAAAGATAATGGCCTGAAGAACTTGCTAGGAAGTAGGAACCAACTAATGGTGAATTCCCTGATCCTTTGAGTGGGAAGCAAGACTGCAAGAGCCAAGTAGTATTTTCTGCTTTGTATAGCCGCCTTGTTTGACTTTTCTGTCAAGCGGCAACCAATAAAGAACTCTAAGGGCAGCCAGCAATTTATTTATTGGTTGAACAATGAAGATTGGTAGGGAAAATTACTCTAAGGGCATTTTAATAGTATCATGTCAGTGAAATTTTTTGAGTTTATAAACGAAATTAATAAGATAATATATATTTTTTATAATATATTTAAAATATAAAAATTAATTTTAAAAAAATAAAATATATGATAGTTTTTTAATTTTATTTATAAAATTAAAAAAAAAATTATGTAAATGTATAAAAGATAAAGTTTAGAAGAAAAAAAAAAGTATCAGTCGTTTTGGGTGATTACAATTTGCACATTACATTATTATTTCATTTAAAAAGTATAAGTCGTTTTCGGTGATTACAATTTGCACATTACATTATTAGGTTTTACTTTTATGGTTGCTTATAAACTAAATAAATTTAAACCTATTTTTTATTTAGATGTTCCAAAGGCTATATATTATATCACATATCATTTGCTTAATTTTCACATTTGTCAACCCCAAAAATCTATTAATACCTTTGTTTTAATAAATATCTGTTTTCTGTCGATAACTTATAAATTAATAACAGGTAAGAGATACAGCAGAATTTCATCACTGTATTACGGATCGATATTAAATATTGTTAATGTATTTCAATTTGTTAAAATTTTGTCACTGCACTTTAATTTTGTTGATTTTAGAGCATGAAAATATGAAATAATAAAAATATGAAAATTTATCATTTCAATTAACAAATTATTTTCTAAAATATTCTAATTTAATTATTTTTATTCAAAAAACAATGAAATTAAAAGTATAGCAGTAAAACTTGTCATTGCATTAACAAAATATTCATAAAATATTTCGATTATGCTATTTTTTATATAATAATCATTAAAGAAATCGAAAGTATAGTGATTAAATTATATAAATTTAAAATTTAATGATAAAATTTAATATCAACTCATATTACATTTAGGGGTGAGGAAAACTTCGGCTAACCGAACAGATTGACCGAAACCGATAAAATTTGATTCATTCATTCGGTTCGGTTCGGTTTGTTCGATTTCGATTTTATTCGATTAGATAATTCGGTTTTAACATATTTATTTGATCGATTTGCGATTTTTTATTTCTAAACCGAATCGATCAAACAAATCGATATTGAATTAAAAAATAAATTATATTATTTTTATTTAAACATACCTAAACCCAATTAACAATATCCAACCCAATCCAATCCAATATTAAACTAACCATACCAAACCAAACAACCCAGAATCCAAACAAATCATAAACCCATACAATACAATTAAACAAATCATAAATCCATGGGACTGTGACAAAGCTAGTGTGTATGCTTACTGTTTGTCCTCTTCATCTTCTTCATGTTCTTCAAACTCAACTTCACCTCCTTGTTCCTCTTCCATTTATTTGGAGCTTTGGCATGCTTGTGCTGGTCCTCTCACTTCACTTCCCAAAAAGGGAAATGTTGTTTGTTTACTACTTCCCTCAAGGGTCACCTGGAACAAGTTGCCTCTACCATGGAAATGCCCACCTTTGATCTTTCTCCTCCAATCTTTTGCATTTGCATATATTCCAACATATTAGGATTCATAAGAAAATGTGATATTTAGTAATTACTGTCGCAACCTAATAAAAATAACAAGTCTGCAAAACTTTATTATTCGTTAAGCGTGACATTAAAAAAAACGGAGGAAAAGTCGACTTAATTCCTCTTGAAAAATGAAGGTTTTGAAAATGACATTGAAAAAGATATGGAATCGCTACCAATCTTTTTTAGCTAGGTATGATCGGCCATCTTTTAAAACCGGTTTTATAAAATATTTTAAAATTAATTAAAATATTTTTAAAACCAATTTCAAGTATGCGTTTTAAACCAGAGAAATCAAAGAAGCGGGTTCGGGACTATGTTACGTGTGGGGAAAGATTAGCACCCCCACAACAACCGTATAAAACGGTACCTTATTAATTATGTGTTATCTCAAGTCTCGGTAAAAAGTCGGTTTTAAATTTAGTATTTCAAGTTAATTCCCAATTTAAAGAAAAATAATTCCACTTTTAATTGAAAATGATCAGGAATTTATAAATTCAAAATTTTTCTATATTCCCCAACAATCGTGGCAAAATATAAAAATATTTATTAGTTTGAAAATTTTTCCGAATCATTCTTATTTTAAATAAGATATTTCGTTATTAATAATAATTGATGATATCCTCCCTAGCAAACCCGGCAGAGAACTCATGAATTATTTTTAACTCGGGAATATATTTATTTTATTGAAAATCATTACCTTTTTCAAAACATTTAAAAAAATATGAATATGAATACGTATGACATAAATAAAATGACAGCAAACTCTAAATAATATAATACAACATAAATGACATGATATAATTTAAATGTCTTAGCATATTCTAAATGAAGTGAAATATCCTAAGTTATATGATATATTCTAAATGAAATGACCTAGGTAACATGATATATTCTATATGAAATGTAATATCCTAAGTCATATGATATATTCTAAATGAAATAAAATATCCTAAGTGACATAATATATCCTAAATGAAATGAAATGACCTAGGTAACATAATATATTCTACATGAAATGAAATAATTTAAATGACATGGCAAATATAAATGATATGGCATATAATCTAAATGACATGAAATATAAAATAATGCTATCATACAATATGCATGAAAATAAAAATAAAAATAATAATGCATGACCATAGCACATGCTAAATAATATGACAAAAATAACTAAATAAAAAGCATAGGATATCATGAGATATTCAAAAACCATATAACAAATAATATAATATCAAAAATTCAAATCAAAGATAATAACACCATCATAAAAATTAAACATAGCATAAATTACATATTATATAATATACATGAATATGGAAAATGCAATGCATGAGAATGTATTTTTTCCTTTAATTAAGGAAATCCGTATATCTAAAAAGATATCCGGCTACCTTAGGAAAATATATCAAATTAAATATTCTAAAACCAAAATAATTTGTGATTGTTTGAAAACAATTTTGAAAAAGCTTAGATTAAAAATAAAAACTTAGCTAAACCCTTTTTAAATGGCTCTAATTTCCTAAGTTTAAAATCCCGGACTTGACCACCCTTAACCCGAAACTTAAAAAATTATTTTTAGAGTTAAAAAAAATAAAATTAGAAACTACCCTAAGTCAGTAGCTAAACTTCCAAGTCAACCCTCTCTAAGTAACTTAACCAAAACAGAAAAATGATTTTCCTTCAAATTCAATTCTAACTCCACTGTCCAGTTTTCAATCACGATTTTTTACCCTATTTTTAAAATTTCAAAAAACTCTAAAAAAAATACTGGAGACTCAAAACATGTAAAACTACACGGAAAAAAATCGGCTTAATTTTATAACTAAAGATGACTGCCCAGAAAAATCGGAAAAGTACGAGTACTGGGTAAAAAACTGTTTTGCCAAAACACATTTTTTTTTTGCCTTTGATAAAATCATTTAAAAATAAAAGTAAAAATATTAAAGACTCTTTAAATGACTCACAAACGGTAGCTAACACTTTTGAAAAGTTAGGCAAAAAATTGGCTAAGTAAAAAAAATAAAAAAAAATCACAAAGGTAGAATAATCAATTTGACAACTCTTTAATTTTCCACAAGTATGCTCAAGAGAGCATGACTTTGAACCATTGATTGGCCTAAGTTATAAGTCAAGTGGCAAGGACATGAAATGCATGAAAAACACAGCAAATATGATGCATGAAATGCATGATTTAAAACCTAAATGACATGAGAAATGCATGGCATCAATAAAATGACCGACCTAAATGAACTTGCATGACATTTAATGCAACCTATGTCTAAAATGCATGAATATGCATGGCAAAGCAAATCAATCCTAAACCTAAAATATGCATGGCAATAACACAAACACATGGCATGCTTAAACAAAATACTCAACCAAATATCATGAAAGTGCAAACCTACCAACTAACATAACAAAAATGCACACACAAAGCAAACAATATGAGATGGCCGAATGTGGTAGATGCTTAAAATGAGCATGAAATTTTCACAAACACATGATATACTAACATGCATAGCTAAAGAATAATGCTCAAATCATGCAAATATAAAGTAAAGGCATGAAAACCAATAAGCATTTTCACAAACACATGGATTACAAAATATAGAACATAAACAAACTTAAACATTTTGAAAACATAAAATCAAAAATGCAAGAATAGTAAAATAAACATGATAATAGACTCAAAAATTGAAATAAACAAGCAACCAAATTAAAACAAGCTTCAAGTTTATATATTAGAAGAAGATTAAAGCATTAAAAACTTGTTAAATATCAAGAATAACATGAAAATAAAAATGCAAACAGCAACTATCAAAAACTAGGCCATTCGGCCATCTCCAAAAACAAAGGAAAAAAAATTTCAAGAGTTTTTTACAAGAAAGAATGAAGAAGGAACTTAAAGAAGAACATTAAAAACACTTATTTTAAAAGAAAAATCAAAAGAAACTCACCAAAATAGTTATCAAAATAGCAAATCAAGAATGGAAAATCAAAGAAAGTGCAAGAGTATGGTGCTTAAAGCAACCTCTAGAAGCTATCTTCCAAGCTTTTTCTCTTCTAACTTTTTTTTCTTTTTTAAACTTTTCTTTTTGCTTTTCAACAATTGAGAGAAACATCCACCAAAACCAAGAGAGAATAGAGAGTGAATATCTGAAAATGAAAAGAAAACCCCTCCCTTGTAGTGTGGCCGAATGGCCTCATTGGTAGCTAGAGTGTTGTCATTTTTTTCAACCAATTTTGATCCAAAGGCTATTGATCCAAGATGTTTAAAACACGAAATTATCATTCTTAGATTAGGCCATCAGCTATCCACAATTACAGCTGTTCAAGAATCTTAAGCCATTATGTTGAGACTCTCCCTCTTCATGCATTGGTCCATGTGGCTTATTTGCAAAGGCTTGATCAAAAAATAACTAACTTCCTCTTCATTGATGGCCTTTTGATTAAAAATCAGAAACTATCTATCTATCCTTGGGCCTTGGCCGGCCAGCCCCTTTTCTTCCAGCCCATGTTTCATTTTTTAAAAGGAAAGAAAAGTCATTTTCGATTTCTTGGGTAAAATAACCTTTTTGCCCCCCGAACATAAATAAATGGCAAACGGACTCCAAATTCAAATTTTCTTTTTTCAATACTTTCAAAATAATAAAAAATTGAATTCTAAAGTTTTCAAAAAATTTCGAGTCCATTTGCTATTTATTTGGATTTTTTCTTCCAGAATTGCCCTTTTATGCCCCCAAACTTTACCATTTTTTAAACGAGCTCCAAATTCATATTTTTATTCACCAATCTCTTCCAAATAATTTAAAAGTGTGATCTGAAAGTTTTCATAATTTTTGGAACTCATTTGGTATGTTTTCGAGATTTATCTGCTTGAATTACTGCATAGGGTGCCCGAGATTTGGCCATTTTGCAAACAAACTCTGAATCCAGATTTTGTTTCTCCAATCTCTTCCAAATAATTTAAAAATGAGATTTGCAAATTTATGGAGTTCATTTGCTATTTTTTCGGGATTTATCTTCTTGAATTTCTGCATAGGAGACCCGGGATTTGGCCATTTTGCAAACGAACTCCGAATCCAGATTTTCTTTCTCCAATCTCTTCCAAATAATTTAAAAATGAGATTTGAAAATTTTTAGAACTTTTGGAGTTCATTTGCTATTTTTTCGGGATTTATCTTCTTGAATTTCTACATAAGGGACCCGAGATTTGGCCATTTTGCAAACGAACTCCGAATCAAGATTTTCTTTCACCAATATCTTCTAAATGATTTAAGAATCAGATTTGAAATTTTTCAGAATTTTTGGAATTTATTTGCTATTTTTCTCAAATTTTCCAATTTTGTCCTTTTGCCTCTGAAACCCGGTTTTGCTCAAAACAAGTTCGATTTTCAGATTTTCTTCAAATTGAGCCTTGGGTTATCCTTTTTTAATCACTCCTCATCCATTAGGGGCTTTAGTACTACCGATTTGGGCCATTTCTGTAATTCTTTCCAATTTCACCGAAATCCACCAAAAACCCTAATTCTCGGATTTCTTCCGGATTGACTTTTCTTTCAGTTTTTCTTTCAAGTGGCTTCTCCATTACCCGTAGTCAATGCTTATCTTTCATTTGGAACCTTCAATTTCGACCAATTCGATCGTTTAAGCACTTTTCCCTAAATTTCTCGGATTAGGGTTTCCTTTCTATTGAATCTCCATAACCCAACTTCCGAACTCCATATCTTTCGATGTAGACCTCGGATTATCAAAATTTTTTCTTCATTTTTCAATTGAACTTCAAATCTTGATTTTGAAAGTGGGTTGACTTTTTCAGTAGTTGACTTTTCAAGGTTGACTTTCTTGGGTTCATTTTTTCAACTTTGACTTTTTATGCTCGCCTTCTTAGACTAAGTCCTGGAGTACCACCTGGATGAAACAAGTTCTTTTACATTCTGAAACATAAATTTAGAAAGAAAATATATATGTTTTAGTGGTCCGGACAAAATTAGGTGTACAAACAAGCTATAGTGTGGTGATGAAGATAGGGAAGCTCTTACAAAGTGAAATATATGGATCGTCAAATATAAAGAAATGAGTTGCATTGGAAAAACAAGGATATGAAGGGATTTCCCTTGTGATTACAAAAGCACTGATGGAGACTTTAAAGATAAGTTGTTGCTTATATTAACCCCTTTCTTTTTATGAATTTTTACAAATTGAATTGAACAAGAAAGAGAAAAGAATGATATGATATGATAAACCCTAAAATCTTAAATCTTAAATTTAAACCCATCCTAAACTTAATTTTTAATGGTACACTGTCAATGCATAAAACTATACACTGATAGTGCATCAAATATAAATTCTATAATATATAGCCTTTTGAAACATCTAAACAAAAAATAGGTTTAAATTAATTTAGTTTATAAACAACCATAAAACCTAATGGAAATGATAATGTATCGTGCAAATTGTAATCACCAAAAATGATTTATACTTTATTTTTTTTCCTAGAGTTTGTCTTTTTATACATTTACCTAGAAGTTATTTTAAGTTCACGACTAGATTAAAAATATATCACATATTCTATATTTTTATAAATTAATTTTTTATTTTTTAAAAATATCATAATAGACATGTGTCACTCTTGTTTGTAAACTCTAAAACTTTCACTAACAAAAACGATGATAATTAATTATTTTTCTATTTCATTTAATATTAAAATATCCTAGATTAATTTTGCCCACCAATCTTCATTGTTCAACCAAAAATAAATAAATGAATTGTTGGCTGCTCTTATCCAAAAAAAAAAAAAAGAGTTCTTTACTGGTTGTGATTGCTCCTTCTTGACATAAAAGTCAAACAGGGCGGCTATACAAAGCAGAAAGCACTACTTGGCTCTTGCAGTCTTGCTCCCCACTCAAAGGATCAGGGAATTGACCATTAGTTGGTTCCTACTTCCTAGCAAGTTCTTCAGGCCATTATCTTTTTGTTGTATATATACCCAAGGAAGTTTCTTATTTCTTATCATACTTTTCATTTAGTTACATTCAGACCAACAGAAATTTTCTTACAAGAAAGAAAGCATGGAAGAAATCTGTGTAGATCGAAGCAAAGCCGATGATGAATGTTCCAATCTATCTCTTCGGCTATTAGATCTTTCAGACATAGATGATTTCATGGTCTGGGCTACTGATGAGAAAGTGACTCGTTTTTGCACTTGGGAACCTTACACTAACAAAGAGGATGGTTTGAACTTCATCAAAAACACAATTCTACCTCACCCTTGGTTCAGAGCAATATGCCTTGACAACGGACCAATTGGTGCCATTTCAGTGACAGCAAATTCAGGCAATGATAAATGCAGGGGTGAACTTGGCTATGTTTTGGCATCCAAGTACTGGGGCAAAGGGATTGCAACCAGAGCTGTGAAAATGGTGGCCAAGACCATATTTGTTGAATGGCCTCATTTGGAGAGACTTGAAGCTCTGGTTGATGTAGAAAATGTGGGGTCTCAAAAGGTGCTGGAAAAGGCTGGGTTTCTGAGGGAAGGTGTTTTAAGGAAATACAACACTCTAAAGGGAAGGCCTAGAGACATGGTTATATTCAGTCTTCTCTCCACTGATCCTCAAATTTAATGATTATTTGTAAAACTTCAAATGTTTTGTTGAATTGCTTCTTGATTATTTGATAAATAAAGCTTGTCTACCTATGGCAAGTGGTTCAAGATAAGTTCTTGAATCTTATATATATGGGTTTCAACAATCATCGTTGTATTCAATGTAATTGGATATCAAAATTTCACAATAATTATTAGTCAATTCTCTGATATAGATTTGTAGGAACCAAGATCATCCAAGCAAACGAAGATCAAATGGACCAATGCATGCTTAATTTGATACTAATTATGACACTGCTCAAATACCATTAACCCAACAAGTTTTTGAACTAAAACCTAAAAAAAAAAAAAAAAATTCTATGAACCGCCACGTCAATTCACATTTCAATTATTTAAAGTAATTTCATATTTTTTTTTTCCATGTCCCCTGTTACTTTCTCAAAATTTCTCATAATTTTATCTCGCGTAAAACCCAACCCCTAAAACAGTAATACTTCATCTAAACAAAAATTTCTAACAAAAAATTTCTTTCTTCCTACTTTAACGTCAAAACCCATCAGTCAAGCTTATCTTTTTTACCCAAAACCTTTATCCAATTTGATGAGAAGTGGTCAAATTTTGCAGTACATGATAAAAGGGTTTTTTTCAAGCTTGTACCTAAAACAACTGAAAACATAAATAAGTACTTCAAGCTCAATAGAAAACAAAATTTTACTCTCTGTTTCCTTCAATGGGTTTTATTTTTATGTGCATGCAAATGCAGCCTGCTAAGAGTCCAAGTTTGAGGTTTCAAAGTTGAAGAATTTGAAGTTGGGTGGTGATGTAATGATTCTGGTAAATATGGCACAAAAAGTGGTTGGAATCTTTTTGCTGTAATTCTATGTTTGAAGAAAGGATATTCAATTTTGTTTCTTGTGCTCTATAGTTGGAATTTGGGTAAAGTTATTATTGGATTTTGTTGTTTCTTACAGGTCTAAATATAGACAAAACCAGAACACATATAAGAAGAGAGGAGGAAAAAAAGGGTGATATTTGCAAATGTTCCAAATGCAAATCTGGGAGAAAGATCAAACATTTTCCTTGAAAAAAAACCATGCAATGTGAATTCAAATCCTCAGGTAAAAACTTCTTATTTCTCAAACTATCTTTAATTTTAACTTCATTTTTGTTTTTCTTTATTTAAATTGCTCCAAAAATATTCTGTATTTAAATGGTTTAACATGAGAATCTGACTTTTACAGTCTATAATTGAGGACCATTTAGAGAAGTCCAAAATTTTGTATTAATTAAAAATCAAATTAAGTAAAACTGACTGTATGTTTGTTGACTATTAAAGAATTATTGTAGCTATTGATAAGGGATATAAATTAGTATTTTACATTGAAATTTTTGAATAAAGAAAGCCAGATAAAGAAATGGGCGGTTTTGTTTCTGGGTTGAGACAAGTTACAGAACAAAATTTTGGGTGAATTTAGCACTAAGCCATGATTAGTTTGTTGATTGCAGACAACGATTGCAACTGTCTAAAAGTTGGGTGGTCCTTATGTTTTATAAGAGCCCAACAAAACCTTCATTGTCAAACCATTTGAATGTTGATAAGCCAGATTGAATAGAGAAGAATAAATGGTAGGAAGCTTTCGGTTTAGATTTCAGTTTCTGAGAGATCCATGTACCCAACTGCCTATACATTTGGTAAGGGTTTAGATGTCAGTTTATCTAAATTTGATCCTTACCTTTGGGAAAAATAAGTTTTGAAAATGCCTCTCAATTTCTGGAAATAGCTAATGAAGTCACTAGCATTCGAACCAAAATTCTGCATTTTCTGTTAATTATGTTTAATGTTAATGTCAGCTGCTCTATGATAGAAAATTAGCAATGAAATATTTTTTTTCAAGCTTTAATCTTTAGCGCTTCTATCGAAAACAACTGCCTGTTACTCAATACTTTAAAACCACAGCTTTAATCTTTTTTTTCAAGCTCACCACAGCTTTAAAACCAAATCCTGAACCATAATCTTCTTTTACCATGATAAGATGTATATAGTCTAAGATGTATATAAGGCACTTAGATTGTAGCAAGTAAAGCAGAGCCTTTAAATCATAAAATTGAAAGATAACAAGCAATGAGCTCCATGCTAAGAGAAAGGAAAATTGCCTCAGAGACCTGTTGGTACACCTCATGGGGTGGAAGATTGCCTCACAGACCTGTTGAAGATCTTGCATTTGCAGTAGCACGTTTTTTTTAGCGTGGAGGGAGCTTGATGAACTATTATCTGGTACAATAGTTAACAACTAATATTATATTAGATTGCTCCAGAAATGTAAGGAATTTATATATTTTTGCTAAAATGGTGTAGGAAAAGTCTCATTTTCTATTATGTGGTTAGCATTTATAATGCTGGGTAAGGTAAATAGTAATATTTATGGTCAATTGCATATCACATTATTAGGTTATCGGGTCCAATGCTACATATATATTGACGAGCCTGGTGATGGTTGCAGTATTTTGGTGGGACAAACTTTGGCCCTACTTCTGGTGGGCCCTTCTATATTACTAGTTACGATTATGATGCTCCAATTGATGAATATGGTAGGTGAAACAGGACAAAGCGAAGAAATCATTAAATTAGGTTTTAAATCTGTATTACAGTTGCAGTTGAGATATATGAAATGAGTAAATTGGTAACAAATTTAATTCTTGTTAACTAAAAGATTGCTGGGAAACCCAAGGGGAGCATTAAATAACCATTTTCTTCTTAGATGAAAGAACTAACATGTCATTAACAGTCTATGTTACTCGGACTTAGGATATGGATATGTTTTTAACACGGGTACACTCATTTTTTTTTTTAAGTTTTTTCATATATTTGGAGGGTTGTACCTTCATACTCATATCTGAATATGTTTCGAACACGTACTTGAGAAAAAATGAAGAATCGGAGCAAATTACAGTCATCTGACCTGACTTTGTTTATCTGCAAATCAAGTTTCATTTAGAAATGCAGATGGAACGAAAATGGCGATTTATGCCAGCTGAAAGTACTGAATTTTCTGCCTATAACTTGATTTTAAGCTTTTTCTGCCTCTACTTAGATAGACACTTGAGTATCTTTTTGCTAGCTGTCTTATTATTCTATTGGCCAAATATTTGCAGTAAAAAGATTTTTGTTTAGTTTACTCAGGATCCACTACTTTTGAGAACTTATAAGATTGTTTCCTTTCTTTTTTTTTTTTTTTGGACCCCTAATAATGGGAGATGGGGTATTATGTGACTGTTATTGTCATCATTATTTGTGGTTAATTTGTGCTTCAAAATTTTATCTTTTATCTTTTACCGAATGCTACTTGCTGCAAAATAACTTGACGTTAATTTGTGGTTCAAAATTTTGTGATGAGCCTCTTTGAAAGGATCCAGATCATTTTTATTTCTTATAAAGGGAAGAACATTTGTATCCTATTTCTTTGCATGTCACATGTACAACAATCAAGTAAATGTGTTATGTTTATTCATGTTACTAATAGTTTTAAGGAAGGATTTTTTTTTTTTGACATATTTCCTATTAGTGTAAAAAAATGAAAGAAGCATTTTTACCAGCAGCATATTATGATTTTTTTTTTTTTTTTCGAATGTACTATAAGACTTTGTTTGTTGCATTATCAACGTGAGGAAATTTATAGATTTGGCAATTCATGTATTTATATCGTGTTCTTATATTTTATTGTGTCATAATCATGTTTAAGGTATTTTATATTTATATAAATTTTGATATGTTAATAATTTGTATTATATAAATTTTAAAACATTCGTAATCGTGTTGTGTCCAATATTGCGAAGTCTAGAAATTCACATATGGTATTGAAGTATAATAAAGTAATAGGACGGCAAAGATCTGGTCCTTTTATAAGACTGGAGTGAGGTCAAAATGTTTCCTCATGGTTCTTGACCATCATCTATTGGCAGTCAATATTTTGATTGCCTATATATAAATCAAAGATAATTGACTAACTACTGTTAGGTGTGCCTATAAGGCTTTAACCCCTCTTTGCATATTTCCTTTGTTGTGAAAGATTTGAAAAGAACCCAAAATCTTCCTCTTGGCTTTTTGACTGTCGTCTATATAGGTATTCAAATTTTCAATTGCCCAAGTTTGAAGGACTGACTGTTATTAAAGCTCGTCTCTAATCCTTCATCCACATTTTTCTAATCATAAATCAGGTTGGAAAAAAAAAAATCGTCGTGAAAAAGAGAAGAAAATAGCAGACGTTATCTTCTATAATCTTCATTGAATCCAATCTTTCTCTGATATCGGCTAGGAATAAGAAAAGAAAGAGAGTACACTAACAGCCTCGAGATTGTACACTAACCGCCTTTGCTTTTGGAACCCTTACCCCATAGGTTTACAGCCCTTAGAAGCTTTTTCTTAAAAACTACGGTTTCTTAAACCCTATCTGTGAAAGTAACAAAATCTTTCACGGCCCGTTAACTAAGCAGATAAAAAAAAAATACTAATTTCAGTAGGATTACCCTTCTTATAACTCTATATATTAAAAGCTAAATCCAAAAGAATACTATAAAATACTAATTTCAGTAGGATTACCCTTCATATAACTCTATATGTTAAAAGCTACATCCAAAAGAATATTATAAAAGTTGTACCTAGTTCTCAAGTTTTTTATATATTAATTCTTTTTTAATCAAAGCTTTTAGAAGGCAAATTATCAATGAGATATATTGTTAAGATGTCAATAGTATTTTTGGTTTTTATTGTATGTGCAATAGGGTTATCTACAGCGACGTCGAAATCTTCATCATCCACAAGGATTTACAGGGCGATGCTCCATCGGTTTTTCATTCTCAAAATCATTGTTCTAACTGTTCTTTTTCTACTCAAATATTTCTAACAAATAATACCATCAGCTGTCACTTTGCCATGCTTCAAGGAAGAAGAAACTATCAAGAAGATCGATTGTTTTGTGATCTCAATATTCGCATTCCATTCTTTGGTAAATTCTTTAAACTTTTTTTTTTCATATATATTTATTCGTATGATAATTATTATAAGTCAGATGCACTTAATATCAAACATAGTATTCTTTTCTTTATATTATGATCATTATTCTCCGAGGTTTAAGTTACAAGATAAAATTTAACCATGATCAGAGAGTTGTCTAGGCCCCCGAACCCCCGGCTATATCAAAGCTTTGAACTACTGTATAATATATTTGATGTATAAAGCTTTATGATAAAGATGTATTATCTTTTTGCGTTAAGGTTCTGAGTTTCCTAGCATAGATTCTTAATCAAGGTATGTACTGCCATTTATCTATTAAATAAATTATTATTTTGTGCAAAAAATAAAGCGAAAAATCTTAAATCACATTATTCTTATTCATTATTATACTGATAAGCCAAAGTAACCAATAAAATAACTAATGGAAGGTCCAATTCCAACCTATATTAAAAAAATAAATATATTAAAAAAATACTAATTTCAATAGGATTATTAATCATCTTATAACTCTATATATTAAAAGCTACATCCAGAATATATTATAAAACTTGTACCTAACTCTCAAGTTTTTTTGTATATTAATTCTTTTTCTATTGTTGTTTGAATCAAAGCTTTTAGGAAGCAAATTACCAATGAGACATATTGTTAAGATGCCACTAGTATTAATTGTTTGGAATATTAATGGATGCAGGTAATTTGTTAACTATTTATCTCTTTACCTGGTTTTAATTGTTTGGAATATTAATGGATGCAGGTAAGAATGGGCTTAAGGAAGTCTCTATGGGAATGGCTACAAGCCAGTGAGATGGCTTCAAATCTTGTATTGGACTATTTTCTACTTCATTCACATTTTATTCAATATGAGATCAAAGAGTGAGTTTTCAACATCGAAAAAAAAAATTGCTAGCTAGTTTCTCTTACCTCAAAACTTATTTCTCTTTCTAACAACAAATTATATGTTTGAAAAGAATGTTAGGTGTGGTTCCTGATGAATGAATGCATATGGAAATTTTGAAGGAAGCATTAGTGAGGACCATTCGTGACATTGATATTACATTTACCAAGGTAATTGGTAATTGATTGAAGTTCATAATTTCTAGCTTAACTTAACCTAACTTTGTCCCTACTGCTATTACTTGTTACTGGGTTTGTTTTACTATTGCCATGGATTGCTTAGGTCTTTAGTAGTTTTATTAATTATTTGGTATAGACTTGTTTATCTACTTAATTGCTAATTTGTTTAGACATGATAATTTTGGACACAACATATTTAATAAACACGACACGTTTATTACATGTATCATATTCATGTTTAAGATTTTAACACATTTAATAATTTGTATCATGTTCCTATTTACACGATTGACACAAAAAAAATAAGACACGACACAAACCCGAATTACCAAATTTGCTTTATTTCTTTCTAACTCTCAAATTCTTGTCAGCCCCATATTCTTTTTCGTGGTATATGTAAAAATTTATTGGATTCAATCTAATAGATATACTTCTAGCTTTAAACATGTAATCACATTCGTTAAGAAAAAAATCTCAAAATCTAACTGTTAAAGATGTTTGAATACCTAAAATTTGCATAACATTATTCCATCCCATCTCTAGGAAGCTTCCAAGAAGGGTATTCTTTCAGGATGTACAGCGGCAATAGTTATTATAGCTGATAATCAAATTTTGGTGGCCAATGTTGGTGACTCAAAGGTTGTTTTATGCTCACAGAAATTCCATTCTCACCAAGATATTAGAGGTTAGTAATTTGCCTTTGTTGTCTATCATATCGACTCTAATCCCTATTTCATTATGCCTAAACAATTTAAATCAATTACTTATTACTCGAGCATTTGATTAAATAATAAGGATTTATATTTGATTCACTATCAGTTATAGATCTATACACTATCAATACATTATATAATGTCTCTTTTTAATAAATAAAATTATCTTTATTTATTTTATACTTATTAATAAAGTGATATTATGTGATTCGCATATAATATATAAATTTAAATGCTCATAGTGTATCAAATATAAACTCATAATAAATACATTGTTTTTTATTTTCAAAGTTGAGTTTGAAATTTTTAATAAAAAAAAAAAAAAAACTCAAATTACTTATGTGTAATAACCAATTTTTTCCTGGGTCGGACCCGAATCCGACCCGAGCCATTTGCAAACAGGGCCTGCTAGCAGGTCCAATCTGCAAACCCTAACCCGACCGCCAGGCCTACTACTCAGCAGGCCCAACTGGCCCAGAGCCAAGCCCCTGCAACCCCAACTCCCACACGCCACCCCAACTGGTTGCTTACAAGCAACCTCTACCCAAACCACCAACTCCTGCCCACACG
Source organism: Fremontodendron californicum (assembly GCA_030761205.1). Lineage (NCBI taxonomy): Eukaryota > Viridiplantae > Streptophyta > Magnoliopsida > Malvales > Malvaceae > Fremontodendron > Fremontodendron californicum. The sequence goes on from JAULJL010000036.1 coordinate 8,502,014, forward strand.
CCACCACCAACCCCTCAACCCCTAAACACTCAACCCTCCATAAAAGCAAACCCCATCAGAAGGGAAGGGGGGATCCAGAAAAGGAGGCTTTTCCCACCAAAAAAAAAAGGTCCTCAACCAGATCGGACCCCCCTCAGAGATCCCCTTGGCCAAAAAAAGAGAGAACGAAAAAAAAAAAAACAGATTCGGACCCCTAATCGGATCGATCTCCCCAAACCCCTACACACACACCCAACAGCAGCCACACACAAAAAAAAACCCCGAGAACCCAGATCGGGCCTCACCCGAGACCCACCAGCGAAAAAAAACCTAACACTATCCCAAAAAAAAAAAAAAAAAAAAAACCTCCAACGATCCCTGCAAAAAAAACCAGCCACAGCAAAAAAAAATACAAAAAAAAGAACGAACCAAAAAAAAAAAAAACCAAAAAACGAAGGGTTTCGAAACCCAGATCTAGAGGTTTCGGCTAGGATTCGGGCAAAACGGAGCCTGAATCCGAGAAGAGGAGGTCGGGATCCCCCCAGGTGCGAAGTTTGGTGATCATCGGTCGCCGATGAATGGCGGCCGACGGCGAGGCACGACGGCCGACGTGGTGGCCGATCGCCGGTTTTTGGGTTTGGGGGGTGTTTCTGGGCTGAGTAGAGAGAGAGAATGGAGGAGAGAGAGAGAAAAGAGGAAGAGAGAGAAAAAAATGAAAAAAATAAAATAAAAGGGGTTTTATAACCCCTGGGGCGGGTCGCGCAGACCCGCGCGTCGACCCGGGGTCCGCGCACCCGACCCGGGTTCAAAAAAAAAAGAGAAAGAACCAGGCCCTGGGCCCAGCTGACCAGGCCCTAGGCCCAGCAGCGCAGGCCCGATTTTGGGCCAGGGAAGAAGAAAAAAAAAGAGCCGGACCTGGCCCAACGCCAGACCAGGCCCTGGGCCCAGCAGCACAGGCCTGATTTTGGGCCCAAAAAAAAAGTTTAAAATTAAAATTAAAAAATTAATAATAATTAAAATTTAAAAAAAATTAAAAAAAGGGGAAAAAAATTAAAAAAAAATAGAACAAAAAAAAGGAAAATAAATAAAAATAACAATGATAAAAAAAATTAGAAAATATTAGAAGAAGAAAATAATAAATAATAATGACAAAAAAAAAAAAGAAAATTAGAAAAAAGAAAAAGAAAAAAATTAAAAAAAATTCACGATTATCGGTTTTGACGTTTTGATTTTTTTTGGAATTTCGACGTTTTTCAGGTGGTCGAGAAAGAACAAAGAATTTTACGAAGATCAAGTTCGGCATTCTAATTTTCGGATTCTCGACATTTTTCAGGTATGATTTTAATTTCCTTATTTATTTTTATTATATTACTATTTTTATTTATTTATTTTTGTCCAGCATTCGACATATTTTTATTATTTGGTTTCGGTTTTAAAAATTATAAAATAATAATTCTTTTAATTAATACGTGTCTTTTAAAATTATTTTTGGTAAATAAAATTCTCTAAAAACGGATTTCTTTCTCGGGATGGTTGGAGCATCAATCGTTCTTTGAAATGGTCCGAGTAAGAATAATAATCAAAACATTATCGAAAATATCGGAGTGATTCGAGAATTATTCTTACATAGATAATTTTTTTTATTTCGGAAATAATTATTAAAAGCATTTTAATTTACTTTTCAAAAAAGAAAAAAAAGGTTTTAAGAAATGTGAATTACCGACGACGGAATTCAAAGGACGTCACGGTAGTGATTCCTAAGATATCTTGAGGTGAGAGAATTTCGTTAAATATCACCACGAGTGGTGGGAGTATTTAGTGATATGCTCAATACAAAATTCGTTTAAAAAATGGAAATAATAAAAATGAATAAGTAGCGAATGTTTATGCGCTCGATATTTCGCTATGCTCGTGTTTTTTAATATTACGATTTGCATGTTTAATCTTATGATTCTGTATTTAATCGCATGTCTTATATGCTAAGTCGTGTGCATCCGACATTTAAATATTTGCATCATACGTATTTAAATAAAAAATGGATGTAAATTGCCAACGACGGAATTCGAAGGATATCACGGTTGTGATTCCTAAGATATCTTGAGGTGAGAAGATCTCGTTAAAGAGTGTTGGGAATATTTAATGAGTATTTTCGATAACAAACTTATGTTCACTTTCGTTTTAAAAAAAATAATAATAACAGTTCAAAAAAATTCAAAAAATAATAAACATGTTTTTTTTTTAAATAAAATAAAATGAAAATAAAAGAGAATTATTTTTAAATAGTGATGTCAAGTCCATTAATCCGAGATTTAAGATAACACGTGATTAAATGGTACCGTTTTCTAAACGGGCGTTGCGGGGGTGCTAATCCTTCCCCGCACGTAACCGACTCCCGAACCCAATTATGTTTTACTCTCTGGTTCAAAGCGTGGACTTCGAAATTGGTTTTACAAAATATTTTAATTAATTTTAAAATATGTTACTAAAACCGGTTTTAATAGGTGGCCAATCACACCTAGCAAAAAAGATTGGTGGCGACTCCATTTGTGTTTTCAAATCGTCTTAGCGGTCGAAAAAACCGTTATGACATCTTGGCGACTCCACTGGGGACTTTGAGAGTCGAGCCACAAATTGATCATGTGTTATTTTAAAATCTCGAATTAATGGATTTAATCGGTATTTAATATTAATTCTCTTTATTGTCTTTTTTTCTTTATTTTTATTTTTGCTTGCAATTATATTTTGATATTTGTTAATTCTTTATTCACATTTTTTTATGTCGTTTATTTTTTTTATAATCGTGGAATGTTTAGAATAAAGAGTCGTAAACAAGTAGTCGAAGGTTTGTCCGTTCCTTCTCATACACCAGCTCGTGCATTTCATACATAAGCTCTATACCCGAGCTATATCCTTATAGGTGGAAGTAAAGTACCTACGCTCTCGTGAGATAATAACCTCTGCATGGGCTAGCGAAACACTTTCGGGCATTTCATACATAAGCTCTATACCCGAGCTATATCCTTATAGGTGGAAGTAAAGTACCTACGCTCTCGTGAGATAATAACCTCTGCATGGGCTAGCGAAACACTTTCGGAGTAATAAAGTACCTACGCTTCTGTGAGGTGGTAACCTCCGCATAAGCCCGAAAAATATACTCCAACGAATTGAACCTGTTTAACTCGGGGTGCCTTACTAGCCTTCACGGGCGACAGTGAGGAGCAATTTGGTTTTTTTTAGAACCTAATTCAACATCATGTAGTAACTTAGTTGGAGCCATATTGAATTTTCGATCAGGTATCCCCGAAATTAGGAAGGAACATCTGTGATCTTTCGCTATTTGTCTCACATTCCGAACAAGAACTGTAAATCGGGTAATGATGAATGTACATCGTGCTACCCGCAATAAGTTTCATTTTTCGCTCCGAAGGTACCGTGATGCTTAAATAAGTTGATACTGTCAGGACAAATGTTTGTTAACTTTTTGAATTTGTAAATATGAAAATTCTTTCTTTTCGTACATCTCGTACATTTCATGCACTAATGCACTTGTAAATAAAGCATGTACATTTATAATTGTATTTTTGATTTCACGGTGATAATAATCTCATTTGATAAACCGCATAGACACTTGTTGTTGATTAAATGAGAATTGCAAACCGGTAGTGTTGAATAAATACTCAGACATTTGTGCCATAATAAGACTCACAACCACAAAAGTTTTTGATAAAAATTGGTTTTTTTTTTTAAAAAAATATTTTTATTTTTACGGAAAAAAATATGTTTAAAAAAAAAAAACAAACAAAAAAAACTGTGGATTGAATTTGGGGGCAAGTTTGTGCAATAAAATTGTTGAATAATTAAGGTTCAGTCCAAATCATGTTAATCTAATTATTGAATAGTTTTCTATATATATTCGTGCATTAATTTGTTTATTCTTTAGACAAACCAAATTAGCATCATTTTGCAATCATAACATGCACGGTCATTCATTGTAGAATACATTAGTGACATACATGATCGTTCTCCGTGTATACCAGAATATCAATTCATTTATTCTTTACATGTATCATATCGACATCGTGATTGCATTCATAACAATAAAGTTATGCATTCGTGACATACATGGTCACTCATTGTATATGTTCATGCATTAATTTGTTTATTCTTTACATGCATCATATGGGCATCGTGTTACATTCACGGCATTCATAGTTCATGCATCATGAAGCACACTTGAGAAAAAAAAAAGTCGACTTAGTTTTGAAAACTTTGAAAAGATTTCTCTTCCAAATCAGAGGTATAAGAATCACTGCGTACCTCTATGACACAGGCCGGAATCATGGAGGATGAACAAAATAGACTGGATAGAGTGGAAAGAGCACAGAGGGAATTACAAGAACAATTAGCCAGCAGCAAGAAACACGAGAACATATAACAAAATCTCAAGAGGAGTCACGCGAGCAAATAGACAAGATAATTGAAATGATGACTAGGCTGACTCGAGGAAAATGGGTTGCTGAAGGATCGATCATAGGGGGAGAACCTCGACCTCAAGTAAACAACAACGAAGATCCGATTTACCCACCAAGTCAACAAGGCCGAGGACAATTTCAATTGAACTCGAAATTTCACCCCTCAGACCCAGTTATTATTCCAAGCCAAGATGGTTCACTAGAACAAGAAAAGCTGAAAAAACGTGTGGCAAAGCAAGTGGAAGACAAGGAAGTGCAACAGAAGTATGATCTGTTTGAAGAGAGACTCAAAGCCATAGAAAGAATAGACGTTTTCGGGAATACGGATCCGAATGAGCTCAGCTTGGTCCCAGATTTGGTGATTTCGCTAAAATTCAAGGCCCTTGAATTTGAAAAGTATGACGGATCGAAATGTCCATCAACTCACGTCACGATGTTTTGTCGAAAAATGGCTGGCTACACCAACAATGACAAGCTGTTAATCTACTGCTTCCAAGACAGTTTAACAGGGTCAGCTGCAAGATGGTATAATCAATTGGATCGGGGCTGTATCCGTTCTTGGAAAGATCTGGCAAAAGCTTTCAAGACTCAGTATAAGCACATGACCGACATGGCACCAGATAGGTTAACCTTGCAAAATATGGGGAAAAAGGCCACTGAGAGCTTCAAAGAATATGCTCAGAGGTGGATGGACATGGCCACCCAAGTATGACCGGCTCTAACTCAAAAGGAAATTACTGTCCTTTTTGTGAATACACTACACACTCCGTACTATGATAGACTCGTTGGCAATGCCACAAAGAATTTTGCAGATATGGTAACCTCAGAAGAGATGATTGAAAATGCTATCAAGAACGGAAAACTCGAAGGAGATAAGACATCCAGCGCCGAGAGAAACGAGACACCTGAAAGGAAGGAGGAACATGTCCAGGCTATGGGAGAATTCACTCCATATCCCGGGGTCTCTCCATATCAATCATGTTACTCTACCAATGTCTCTCCAAGTCATTATCCTTACCTTCCAAATATTGAAACACCTTATCCTATGCCAGCCCCTGCAACTAGGCCTGCTTCCCAAAAACGACCGAGGGGCAACCAAGAGAAATTTTTAATCCCAATCCCTGAACTGTTGCAATTACTAATGAGGAACCAATACCTTACCCCTATGCCTTTGAAAATAGCTCCAAACCCATCAGCAAGGAGGTATGACCCGTACAGCAAGTGTGAGTATCACATGGGGGCAATTGGACATTCAACGGAAAAATGCAGACAACTGAAGGAAAAGATTGAAGGTCTTGTCCACGATGGCATTTTGACTCCAGAGCTAGTCGAACAGTGGAAATCCGCATTGCCATAAATCGATTTCTTCGCCACGGGTTTTGAGGATGAGAATGGTTACCTCTAAAAGCATGTCAACAAGCATTGAGGAATATGCATGTAGTTCTATGCCTCATCATGAAAGCACTTGTCTTATGTTGGCATCCACATGAAATAAATAAATTTTGAATTTCAAAGGCTTTGTGTTTATTGGGTTTTAATTTGAATTTGCAAAAATAAACATTAAGGAAATTCTTGATTTTTGAAGAGCGCGTTCTTAAAAGAAAAAAATCTTTCTTCACGTTAAGAAATGATGAGATATCTTGAGATTATTGATGATCAATGTTAGAAATGACCCAACACCCTTCCCCTCTCTTTCGGACTTGCCTATGCTTGAATCCTTTGAGTTTGAAACAGTCAATGCTTCCAGGAATATATTGTTGAATTTCAGAAATCATAGTCAGTGCAATAAGAAAAATGCAGATCCTAGTTTAGGTTATGAGCAATGGAACAAACTTTTTAAAAAATCCAAGTTTTTTTGGTGTCTCAAACAAGTGAAACCTCTTTCAAGAATCTAGATCACAGTAAATTGATGTGTGTCAAGGTTATGCCAATACCATTCACATCCCTTTCCGTAACCACAAAACAAGAGTTGTCCAGATGTCACTTCATGATTAACGTCTCAGGTAATAATGACTAAACCTGATTTTCTCGTATTCCTAAAAAAAAAGAAGCAATTTTTGAGCCATATTCTTTCTTGTCCCTTCGGAAAGCCAAAAAGACTTGAGGTGTTCCTCGTCATGATACGAAGTCTCATTTGTATGACCAATCAAATGGTGCATCATTTGTAGATACGGAAGACGCGTGGTGGATAAAGATGAAGTAATTTTCGGAGCATGCATCAAAAAAAGAAAAAATGAAAAAAAAAAGAAAAGAAAGAAAATGAAAAACGAGTTTGACATCATGCATTTATAAAATTCAAGATGGTTTCAAGAAAGAAAAAACCTTTTCATTATTTTCCTCTAAGGAATGACTCTTCGATTTACGTGCTTGTTTTCGAGATGAAAAATGGCCATCTTTCATCATCCTTTCACAAATTATAAAATATCCTTTTGCTACCCTTTTTGAGCCTAATGAATACTTTCGTTCTTTCAACCCCGATCAAGGATCACCCTCCACGCTAGGGGGCAAATGCGAGGAAGGATCTTTTCAAAGGTCACAGATAGTGAAGTCTTGGTTCAAAAACGAAAAAAGAATGCCTTGAATAAAAGAAAAATTTGAGCTTCCAAATGACTACGGGCTCACCTTGTCAAAATAGAAATGCAAAAAAAAAAGAAGATAAAAAGAAAAATGAAAGCAAAAAAATAGGAAAGGAAGAAAAGAACGGATGAAAATCATCGGATAAAGAGAAAAGCTCAGCAAAGACAAATGTTTCGAAGAGAATCCTCCTCATGAAATGATCCTTGATTTGATCACCTAAAACACATGTTTGGGCCTATTTATCTTTTTTTTAGAATCTCGAACCTTGGCCTACATTACGTACTTTGAAAAGACCATTTTGATCGAGCATGGCCATTTAAATTGATGAGTCTATTCTTAGAGAAATGCATGAGACTTCGGTCTCCTTTCTGGTTAAAAATCATTTTTGGATAAGTCTTGATTTCTTGAATGCATGGTGAAACATTTAATGAAAAAAATGAAAAAAATGGAAAGAAGGAGACTCTAGGATGAAAACCCAAAATGGGCAGTCTAGAGTTAAAATGGGGGAATTTCGGTGCCGCTCATGGTACTGTCAAGGCCATAATGAAAGAAGAGGTCATTTTGAAGAAATCGAGGAACATCTGGGAATTCCAAAATATCCCAAAACTGTCAATTCTCGTTTGGAGGTTTGACCTTAAAAACTGAGACCGTTTTCCTTTCCAGAATTAATTCTCCAGTTTGAACATCCCAGCTAGTCTTGACGTTTGTCAAAATGCCATAATTTGGAAACTAAAAGAAGGTTGAATTTGTTTGAGTCCAAAAAATCATGTTCTATAAAATCTGTTCCATTTGTGAGTCTAGAAAGGATATACATTTTTCCTGTTGTGAAGTTTCCTTGGACCAACCAAAATCTTGTGGTACCAAGCCTTCCGACTCAAATTGAAAAAATCCGAAATGACACTCAAAAAAGCTTCTAATAGTGATCATCAATTTTCAAGAGATTTGGATATCACGACATGAGGATGACATTTTCAGCTCAAAGGTTTTCAGTGAATAAGCAAATATTTTTTTTTAAAAAAAGCAAGCAAAAGCAAATAAAAATGCAAATATTTTCAGAAGAAACCATTTTGATTAAAAATGATGTTGGCATGAGGCAAAGGTTTTTCTGGCTCAAAGGTATGGAACTATTGAGGTAGAAGAAATGAACACTCGGACTCCAGTTGATAAAAATTTGAAAAACTATCGAGGCAAAGAGATAGTTCCAAAGTGAAGAAAAAGGTTGATCTCTTACGAGGCACGAGCGTTTCAGGATACACTCTGTTTCGAAGAGGAAAAACGATTTGGAAAAGCTAAACCAAGATCAGGAAAAACAATTGGGAACATTCGCATCATTCATGAACATTCGCATATTTATTAAGTTTTGCATCTGCATCGTGTCGTAAAATGTGTACATTATTCGAGGGTACTTGCACATGCATCATCAGGGGCATATGCATTGACTTTGCATAACATTCACATTTCATGCATGACATTGACTATTTGAGATTTTGACATTTGAATCTGAACAGCCAATGAGATTATCTTCCAAAATATGATTGTGAAAGATCTTCAGACCTCTTTTAAAACCTTCGGGTTATATTCTTAAGTCCTCCGGGCACAGGAAAAGAAAAAGAAAATTAAAAAAAGAAGACCTTCGGGCATCTGTTTTAAAACCTCCGGGTTATCTTTTTAAGACCTCCGGGCACAGCAAAAAAAGAGAAATTAGAAAAAAAGACCTCCGGGCACCTGTTCTAAGACCTCCGGGCATTTCTTTTAAGTTCTTCCAGGCACAGGAAAAGAAAAAGAAAATTAAAAAAGAAGACCTCCGGGTATCTGTTTTAAAACCTCCGGGTTACCTCTTTTAAGACCTCCGGGCACTATTTTCAAAGAAAAGATCATTTTTATAAGACCTTCGGGCATTTGTTCTCAAGACCTCCGGGCACCATTTTCAAAGAAAAGACATTTTTTCAAGACCTCCGGGCACTATTCTCGAAAATCATCGATAAGACTTCTGGTCATCATTTTCAAAAAAAAAAAGACATTTTCAAGACCTCCGGGCATTATTCTCAAGAATCATGGATAAGATCTCCGGGAGCCATTTTCAAGGAAAAGATATTTTTAAAGACCTCCGGGCACCTTTCTAAAAAATCATTGATAAAGACCTCTGGGCATCATTCTCAGAGTCAAGAATAAGACCTCCGGGCATCACTTTCAAAGAAGTAACATTTTTAGACCTCCAAGTATCTGCTTTCAAAAACCTCCGGCTAACATCTTTCAAAATGACATTTTTCAAAACCTTCGGGTATCATTTTCAATTCTTGCGAAGTCAAACTCGTTACTTTAAGAAGGGTCGAGCCTCAGTATGATTATTCAAGTGGCGATATCCGAAGAATTTGACAAGGAATTTCAAAACTAAACGAGAAAGAGATGGGGATATCCAGAATGAGTCTTCACTTTTGTAAGACTAAGGTAGTAAGTGAGGTGATGATCTAAGTTGTGTCCAAACTCATTGTCAAAAATTCGAAGTTCGTTTTTAAATTTCAAAGTTGTGGAGCCTCTGATTAGAGGAGCAATTTATTTTCAAAGTTGTGGAGCCTCTGATGAGAGGAGCAATTTATTTTAAAAGTTGTGGAGCCTCTGATGAGAGAAGCAATTTATTTTCAAAGTTGCGGAGCCTCTGATGAGAGGAGCAATTTATTTTCAAAGTTGCGGAGCCTCTGATGAGAGGAGGAATTTATTTTCCCAAGTGATAGAGCCTCTGATTAGAGGAGCAATTTATTTTCCCAAGTGATAGAGCCTCTGATTAGAGGAGCAATTTATTTTTTCAAGTGATAGAGCCTCTGATTAGAGGAGCAATTTATTTTCCAAGTGGTAGAGCCTCTGATGAGAGGAGCAATTTATTTTCCAAGTGGTAGAGCCTCTGATAAGAGGAGCAATTTATTTTTCCAAGTGGTTAGAGCCTCTGATTAGAGGAGCAATTTATTTTTTCAAGTGATAGAGCCTCTGATGAGAGGAGCAATTTATTTTTCAAGTGATAGAGCCTTTGATGAGAGGAGCAATTTATTTTCAAAGTTGTGGAGCCTCTGATGAGAGGAGCAATTTATTTTCAAAGTTGTGGAGCCTCTGATGAGATGAGCAATTTATTTTCCAAGTGGTAGAGCCTCTGATGAGAGGAGCAATTTATTTTCCAAGTGATAGAGCCTCTAATGAGAGGAGCAATTTATTTTCCAAGTGGTAGAGCCTCTGACGAGATGAGCAATTTATTTTCCAAGTGGTAGAGCCTCTGATGAGAGGATCAATTTATTTTTCCAAATGATTAGAGCCTCTGATTAGAGGAGCAATTTATTTTTCCAAGATAGAGCCTCTGATTAGAGGAGCAATTTATTTCCCAAGTGATAGAGCCTCTGATTAGAGGAGCAATTTATTTTCCAAGTGATAGAGCCTCTGATGAGATAAGCAATTTATTTTCCAAGTGGTAGAGCCTCGGATTAGAGGAGCAATTTATTTTCCAAATGATAGAGCCTCGCTAAAAATGGATCTCTATAACCGGACAAAATTGGTTATATTGTCTTTGTCCTATTCCTGATTCTCAGCAATGTGCAAAGAGGGACAGCTGTAATAACCAATTTTTGCCCGGGTCGCACCCGAATTCGACCTGGGCCATTTACAAACAGAGCCTGCTAGCAGGCCCAATCTGCAAACCCTAACCCGACCGCCAGGCCTACTACTCAGCAGGCCCAACTAGCCCAGAGCCAAGCCCTTGCAACCCCAACTCCTACACGCCACCCCAACCGGTTGCTTACAAGCAACCTCTACCCAAACCACCAACTCCTGCCCACACGCCACCACCAATCCCTCAACTCCTAGACACTCAACCCTCCATAAAAGCAAACCCCATCAGAAGGGGAGGGGGATCCGGAAAAGGAGGTTTTTCCCACCAAAAAAAAAAAAAAAAAGGTCCTCAACCAGATCGGACCCCCCCTCAGAGATCCCCTTGGCTAAAAAAGGAGAGAACGAAAAAAAAAACAGATTTGGACCCCCAATCGGATCGATCTCCCCAAACCCCTGCACACACACCCAACAGCAGCCACAAAAAAAAAACCCCGAGAACCCAGATCGGGCCTCACCCGAGACCCACCAGCAAAAAAAAAAACCTAACACTATCCCCAAAAAAAAAAAAAAACCTCCAACGATCCCTGCAAAAAAAACCAGCCACAGCAAAAAAAAATACAAAAAAAAAAAAGAACGAACCAAAAAACGAAGGGTTTTGAAACCCAGATCTAGAGGTTTCGGCTGGGATTCGGCCAAAACGGAGCCCGAATCCGAGAAGAGGAGGTCGGGATCCCTCCAGGTGCGAAGTTTGGTGATCATCGGCCGCCGACGAACGGCGGCCGACGGCGAGGCACGGCGGCCGGTCGTCGGTTTTTGGGTTTGGGGGGTGTTTCTGGGCTGAGCAGAGAGAGAAAAGAGGAAGAGAGAAAAAAAATGAAAAAAAAAAAAAACAAAAGGGGTTTTATAACCCTTGGGGCGGGTCGAGCAGACCCGCGCGTCGACCCACGGGTCCGCGCACCCGACCCGGGTTCAGGAAAAAAAAAAGAGAAAGAACCAGGCCCTGGGCCCAGCAGCCCAGGCCCGATTTTGGGCCAGGGAAGAAGAAAAAAAAAAAGTTGGACCTGGCCCAACGCCAGACCAAGCCCTGGGCCCAGCAGCCCAGGCCTGATTTTGGGCCAAAAAAAGTTTAAAATTTTAAAATTAATAATAATGAAAATTAAAAAAGAAAATTTAAAATAAAGGGGAAAATAAAGAATAATAGAAAAAGAGAAAAAAATAGAACAAAAAAATAAAAAAATAAGTAAAATAGAACAAAAAAAAGGAAAATAAATAAAAATAATAATGATAAAAAAATAGAAAATATTAGAAGAAGAAAATAATAAATATTAATGACACACAAAAAAAGGAAAATTAGAAAGAAAAAAAAATTAAAAAAAAAAAATCATGATTATCGGTTTTGACGTTTTGATTTTTTTGGAATTTCGACGTTTTTCAGGTGGTCGAGAAAGAACAAAGAATTTTACGAAGATCAAGTTCGGCATTCTAATTTTCAGATTCTCGAAATTTTTCAGGTATGATTTTAATTTCCTTATTTTTATTATATTACTATTTTATTTATTTATTTTTGTCCAGCATTCGACATATTTTTATTATTTGATTTCGGTTTTAAAAATTATAAAATAATAATTCTTTTAATTAATACGTGTCTTTTAAAATTATTTTCGGTAAATAAAATTCTCTAAAAACGGATTTCTTTCTCGGGATGGTCGGAGCATCAATCGTTCTTTGAAATGGTCCGAGTAAGAATAATAATCAAAACATTATCGAAAATATCGGAGTGATTCGAGAATTATTCTTACATAGATAATTTTTTTTATTTCGGAAATAATTATTAAAAGCATTTTAATTTACTTTTCAAAAGAGAAAAAAAGGTTTTAAGAAATGTGAATTACCGACGACAGAATTCGAAGGACGTCACGGTAGTGATTCCTAAGATATCTTGAGGTGAGAGAATTTCGTTAAATATCACCACGAGTGGTGGGAGTATTTAGCGATATGCTCAATACAAAATTCGTTTAAAAAATGGAAATAATAAAAATGAATAAGTAGCGAATGTTTATGCGCTCAATATTTCGTTATGCTCGTGTTTTTTAATATTACGATTTGCATGTTTAATCTTATGATTCTGTATTTAATCGCATGTCTTATATGCTAAGTCGTGTGCATCCGACATTTAAATATTTGCATCATACGTATTTAAATAAAAAATGGATGTAAATTGCCAACGACGGAATTCGAAGGATATCACGGTTGTGATTCCTAAGATATCTTGAGGTGAGAAGATCTCGTTAAATACCACCAAGAGTGTTGGGAATATTTAATGAGTATTTTCGATAACAAATTTATGTTCACTTTCGCTTTTGAAAAAAAAAATAATAACAGTTCAAAAAAATTCAAAAAATAATAAACATGTTTTTTTTAAATAAAATAAAATGAAAATAAAAGAGAATTATTTTTAAATAGTAATGTCAAGTCCATTAATTCGAGATTTAAGATAACACGTGATTAAATGGTACCGTTTTCTAAACGGGCGTTGCGGGAGTGCTAATCCTTCCTCGCACGTAACCGACTCCCGAACCCAATTATGTTTTACTCTCTGGTTCAAAGCGTGGACTTCGAAATTGGTTTTACAAAATGTTTTAATTAATTTTAAAATATTTTACTAAAACTGGTTTTAATAGGTGGCTAATCACACCTAGCAAAAAAGATTGGTGGCGACTCCATTTGTGTTTTCAAATCGTCTTAGCGGTCGAAAAAACCATTATGACATTATGGTTATAGACAATAGGTTGGAGTATAAGCGAAGACGAAGAAATAATGTCTAATTCTCCTTAAAAGATCATAAAAAGATTGGATTGTCAAACATTGGTGGTTTGAAGTTTCTCACAGCAAAAGAACTAAGAAGAGATCACCATCCTGATCAAGAGGATGAAAGAATGCGTATAGAAGCTGCCGGTGGCTATGTAGTTTGAGGAGCAAGCAGTATTCCTCGAATCAATGGTCAATTGGCTGTATCTTGATCCATCGGTGATTTGTACTATAAAAGGTTTTATCTCTTTCTCATCTGTCTTTAATTGATAGAATTACATAAATTAGATTTGATTTTGACATGATATGAAAACACAACACGAACACGACACGTTTAAATACAATTAATATGAATAACACGGAACTTTTAATACACGTATCTTATTTGTGTTTAGAATTTTGACACATTTAATAATTTATGTTGTATTATGTTTACACGACTAACACGAAAAAATATTAAACAGGACACACATCCACCAATTATCAAATCTACCTAATATATATAATTTATTAGTCATTTTTTAATACGAACACGACACGTTTAAATAAAGTTAATATGATTAACACGAAACGTTTAATACACGTATCGTATTTGTATTTAAGATTTTGACACATTTAATAATTAATGTAGTGTTTATATTTACACGACTAACATAAAAAAAATAAACATGCCATGGATACACGAATTACCAAATTTACATAATATATATATATAATTTATTAGTCAATTTTCTCTTGACCAATTATATGATTGAGAAATGTTAAAGGGTTCGAAAAAACATGAAATAATATTAATAATTCAATAAAAGAATAATAAACTTTTACCTACATTTGTATTATTTACACATATTGTTAATGTTTTTGTTACTTCATTTTGAAATTTGGATTATTTAACACATCCCATTGATATTTAAATCTGATCAACTTTATATCAATTTTATAATTATATTATTATTATTATTATTTAAGTTTCGTGTTTACTTGTTTTCTATTTTTCTCTTTTTAAATCACAAAAGAATACCTCCAAAAATAGTTTTTTTTTTTTTTGGCATTATACAGCTCAGGTGTTATAGCAGAACCAGAAGTGATTGACTGGCATCCTTTGAGCAGGAAAGATAGCTATTTGGTGATCTCGTCTGATGGGATTTTTGAAAAGTTAAATGCCCAACATGTTTGTCAACTTTTACCGGATCCTAACAATTTTTCGACTAGTGATGAAGGGATTGGACTATTCGATTCATGTCAATCCCCACTGCCTGAATGCATATTAAGGATCGCATATGAAGAAGGTAGCATGAATAATTTGTCTGTTATTGTGGTTCCACTCCGGGAAGCTTATTTAATTTCCTGAATTATATGGCTTGTCAAAAAGTTTTTGGATGGTAATCAAATGCAATTGTGACAAGTGGAAAAAAGAATAGCACTTCTAGTATTTCTCATCAATGTATATGCCATTAATTTTGAGATTATTATTCAATACACCAACAATTAGGTTTGATAATTCGTGCGTGTTTTTTTTTCGTGTCAATCGTTTAAATATGAATACCACACATTATTGAACATGTCAAAATTGTAAACACGAATACTATATGTGTATTAAACTATCATCTTAATCATGTGTTATGTCATTACACTGTTTTCGTGTTCATTAAATTTGTTGTGTTCGAATGGCGTTCAAAATTACCAAATCTACGACAACAATAAATTTTGAGTATTCGTGTTTTAAAAACATACGTACTTTCGCATCAATTAAAAACACATCAATTACATTCTAATAAACGTACGCTTCTAATACCATGTACATGTATGGATTCTACAAATTTGTGATTGGATTCTACGTGAATAATAGCGATGAATGTATTGAAAAAAAAAACAAAGAAACTTGACTAAAAAAAACTCAGTTGCATACCTGTGACCTGCCTCATTCAGTGGGAAGGCGGAAGTAAGGATGCCGCAAAGTATCAGCAGCAGTCAAACGCTCCTCCTACAATATTGACATCAATGTTAGGTTCAGTAAGCCGATTTGATTTCGAGCATGAGCCCAAAAGAATTCTATAGATTATAGATAGATGCAAACAATCAAATAAGAGAAATTAGTTTACATGCCTAGTGATTTTTTTTGGGGCCAAAGTTTACATACCTAGCTATAACAAGCAATTCATATCTATATGTTATCGGTATTCGACGTTTGACACATACTCGAACGTATGTATATGGTCAAACACATACTCTGTATATGACACTCAGATTCCACCATAGATTCTGATTTCAAATTTGTTGCATACATATACTCTTCAGTTTAGCTAGGATGTAAATAAAAAATGAATATGTAAAACAACACTACAAGATTATTTAAAGTAGCACTAATTACAAATAGCAAGGACAGATTTTCAATTAGCTCACTGAAATTTGACAAAAATAGAATCTCACACCATTATAGAGCTTTAAAGCCTAATTTCACAAGAACCCCCACCACATATAAGGGCATATATTGAAGGCAATCACTGCAAGTAGAAATTGACTTACTAAGATGATTTCTGACATATCAGATTTTGATACTATAAATCCGTTATTGCCAGAGCAAGAAACCAAGAAACTTTGAGATAAAATGAAACTATTACCAAAAATCATGCATTCTACTGGACTTCCCTAACATAGACCCACCCATCAAGACATGAGAAATAAGAAATGAGGAAATTGCTTTACCTAGTTGAAATCACATACTTAGGTTCCCTATTGTTTGTTAATCAGTTAGGTCATATTTTATCCGGCTGAAGTTTTAAGCCATGTTATTCAAATTCGGGGTGAGTTTCGAATACAACTATATGTTCGACACAAGTATGTTCAATTTTTTTTTTTTTGCAAGTTTTTCCATATATTTGGAGGATCATACCCCTAAACATATCCGAATATGTGTCGGACACATATCTAATACGAATTCTTTAAAAAAAAAATGAAGAGTCTGGATAACATAGGTTTTAAGCTGTTGAGTATGAAAAAGCAGTCCTAGCAAGTATATTACTGCTAAGGTTCCTCTAGACGTATGGCTCTGTTTATTTAGGTTCTTCTGGCAGCAATGACAAAATGTTTGGTGATTCACACTGTGCATGGTTACAACTCACAAATTCAATGGACAAATAAGTGAGACTGCTATCCACGTGGTTAGAGTCAAGAACTGTGTTCATGCTCAAGAGACCTGAAGAATTGGATCTCTATCCCTAAAAATCTGAAACCATCTTTCCAACTTGACATCAAAGATTAGCTAACTGTACTTATCATGAGGAATCTTTGATGGGGGACTATTCCTTGGAAAGTTGTTCTCCCATGTATCATTCGGTTTGGGGAATCTAGCTGAGAAGTAACAATGAACCTAATTACATTTCATAATTCTAAATTCTAATCTAAGAAGATGCAACCCATTGACATGTTTCAAAGTAAGGCTGTAGAGTGTGTGGCCATTACATCGGAAGCAAGGGAAGATACTAAAGCCACTATCAAACTGGATGTTTCCTCAAACTTAATTGAATAATTAGATGGTCATATCTTTATCCTACTTGAAAATAAACACAAATAGTGTCTGATTTTTCAATTCGGGATGGGTGGGCAAGTACTTAGACCATAATCCACCCTTGAAGTCTCAGTCCTAAAAAATTTAAATCATGAACTACCCATCAAATCATAGGAGCACCTAAAATCGACCCACACTCATCGATCCGAGACGGCCAGCAGGTAACTTGGACCATTGCTCGCCCCTAACTGCAGTTGCTAAGTTCTATTAGGTTGTAATAACAAATCGATATGGTACTAACTAATGTGACCACAATCTAAGAAATCCAAGTAGCAGAAAACCAAAGGGAAACGAAGATCCATATGATCCATTCATTCAAGGCCTCTACTTTTGACAATAATAAAGTCCAAGATTTTTGCATTTGTTTGATTGCAAGAACAGGCTTATCTGAATCAGAATAAGAGCAGACACAAACTCTACTGCTAAGGTTCAAATATGTTGTAAAGCGTATGTTCTTGATGTAGGAAGCATAGTCAAGAATGTAACAAATAAGGAAGTCCCATAGTTTACTTTATCCTTTTGTTTTAGACACCTGAAGAAACAAAAATGTAATAAAGAGATCAACATGCACTATGAGCCTATATTTTTTCTCTTCAAATCTCTGTTCACCTATACTATAAATGAGAAGCGGATATGGATATTTATAATTATTCTAAATACAAGAGGACAATAGTCAATAGGTGATTGTTGGCTAAGATAATTGAATTTAAAGGTTGGAATAGCTAACTTAATCTGATCAACTAGCTTAAACTGTCTGAATACCACAATCGACCTGAGACTAATTGATATAAACTAGCTGCCCAAACCACAAATGACTTGAACATGAGACAACTTAAATCCATACTGGTTTGAACTTGAACCTGTTTAGTATCTGCTTCCAGAGTAAGAAGGGGAAAATTTTGATCCTCTACTGTAATCTCAACAGTGTTGTCAAGGCGTGCGCCTAGGCGCGCCTACGCCTTGCGCCTTGGTGTTAGATAACAAAAACATCTCAGACCCTTTCGGGCAAGGCGCATTTGATCAGGCGCACGTCTGGTGTGCGTAAACACGCTTTTTTGTAAAGCGATAGGCATAAAAAAAGCCCGCCTGATTGAAGTTTTCTTTCATTTCTGTTATTTTAACTTTTTTCAGTAGATGTACCTTTACTAGTAAGAAAGGAGATAGTATCAAACTTTCTACTTCTCAATATTTGAGTATTCAACAACAGACATGGGACCATAAGGAAATCATGCATATTGGGCAACAAAAAAAAATTGCATGTTTTGTAGATAAATTGTTTTTAGAGTTTATTAACATAATTATATATCTTAAGCTTGTTTTATATATATATATATATATATATATATAATACACACACATATACATATTGCGACTTACTTCACTCAGGCGAGCGCTTTTTTTGAGCCTTGCGCCTGAGGCAATATAAAAGTTCTAGCACCTAGAGTGTGCCTTGTGCCCATGACAACACTGATCTCAACCCTAATTTAATTCAAAAGTGAAGACCCGAACAGACCTTGACTTGAACTTGCATCATGGAAAAGTGAATTATGAAACAATACAACACAACAGTCATCATGTGAGGGGAGCAGGGGCAACCACTAAGCCAGAGGAGTCATGCTGTCTCAAAGATAAATATACTAATTATACAGTTTCAAAACTTACAGGATTCCACTGTAAGAATTGGCGAACTAATCGCAGAGCCCACAGATTTGAAAACCTGCAGAAAGTTAGAAATCTTTAGACAGAAGTTTAGAAGCTACTTAATGGTGAAAGAGAATAAAACACATGTCGCAAGTAATAGACATACCCGATCTTAAGAGGATCTCTACTTTTAATTTGATTGGCAAATACCTCTTCAGAGCATTTACTCGAAGTTGGAAAATTACCCTTGCAGAAAAGACAGAAAATAAGCAGCATTGGTAGATAACCAACTGGCTGGAAGATGTTCTTCAGTATAGCATCTTGAAAGAAAATTCATTTTAGCATCAAAACAATATGAAAATGAAAGAAGGTCGCAGGAATCTAAAACCAGACGACGACCTCATTGTTTTATATAGCAAAGATACCAAGAACCAAGCTCAGCATGTGCTGCAGGATTCTGCTACAAAGTCAAGTGGAAAGGAAAAGAAAAAAGGTCTGGCTTGAAAGTTTTGGTTGCCTAGGTGCAGCAAAACGTCTGGTTGACATTAACTTACACTAACAAGAAATATTGGGGCAAGAACCATAAGTCTTGATCAGAATTTTACCTTGGATAGGAATTAGCATCTCAATATAAACAGAAATTTCTTTCAAAAGTTTTTTTTTTAAAAAAAGACATAAGTTTATATGGTTATCACCTCTCTTAAAAGTGTATTTTGAGGACTTATAATAACTGGAAAGAAATTTAAGCAAAACATGGTTAACATACCAGGTTGTCTGCTTTCCAATTTCGAACTAGATCTATGTCTTCAGGTATTATAATGCACAGTTCCATAAGTGATCTTATTCTGTAGACATTGTAGAAGAAGATTGAGAAGTTTCAGTAAATCATTAAGCAACTTAATTAACAACTAAATCTTGGAATCAATAGCTCATTCTACAAGGAAAAAATTAGGACAAGATACTGAATGTTCAGACAGTGGGTTTGACATAATTTTAGAGTTTAGACTCCAAGAAGCATCATCTACTCTTTCGGCAACTTAACAAAGCAGCTCAAATTAACTAAATGTCTCCAACATTACTATTCTGTCAGAAAAGTCATTTAGACATTTTTAAGAAATATAAATGCCAATTTGATACTGCGATAGAGATCAGAATAGTAAATCAATGTGTTAAATTGATCAAAAACTTCATGGATTTATGTAGCCACTTTTGCATGTATCAAACAAAAAGATTAAGTCAAAGAGGTAAGGGTACTATAATATTTGTATCACCTACATGAAGGTCATTTTAAACTACAACATCAATCTTCTATTATTGATCGATGGAAATGATGGGGAGGAAGGGAGAAAGAGTCTGCAAATTTAGCAGCCATATTTATAAAGCATGATCAAAACTAAAACGAATTATCATAGCTCCTTTCAGAGGATTTGAGAAAGAAAGAAAGAATGACAAAGTATGTAATTTCAGCAGCAAGATTCACGATACAGGACTTAAGTAAGAAGATTTATTGATGAGTGAAATACAGAACCAGTATGATACTTAATGGTGGTGGCTTAACCTTATGATCTTACAACTTACAAAAGATGACAAAAACAGAAATTCTGAATTGTATTCTTTGTGTTCTAAAGAATGAAGAGCATATTACATTGTTTATATACAGTAAAGAAAGTGCTACTCTAGGTAACTCACTAATTACAGAATAAATACAAATAAAGACCAATCCCTAAGAATTAGGGATTGTTGACTAATTAGGGATTGTTGACTAATCCCTAATTTCAATCCCTAAGAATTAGG
Source organism: Fremontodendron californicum (assembly GCA_030761205.1). NCBI lineage: Eukaryota > Viridiplantae > Streptophyta > Magnoliopsida > Malvales > Malvaceae > Fremontodendron > Fremontodendron californicum. The sequence goes on from JAULJL010000036.1 coordinate 8,522,444, forward strand.
AATTGTTGACTAATTAGGTACAACAATCCCTATAAATTAGGGATTGTTTTCCCACACTCCCCCTCAAGCTGGTAAATGGATATCATCCATTCCAAGCTTGCTGGTTATTTTCTGAAAAACATCTCTAGACAACCCTTTGGTGAGCACGTCTGCAAGTTGATCATTAGTAGAATCGAAAGGAGTACAAATTAGGCCACCATCCAGCTTTTCTTTAATAAAATGCCTATCCACCTCAACATGCTTAGTACGGTCATGTTGCACTGGATTGTGTGCAATATTGATGGTTGATTTGTTGTCACAATAGAGCTTCATTGGGCCTTCCCACCTAACCTTCAGATCTTCCAAAATTATCTTCATCCACAACAGTTCACACATCCCAAGTGCCATTGCTCTAAACTCAGCTTCTGCACTGGACCTTGCAACCATATTCTACTTTTTGCTTCTCCAAGTTACGAGATTACCACCTAGGAAGGTGCAATATCCTGAGGTTGATCTTCTATCAACTACGGATCCTGCATAATCCGCATCTGTATAGGCTTCAAGAGTCAATCCTTCTCCTTTCTTAAACAAAATTCCTCTTCTCGGTGTACCCTTCAAATACTACAAGATTCTGTACACTGCTCTGAGATGTGATTCTTTGGGATTGTGCATGAATTGACTCACAACACTAACAACATAAGCTATATCGGGCTTGGTATGTGACAAATAAATTAGCTTCTCCACAAGTCTCTGATAAGAACCTTTATCCACCATCATATCTTCTGGAACATCACAAAGTTTGTGGTTTGATTCTATGGGTGTCTCAACTGGCTTAAATCCCAGCTTGCCTGCATCAGCCAATAAGTCTAACACATACTTTTGTTGTGATATAAAAATCCCTTGCTGAGAGTGAGCTACTTCAATACCAAGAAAATACTTCAATCTGCCTAGGTCTTTAATCTCGAACTCCTTCACTAACTGTTTCTTCAAATTCTCCATTCCTTCAAAGTCATCTCCTGTTACTATAATATCATCCACATAGACCAACAATATTGTCACTCCCCCTGATGCTGAGTGTTTCACAAACAAAGTATGATCACCTTGGCTCTGTTTATATCCCATACCCACAATAACTTTGGTAAATCTCCCAAACCAAGCTCTTGGGGATTGTTTCAGTCCATATAAAGCCTTTTTTAGCTTACATACCACTCCTTTTTCTTCATTCGAGCCAAACCCAGGAGGAATCTCCATATAGATCTCCTCCTAAAGATCTCCATGTAAGAAGGCGTTCTTGACATCAAATTGTTGTAACTTCCAACCAAAATTCACAGCTATAGATAATAAGATTCTAACAGTATTCATCTTATCAACAGGAGCAAAAGTCTCCAAATAGTCTATGCCGTAGGTTTGAGTATACCCTTTGGCAACTAACCTTGCCTTATACCTTTCCAAAGTACCATCTGATTTGTAATTAGTTGTGAATACCCATCTACACCCAACTGGTTTCTTCCCTTTCGGCAGCCTCACCAAGTCTAAAGTCTTGTTTTTCTCAAGTGCTTCCATCTCAATTTTCATAGCATTTGTCCAGTTCTCATTTCCTAATGCTTCAGATAATGTTTTTGGGATAGGGATTGTATTTAGGCTAGTAAGAAAGGCCTTGTGGTTATGAGAAAGATTCTTATATGACATAAACAAATATAGAGGATGTTTAGTACAAGTCTAGTTCCCTTTCGAAGAACAATTGGAACATCATAATCTGTTTGTTCAAGTGTTTCAGTGATGTTATCATTGGGTGAAGTAATTACCTCGATACTACCAGGAGCAGAATTGGATGATTGGACCGGCACAGGTTGAGAGATTGGTGCTCTTTTCCTTGAGTAAACCTGTAATGGACGAGTAGAGTCTTGAGTTTGCTTTCCATGTAACATTCTTTGTGACTGGATTGTAAGAGGCTCGGCTTCTGACTGTAAATTTGACTCGGATAAGTTGTTTGGCAAAATGTTGGGCTTGGATAAAGTGTTTGGCAGAATGTTGGGCTCAGATTGATGAGAGACAGCAATTGGATGAGAGACAGTAGTTGGAAACTCAAGGAGAAAAAGGTCTTTGTCCTTATCTTCGATGAAGGATCTCTCCCCTGAAGATAAGGACTATGAAAGTAATGATCTTTTTCGACAAAGGTGACATCGGCAAACACATAAAATTTCCTTGTCGGAGGATGGTAACATTTGTAGCCTAGCCCTTTTGAATGGAGGAGCAACCAACGAAGTTACATTTTAGAGCTCGAGGATCAAGTTTATTTTTGTTTTGAGAATGCACATGAACAAAGGCAACACAACCAAATATCTTTGGGACAAGATTATTGGATGCAATAAAGTTTGGAAAGAAATGTGTGAGAACCTGCATTGGACTTTTGAAATCAAGAACTCTTGTAGGAAGTCTGTTGATAAGATGGGCAACAGTTAAAACCGCTTCGCCCCAGTATTGTCTTGGGACTTTTTTTTGAAACAAGAAAGCTCTTGTGCTAGTTAGCAGGTGACCATTCTTTCTTTCGGCCATTCCATTTTGTTGAGGTGTTTTAACACAAGAAGACTCATGTATGATGCCTTTTTTTGGAAATAAGGAGAAAGGAATTGATTAAAAAAGTCTTTCGCATTGTCAAATCGAAATATCTTTATCCCAACTCCAAACTGAGTTTTGATCATATTGTAAAAGGTTGGAAATACTGAACTCACATCAAATTTATTTTTTAACAAAAAAATCCAAGAAACACGAGTGCAATCATCAATGAATGAAACAAACCATCGTGCCCCAGAAATATTAGTAACAGGGGAAGGTCCCAAAATATCACTATGAATCAAGGTAAACGGAACAAATGTTCTTTTATTGCTGATTTGAAAAGAAGTACGTTTGTGTTTTGCAAATTCACAAACATCACAATGAAAATTTTCAATGGCTAAACCTTTGAACAATGAAGGAAACATTATTTTAAGGACATTAAAATATGGGTGACCAAGACGAAAGTGTACCATATCTTATCTTTATTGGATTTGAATGACTCAAAAAGAAAGGATAATGGTGACAAACCCTTAACTCTATTATGTCCATTCGATTCTTCAAGGTTGTAGAGGCCATCTCTCTCTCTCTCTAGCAAGTCCAATCATCCTCTTCGTGCCCTGTTCATGAAAAACACAACGAGAAGGATAAAATGTCACACTACAATTAGAATCGATGGTGAGTTTCTGAATTGACACAAGATTGGTGCATAGTTTTGGAACATGAAGAACATTCCTAAGTGTAAGGCAATCACTCAAAAAGAACATCTCCCTGACCAGCTACAGTTGTCACTGATCCATCAGGTATGGTTATTTTTTTATTGCTAGGACAAGGGATATAGGAGATGAATTTTTGTGAAGAATTGGTCATGTGATCTGTATCTCCCGAGTCAATGACCCAAGAATTTGAGGATACTTTATCCGAAGCACTAAAAACACGAAAAAATGAAACATGAGAAGATTGAGAAGAAATACCTGAGAACACCAAAGAACGAGTACCTGTTGTAGGTGATTTTTCTATTGTCCCCAACAAACTCCTTAATTTCTCAATCTCTTCTTTGTTGAATTTAGCATATAAGGAGTTGTCTTCACTGTTTGACTGTGTGGTTGCCATATGCGACTGTCCTTGTCCCCTTGGCTATCCACTCTTCTCTGACTATGTTTTATTCATGGTTTAGATGGTTTTTTTTTTTTTTTTAGGTTACAGCAATTAAGGCTGAAAAGAAAGATTGAAAAAACTAAAAAACCAGATTATAATTCCCAGAAAAGAGCCTAAAGCTCTTATACCATGACAAAAACAGAAATTCTGAATTGTATTCTTTGTATTCTAAAGAATGAAGAGCATATTACATTGCTTATATACAATAATAAAAATGTTACTCTAGATAACTCACTAATTATAGAATAAATACAAATAAAGACCAGTCCCTAAGAATTAGGGATTGTTGACTAATTAGGTACAACAATCCCTAAAAATTAGGGATTGTTTTCCCACAAAAGAATTAGAAACGAATGACAAAGACAAAGATATGGCTTCAGTTATGACCATTAAGTTGCATTATAAATATTTTTGGTTCGCCCAATGCAAAAAATAAGAACAAAGTTTTTTTGAAAAATTCTAACTTGTCCTTTGCCATGTTTTCTCAAAATACAAGCTTAGTCAAATTAACCATTTGAGCCTCTCTTTTTTTTCCAAGACATTATCAACAATTCCTGCATTGTACCAAACTTCAAAATCCTCCATTCTCATGAGCCCCATATTTATTTGACTGCATTTCACACATCTTTAGGTTTTTAAATGGCAAAAATTAGCAACATCAATCACCATTCTTGGTTTCATAAGCATTATGCTTATCTCACCAACTATAGCCTATAGGCAATCATTACCTAACCATTTTTTATTTGTCCAAGTGGTTTAGACTCTTTTAAAATGATGAACTATAGACCAAACTCTATCTCACCCTGAAGAAAGGTTTTGTTATTTCTTATTTCTGAACTAGTCTGTTACAAGGTATTTATACATGAAGGAAGGGTTTACTTAATCCCTAAAAAATAGTATTTACAGCTAATTTAAAGCTGGAAATCCCTGATTTCCAGCCTTAGGTTTCCAGCTGGAAATCCCTGATTTCCAGAATTGGGTTCCCAGCTGGAAATCCCTGATTTCCAGCCTTGGGTTTCCAGCTGGAAATCCCTGATTTCCAGCATTGGGTTTCCAGCTGGAAATCCCTGATTTCCAGCCTTGGGATTCCAGCTGTCAATCCCTGATTTCCAGCACTCCCCCTCAAGCTGGGGAGTAGATATTTTTCATCCCTAGCTTGCCTACAATCTGCTGAAATGCTGAACTCATCAGTCCTTTAGTTAAGACATCTGCTAGCTGGTTCTTTGTAGAAATATAGGGAGTGCAAATCAATCCACTTTCAAGTTTCTCCTTAATGAAATGTCTGTCAACCTCCACATGTTTAGTTCTGTCGTGCTGAACTGGATTGTGAGCTATGTTGATTGCAGACTTATTATCACAATACAACTTCATTGGAGTCTCCCATTTAATCTTCAAGTCATCTAGTATAATTTTGAGCCATAACAGTTCACAAATACCTTGTGCCATTGATCGAAATTCTGCCTCAGCACTAGATCTTGCTACAACTGGTTGTTTCTTACTCCTCCAGGTTACCAAATTTCCGCCAATGAAAGTACAATACCCAGATGTTGATCTTCTGTCAGTAACACAGCCAGCATAATCGGCATCTGTGTATGCTTCTAGTTCCATTCTTGTGCCTTTTCTAAAGAGAACCCCTTTTCCTGGATTGCCTTTCAAATATTGTAGGATCCGGTATACTGCAGCGAGATGGACACCTTTAGGATTTTGCATGAACTGACTCACAACACTCACTGCATATGCAATGTCAGGTCGTGTGTGTGATAGATAGATTAGCTTCCCCACAAGTCTTTGGTACATGCCTTTGTCAGCTGGTTCTCCTTTCAGAGATTCTCCTAATCTATGATTTGGCTCAATAGGCGTATCTGATGGTTTGCAACCAAGCTTACCTGTTTCTTTTAACAGATCAAGAACATATTTTTGCTGTGAAACAAAGATTCCTTCCTTGGACCGAGCTACTTCTATTCCTAAGAAGTACTTCAATTTTCCAAGGTCCTTTATTTCAAACTCTTTTGCTAAATACTTCCGAAGAGCCTCCTTTTCATCTGGATCATTCCCAGTTACAATTATATCGTCCACATAAACTATCAATGCCGTGACTCCCCCTGAAGCCGAATGCTTGATAAACAATGTATGATCACCCTGACTCTGTTTGTACTTCATATTCACCATTGCTTTGGTAAATCTTCCAAACCATGCCCGGGGAGATTGTTTGAGCCCATACAATGCTTTTTTCAGTTTGCACACTTTGTTTTTATCCAGATTTATTCCAAAACCAGGTGGTACTTCCATATAAATTTCCTCCTCAAGATCACCATGTAAGAAGGCGTTCTTCACATCGAACTGTTGTAAAGGCCAATCATAATTTGCTGCTAGGGATAACAATACCCTTACTGTGTTCATCTTCGCCACTGGTGCAAATGTCTCTTGATAATCCACCCCATAGGTCTGTGTATATCCCTTGGCTACTAGTCTTGCTTTATACCTCTCAATGGATCCATCCGACTTATACTTCACTGTGAAGACCCATTTGCATCCTACTAGTCTCTTTCCAGTTGGTAATTCTGTTAGTTCCCATGTTTTATTTTTCTCCAAGGCCTCCATTTCTACTCTCATTGCATGCTTCCATTCCTCTTTGCCAAGTGCCTGCGATAAGGTCTGTGGGATGTCTACAGTGTTTAGATGGGTAAGAAAGGTTTTGTGTGGGGTTGATAATTTTTCAAATGACACAAAATGGGATAAAGGATGTTGTGTGCATTTTCTAACACCTTTTCTTGTGGCTATGGGCAAATCTAAATCAAGAACAGTAGGTGATATCTCAGTAGAAGGACTTACCTCAGTTCCAAGTGACGATTTGGTTTCTTGAACTTGCACAGGATTGATCACTGGCTTTATCCTTCTTGAGTAGACCTGTAGTGGCTTTGTGAGAGTAGGATTTATGAGTTCACAAGGTTCAGAGGTAAGTTGTCTTTCAGGAGTGGGTTCTGTTTGTACAGGAGATATTTTAACCACCATTGATGGTTCTCTCAAGAACAAATCCTTATCCTCCATAAATGATGCCTCCCCCTGAGGATAAGGGCTAGAAAAATAGCTTTTGTGTTCTGCAAAAGTAACATCAGCAGAGACATAGGTTTTACGAGTAAGAGGATTGTAGCACTTGTACCCTTTTTGAGTAGGTGAATATCCTATGAATACACACTTGACTGCTCTAGGATCTAACTTGCTTCGACTATGAGAGTGAACATGAACAAATGAGACACATCCAAAAACTCTAGGGACTAACTTCATAGACATATTGAAATCTGAAAAATACTTAGAAAACACTTCCATTGGACTTTTAAAATCAAGAACTCGAGAGGGGATACGATTTATTAAATGAGCTGCAGTAAGGACTGCTTCCCCCCAAAAAGTTTTTGGAACATTTTGTTGAAACAAAAGAGCACGAACAGAGGCTAACAAATGACCATTTTTCCTTTCGGCAACTCCATTTTGTTGGGGTGTGTCAACACAAGAAGATTCATGAATAATTCCCTCTTTTTGAAAGTATGGAGACAAAGTTTGATTAAAGTAGTCCCTAGCATTATCAGTCCTCAACTTCTTAATTCTAACATTGAATTGAGTTTTGACCATCGTATGAAAAATAGGAAAAATGTTGCTCACATCAGATTTTTGTTTTAACAAATAAATCCATGAAACTCGAGTACAGTCATCTATGAATGAGACAAACCAACGAGCCCCCGAAATGTTGGGAACTCGAGATGGATGATAACTCGTATAATTATATAGTTTTTAGTTATGTTTTATTATTGTTTTGTGTCAAATACGAGTTATTATTGTTTAGTCTAATTGTGTTTATGATCTTTATGTATTTTGGTGTTTTTCACAAGTTTCTTTGAGTGATTTCAGATTACTAGAATTAAGGGTAAATCCAGTTCAGTTCCAGTTCCGACACCTTTTTCCATATCAGCTATATCTCGAGTTTCACTGAAGCAATAAGGCTGCAATTTGTAGCCGTGCAAAGCTAAGAGGCATATTTATCTTTTTCATGTTTTACACCTCTTGAAACGGAGTCGTTTTCCCTAGCGAAATCGACCATGAAGTTGGCTGATGTGCAATGACGTCTGTGCTGACCTGTTTTCGTATTTTGCCCATATCTTCTTATCCACATCAGCAAATGAGCTGATTCCAACGGCTATGGATCAGTAACGGATAGGGTAACATTTTTCTAGAAGACCATGTGATCAGATAAGGCCTGCAAAATTGACAAAATCGACCATCAAGTTGGCTGATCAAAATCGTCATGTATGACAAGAATTGTTAGAAAATGCACCCACCTATTATACCTACCTTTGAAATTTGTAAAGCTTGTCTCTTGTCATTTAGCCCTCCAAAATGTGTATAAATAGAGGGCCTTGGGTGATTGTAAGGGATCATATTGTACATAGGTAGGATATTAGCCATTTTAATAAAATTCTCTAAGTTTTCTTCTTCTTTCTTTTCTCTAGTTTTCTTTTTCTTTAGAGAGAGCAAGAGGTTGGATAATTAATATTCTTCCTCTTCTTCTTTCTTTCTTTTATTTTCTTCTTAGATTTTCTTTAATTTTATGTTTATGTTTACAATGCCTATGCTAGGCTAAACTTATATTTGGTTAAGGGTGATTTCAAAGCCCTAGACATGTTTTGTGATTGATTTTCAGATTCTATCTATCATTAATTTTCTATCAAAGTTGCTTATGTTCTTCTACAAGAATTGTTCATGATGTTGTCTTGATTTATTTAGGTGTACAACTAGATAGATCTTGATAATTATCTATTGCTAGTTTAGGAGTCTTGATCCGTGTAATTGTCTTGATTTCCTATTCATAAGTGGCAATTTGTGATTAATGATTATGGTCAAGTTTTCAATAATTGCAAAGTGGAACATAACCTAAGTTGAACAATCCGAGCTTATGTGTTTGTTGCTTAGATCAACCTATCTTTCTCATCATAAAGCTGCCATTAAATTGAATTTAGAGAGCTTATTCTAGGTTGTTTAATGGTTAGAGATTAAATAGAGAGCTTGTTCTATTTAACGACAAACTAAGGAAAGATTGGGATAACAGAGCTTGTTGTTATCTACGGTTGTTAACTTTGATAGTTGGTTGATATTGATAGATCTGAAATTGATTCTTAATGATGTCTAGTGGTGGAGAATGAAACCTTAACCATATTTTTCATATTTGATTCTTCTTACTTTCTTGTTTTCTTACTTTTCTAGTTTGCTTATTTTTAAAAGTATATTTATTTTTATTGGCTGGTTATACCGCCTAATTTAGTATATATATTGGCTGGTTATACCGCCTAATTTAGTATATATATTGGCTGGTTATACCGCCTAATTTAGTATATATATTTTTATTGGCTGGTTATACCGCCTTGCATCTTATTCTTATTATTTACTTTAATTTAAATCTGGCTTCAAAAACCCTTTTTCTTTTATTGTTCTTGAATTTAAGTTTTAAACTATTAACTTATAAACTAAAACCCAATCCCTGAGGACTCGACCCTTGCTAACTACTATACTTACAATTTATCTTTTTAGTGCAAGGTTAAATAAGATACACTCTTTTGGGTGCATCAAAATTTTTGGCGCCGTTGCCGGGGATTGTTTTCTTTAGTTTATTTGTTACTTGGTTTATTCTTATTTTCAGTTCTAATTAGTTCTATTTTCTTGTACATACAAGTTTTTCTTATCAAATTTTGAAAAAAAAAAAAAAAACAATGGAATTGAGCAATCTAACACTTGAAGAGTTGGTGGCATACATGAACATGGAGAATCAACAAGCCAATCTCACCTCCCCAGTTCAACAATTGGCCATGGGAGGATGTCAAGGCCATCAAGTGTTCCAAGACCAACAGTATGATCATTACTCAAACACTTACCATGAGGGATGGTGGGATCATACTGATTATGGCTACTCGAAAAATTACCAAGAAGTAGATCCTTATGCCAATTACACTCATCCATCTAGCTTCAATCAATCATGGTCTCAAGAACCAGATCTTTTTCAACCACCACTTATGACTCAAAACTCAGGTACTTCTTTAGAAGATCTTGTATATTCTCTTGTTACTGATACTTTGCAATTTCAACAGGAAACAAGGGCAAGCATCCAGAGTTTGGAAAGGCAAATGAGCCTATTGGCTAGTAGTATGGTGGGATGGGTAGCACAAAGATCTGAAGAACTCCCAGCCCAAACGATGGTTAACCCAAAGGAGAATGCTACTATTGTGACCTTGAAGAATGAGGAACAAGATGAGGATGAAACAAAATTAGAGATGGATTCTATTCTTGAGGATAATGAAGCCAAAGATCCAAATAAGAGTATTTCGGCACCTGAGGTAACGTTTAAGGTTTCACTTTTTACTAATGTTTCTTCTCCACCTTTTCCTAGTAGATTTGCAAAGTTCAAGGAGGAAGAACATGAACAACACATGCCGGAAACCTTAAACAACTTGTTTGTGGAGGTCATTCAACAAGTATCAAAATATGCTCCATTCCTCGATGACATATGCACCACAAAGGATGATGGAATAATACTTGTAATGGAGAATGCATCCACTGTTGTGCAAAGAAAGTTTCCTCTCAAACGCATAAATTTGGGAAATTTCATGTATGAGCCTGACAAGCCTAAAAAGCCAAGAAGGGGAATTGGCTAGGCTGAAAACAATCAATCAAGTGCTAATTGGGGGAGGCAGCCTAATTAGTGAAAGCATTGCCAAACTGCCATCCTCAGATTTGCGCTCTTTTTCTTTATCTTTTTCTTTTTTTTTTTTTTTTTTGCTAATTGTGTTTAGTGTTTCTAAGTTCATTTAGGCTGCATAAGTTTATTTTGTTTATTAGTTCTTTTCACTTACACATGATTCTTTCATTTGGGATTAATAGCATTACATTAACGACAATGTAAGAATTATGTGTGGGGAGAAGAATTTAGGATTTTATTTAGAGTGTTTTGTTTTCGTGTCTTTTTATGTTGTTTTTCTTTCTGATCCTTGTTTTGAAAATAACTACATGTAAATATAATTTTTATTTTTTTTAACCCCGGTTAAATGGCGGATAACGGTACTCCGTGATTATTTAAGTCGGTTCCATCAGCTACCCACAAAACTGATATTGTATATAAATTTCTCTTTCAATTTCTCTTTCATTTTTTTTTTCAGGATGGATGATATTCTCACAAGATTGCAGAAACGATTTCCTCCTTTTCCTCGAAATATTTTACTGAAGCTTTACCAAGTTCGATTTGAAAGATTAAGAATGCTTATGCACAAAGGGATTCCTAAAGACATACGTTGGATAATTGAAGCCAAGGTACGTGAAGATGAATATCTTCCTGTTTTGCATTTACCAGGTACAGGTAGAAGCACTTTTGCAAAGAAGCGACGAGCAAAGCGCATGAGTTCAAATTGCCACAAATGTGCACGATGGACGTGTAACGGTAAATGTCGTTCTATTGGGATTCCGTCCTCTAATCGAGATGATAAAATTGAATTCATTAAGGATGGACTGAGTAAGGAGAATTTGGGTAATATCCAACTTTCTCTTGAGACGCATCCTAGTGGAGACGTACAAAGAGAAATTCTTGATTTATTGCCGCAATTCCAAAGGGAATGGCAACATCTTGGGAATCTGATGTTAAAAGACCCTGTTTGCCAGCTTGTAAGAAAACTGGATGGGAAGCATATCCTCGACTCATAGAAGGCGTTTAAGCCGTTTCTGGACGTAAAACCAGAGTAAGATGTGAGCCACAATCACAACTACAATAAATAACTTCTCAGCTTTTGGTTTGATTTGCAATAACTTTATTTTGGTTTAATTTACGTGTTGTTCGATTTGTGTAATTATTCTCATTTTTTTATTTGTCTTTTACGGTTCATTTTTCTTCTCTTTTTGATTTTCATCCTGAAATCACGCAAAAATCTTTTGTTAGGTTAACATTTTCTTCTGACAGGTCAAATACACTTTCGGCGACATTATTACTCTTGACTTTTACGGTCGATTTTTCTTCTCTTTTTGATTTTCTTCCTGAAATCACGCAAAAATCTTTTGTTAGGTTAACATTTTCTTCTGACAGGTCGGATACACTTTCGGCGACATTATTACTCTTGTCTGATTCACTACTCAGTCCTCTATATATTACACCATGTACTCATTCTCTTTCAGGCACTCGAAAAAAAAAAAAAGAAAAAAAAAATGGAAAGTACTTCGTCCCAACGCATTAAAAAAATTTGTGTCTTTGGAGGTGCTTATCCAGGGAAAAATAACATATTCGCTGATGAAGCCATAAGAGTTGGAGTAATACTTGCCCAACAAAAGATCCAGTTGATTTATAGAGGCGGTAGTACGGGTTTAATGGGAACAGTCGCTACAGCAGCACACGCCGGAGGAAGTCCAGTTCTAGGAATCGTGCCAAAACTATTCACAAGTTTTTCTGGACCTACCGTGGGTAAGGAAATACAAGTCTGGAGTATCCCTGAACGGATAACAATCATGTACCATTCTGCCGATGCATTCATTGCTTTACCAGGAGGTCTGGGTACATTGGAAGAAATAGCTTGCGTGACTTCTTGGTCATCTTTGGTCACAAATAAGAAACCCATTGGTTTGCTTAATATTAATTGTTATTTTAGTAATTTGCTTTCATATTTAGATAATGCTGTGGATAATGGATTCATGTTTTCAGAGGCAAGGAGAACCATAATTTCTGCTACAACCATTGAAGATTTACTCAAAAAGCTCCAAGCTTATGAGTGTTTATCTGCTACGGTTGTTTCGCAAACGCTCGAAAAAAGAAAAAGAGATATGGATGAGCAAGGAGTGGATTGCACTTTGTCTTTGTGACATTATCTAACATTTTGCTTGTTGTGTCTCAGTTATAATAAGTGGTTAGCAACCTCTGCAGGTAATATCTCCTAAATTCTACCTTTAAAATTTGACATTGGGGACAATGTCATATTTTAGTAGGGGGTAAGGGACATATTTTGCTAATTTAAAAAAAAAAAAAAAAATTAAGAAGTATTCATTCTGAACAAGGTCTGAGTAAGGGAGACTTGAGACATACCTTGTGAGTTTGATTTCTTCTTTTCAAAAAAAAAAAAAAAAAAGTTTGTTGTGTTTTAAGCAATTTAGAAGTATTCATTCTGAACAAGGTCTGAGTAAGGGAGACTTGAGACATACCTTGTCAGTTTGATTTTAATCTTTTTATGTTTACTTGTTAATTTTTGTTTAGTATTTTAGGATTATTTAGGTTGCATTGTTTTGTTTTGAGTCTTAGTTGTTCCTATTCTTATGTTATTAGTTCTTTTCTCTTACACATGATTCTTTCATTTGAGTTAACTTACATTGAGGACAATGTAAGAATTAAGTGTGGGGGGGAATGATTTAGGATTTCTTTTATTTTTGTCTACTATTTTTTTTTCTTTATTATTATTATTATTTTTTTTGTGAGTTTTAGTTCCTTTTTAATACAATATTGAGATATGAATTGCATAAGTCTAAAACAGATTTATTAGTGAGAAGATTTTCATGAGAATTGAGCTTGATGTCAACCTTTTTATGAGCCAATGTTAATATAATATGTTGATTGAGAAAGAAGCATGTTTAGACTTAATCTGACTTGTATAATCATCCTTGTGAGTTTTTGAGCCTATAATGATTGATGCATTATACAAATCAATCTAATTTCTTTCTTGAGTGCTCTTATGATTACATGATTCTCTAGAACTTGCTTTAAACCGTTTGAGACTATATTGATACATGTGACAACATGAATATGATAGAGGCATTAGGATTTTTAGCCAGGGCCAAACAGCCATCCCTTATTGATGTTCCAAGAGAACACACACTTAGTGAACCAATTTGAGCCTACATTGAATAAGCTATCTCTTTGGTAACCATAACTTGTCCCTAACCTAAATATACTTATATCTTTACCTTTGTTCCAAAGATGAATTAGCATGTTTTGAGACAAGTTGCAAAGATAAGGGATATTTTTAGTTAAAAATTTGGGTTAGAAACAAGAAATAAGTGTGGGGGGAAAAGAAAAGAAAAGTCAAGAGAAAAAGAAATGGAATACTGGCAAATACATTCCTATGTAAAAAAAAAAAATATGAATCATCTCTTGAATTTGTGGAAAAAGAAAAAGATGTTACAAAGTCGTTTAGAATGAAGAAAAGGCCCAACATGAATATCCGGCCTAGGTGACTATGTACTTGTAAAGAGTTTTGAGAAGTTTCTTTGTATGATCTTTTTATGTCTCTAAACTTTATGAACTCTTTGGAACCTTTGTGATATTTTTATCCTTTTGTTTTTCAACCACATTACAAACCCCTTGGCCCCATTACAACCTTGATTAAAGACCTCTTGATTCATGAAGTTGTATGATCTAAATAGTAGAGAATAGGTGGACAAGCAAGAATATGGTAGAACTGTTTTCATGAGATTGATTGAGTGTAAACACTTCACCACTACTTTAAAGAGTGAAAATCATGAGGGTATCCCATGTGAGAAGTTGAGATTAAATTTGAACATGCAATATTTTGATTGAGATATGTTATGCTAATATTGGCTTAACTCAAACAATTTACATTCAAGCATGATTTTTTGTGAAATTCTTTAAGCTATTGATTAGTTTATAAGACTTGTTCAAAGATTGTCTCTAATTTGTATTGAAAGGATTAGGAGTAAATATTTTTAGTATATGTAGTTTATTTATATTTTAGTTTTTCAATGTTTGTGGGTATCGTTCTAGTAAACCCTCACGAGACTAAACTCGTCCACTAGGGACACCTAGGGGTTTAAAGGCTTGTGTCACATGCTAAGTGCCACCGTGATTTCCTACGAAAGTGGATTAGATTAGATTTTCTTATTTTATTTTTATTGAGTCGTTGCTAGGGACTAGCAACAATCTAAGTGTGGGGGTGTGATAACTCGTATAATTATATAGTTTTTAGTTATGTTTTATTATTGTTTTGTGTCAAATACGAGTTATTATTGTTTAGTCTAATTGTGTTTATGATCTTTATGTATTTTGGTGTTTTTCACAAGTTTCTTTGAGTGATTTCAGATTACTAGAATTAAGGGTAAATCCAGTTCAGTTCCAGTTCCGACACCTTTTTCCATATCAGCTATATCTCGAGTTTCACTGAAGCAATAAGGCTGCAATTTGTAGCCGTGCAAAGCTAAGAGGCATATTTATCTTTTTCATGTTTTACACCTCTTGAAACGGAGTCGTTTTCCCTAGCGAAATCGACAATGAAGTTGGCTGATGTGCAATGACGTCTGTGCTGACCTGTTTTCGTATTTTGCCCATATCGTCTTATCCACATCAGCAAATGAGCTGATTCCAACGGCTATGGATCAGTAACGGATAGGGTAACATTTTTCTAGAAGACCATGTGATCAGATAAGGCCTGCAAAATTGACAAAATCGACCATCAAGTTGGCTGATCAAAATCGTCATGTATGACAAGAATTGTTAGAAAATGCACCCACCTATTATACCTACCTTTGAAATTTGTAAAGCTTGTCTCTTGTCATTTAGCCCTCCAAAATGTGTATAAATAGAGGGCCTTGGGTGATTGTAAGGGATCATATTGTACATAGGTAGGATATTAGCCATTTTAATAAAATTCTCTAAGTTTTCTTCTTCTTTCTTTTCTCTAGTTTTCTTTCTTTTCTCTAGTTTTCTTTTTCTTTAGAGAGAGCAAGAGGTTGGATAATTAATATTCTTCCTCTTCTTCTTTCTTTCTTTTATTTTCTTCTTAGATTTTCTTTAATTTTATGTTTATGTTTACAATGCCTATGCTAGGCTAAACTTATATTTGGTTAAGGGTGATTTCAAAGCCCTAGACATGTTTTGTGATTGATTTTCAGATTCTATCTATCATTAATTTTCTATCAAAGTTGCTTATGTTCTTCTACAAGAATTGTTCATGATGTTGTCTTGATTTATTTAGGTGTACAACTAGATAGATCTTGATAATTATCTATTGCTAGTTTAGGAGTCTTGATCCGTGTAATTGTCTTGATTTCCTATTCATAAGTGGCAATTTGTGATTAATGATTATGGTCAAGTTTTCAATAATTGCAAAGTGGAACATAACCTAAGTTGAACAATCCGAGCTTATGTGTTTGTTGCTTAGATCAACCTATCTTTCTCATCATAAAGCTGCCATTAAATTGAATTTAGAGAGCTTATTCTAGGTTGTTTAATGGTTAGAGATTAAATAGAGAGCTTGTTCTATTTAACGACAAATTAAGGAAAGATTGGGATAACAGAGCTTGTTGTTATCTACGGTTGTTAACTTTGATAGTTGGTTGATATTGATAGATCTGAAATTGATTCTTAATGATGTCTAGTGGTGGAGAATGAAACCTTAACCATATTTTTCATATTTGATTCTTCTTACTTACTTGTTTTCTTACTTTTAGTTTGCTTATTTTTTTATATTTATTTTTATTGGCTGGTTATACCGCCTAATTTGTATATTAACTTTGTTTTATTTTTATTGGCTGGTTATACCGCCTAATTTAGTATATATATTTTTATTGGCTGGTTATACCGCCTAATTTAGTATATATATTTTTATTGGCTGGTTATACCGCCTTGCATCTTATTCTTATTATTTACTTTAGTTTAAATCTGGCTTCAAAAACCCCTTTTCTTTTATTGTTTTCTTTGAACGTAAGTTATAAACTAATAACTCATAGATTAAAACCCAATCCCTGAGGACTCGACCCTTGCTAATCATTATACTTACAATTGATCTTTTTAGTGCCAGGTTAAATAAGATACACTCTTTTGGGTGCATCAAATTTTTGGCGCCGTTGCCGGGGATTGCTTTCTTTAGTTTATTAGTTTATTGGTTTATTCTTATTTTCTGTTCTAATTATTTACTTTCTTATTTTTTTTTTAATTAGTGAATGTTCCAAGCCCCCGAAGAAGACTTACGACTTAGGAAAATTCGGGAATTTATAACTTCTCACCAACAACCAATTGAGGAGTTGATCCAAAACATCCAAGAGAAGCAAGGAGAGATGGCAGCAGCTGACAACCGAACTCTCAAGGAGCTAGCCGCTCCGGACTTGGGTCAACAACCATTATGCATTGAATATGCTAATCTTGAGGTAGCTTTTGAATTAAAATCTGGTTTGATTCATCTTCTCCCAACTTTTCATGGTTTTTTCAGGAGAGGATCCAAATAAGCACCTCAAGGAATTCCATGTAGTTTGCTCAAGCATGAGACCAACAGGGGTCACGGAAGAGCAAGTTAAGTTGAGAGCCTTCCCATTCTCTCTAGCTGATTCAGCAAAGGAATGGCTCTACTATCTACCATCCGGGACCATCACTACATGGAATGATTTGAAGAAAGCATTCTTGGAAAGGTATTTCCCAGCATCTAAGGCTGCCAACATTAGGAAAGAGATATGTGGGATTCGGCAATACAACGGAGAGTCCTTATATGAATATTGGGAGAGGTTCAAGAAACTTTGTGCATCATGTCCACATCATCAGATAAGTGAACAACTTCTCATCCAATACTTCTATGAAGGTCTCATGCCCATGGAGAGAAGTATGATAGATACCGCTAGTGGGGGAGCTCTAGTTGATAAGACTCCCAGGGCTGCTAGAACATTAATCTCCAACATGGCAGCCAATTCTCAACAGTTCTCAATGAGACAAGATCCACCACCACAACCCAAGAGAGTTAATGAGGTAAGTATATCATCCCTTGAACAAAAATTTGATAAACTGACTTCTCTTGTTCAACAATTGGCTGTAGGTAAAATACAACAAATAAAGGCTTGTGGCATATGTTCAAACATAGGGCACCAAACTGATATGTGTCCAACACTTCAAGAGGATACCAATGAACATGTGAATGCCATGGGTGGATTTCAGAACCAATCAAGGAAATATGATCCCTACTCAAACACTTACAATCCAGGATGGAGGGATCATCCAAACTTCAATTATGGAGGGAACCAATCACAAACTATTCCTCCACCATTTGACCACAGGCCACCGGGTTTTCAGCAAAGAGTGCAACAACCATACCAAACCCGACAACAACTACCACCCACCCAAAATTCAGGTACTTCTCTTGAAGATCTTGTTAAAGCTCTTTCTACTAATACAATTCAATTTCAACAGGAAACAAAGACAAGTATTCGAAATTTGGAGACTCAAATAGGGCAATTGGCAACAACCATGAGTCAAATGCAAGCAAGGGATTCTGGGAAATTACCTTCCCAAACCATAGTGAATCCAAGAGAGAATGCCAATGCTATAAATTTAAGAAGTGGGAAACAGCTAGAGACACCACAAAATGATAGTGCTCAAGGGGAGAACAATACCATGGCATCCTCTTCACATCCCAACGAGCCACTAAAAAAGGTAATTCCTAAACCATCCTTTCCTTCTTATATAACTCCTCCACCTTTTCCTAGCAGGTTAGCAAAGTCCAAGAAGGAGGAGCAAGAGAAGGAAATTTTGGAAACCTTCCGGAAAGTAGAGGTGAACATTCCTTTACTAGATGCTATCAAGCAAGTGCCAAGATATGCCAAGTTCCTAAAAGAGTTGTGCACATCTAAACGGAAGTTGAAATGGAATGAAAAGGTAAGTGTGAGGGAGAATGTGTCAGCTGTTCTTCAAAAGAAACTCCCACCTAAATGCAAGGATCCAGGTATGTTTACCATTCCTTGTAAGATAGGCAACACCAGGTTTGAGCGTGCTATGCTAGATCTAGGGGCATCTATTAATGTCATGCCATATTCAATTTATGCTTCATTGAATCTAGGACCATTAGAGGAAACCGGTGTTATAATACAACTTGCTGACCGTTCTAACACTTATCCAAGAGGAGTTGTAGAAGACGTTCTTGTACAGGTTAATGAATTGGTTTTTCCCGCTGACTTTTATGTTATTGAGATGGAAGATGAGATGTCTTCTAATCCCACACCTATTCTATTAGGGAGACCATTCTTGAAAACAGCAAGAACTAAAATAGATGTACATGATGGCACTTTAACTATGGAATTTGATGGTGAAATAATTCGCTTTAACATTTTTGAGGCCATGAGATATCCTAGTGATGTGCATTCTGTTTTTAATATTGATATAATTGACTCACTAGTGCAGCAAGCTTATGAGCTAGATGGTGAAGATAGTGTAGAAATAGTCATTAGCAACCATCTCGGAATGGGGAATGCTAAACTAGCCTTGAGTGACCAGGTGGAAGGGGCACTAGAATCTTTACACTCGCTGCAACCTAAAGATGCAAGGTTTGATGTTTCATTTATTGATTTGCCTTTATCTAATGAGAAACTTCTACCTTCCATTTTGCAGGCACCAACTTTAGAATTGAAACCACTACCGAACCACTTGAAATATGTGTTCTTAGGTAAAAAGGACACACTACCGATCATCATTGCCAAAGAGCTTACACCTTTGCAAGAAGAGCGACTTATCCAGGTGCTTAGAGAGCATAAAACAGCAATTGGTTGGACAATTGCCGATATCAAGGGAATAAGCCCATCCATGTGCATGCACCGGATTTTGTTAGAGGAAGGGTCTAAACCAACAAGAGAAGCACAAAGAAGATTGAACCCTCCTATGATGGAGGTTGTGAAAAAGGAGATACTGAAACTCCTAGATGTTGGAGTAATCTATCCTATCTCGGATAGCAAATGGGTGAGCCCAGTCCAAGTGGTTCCAAAGAAATCAGGTGTAACGGTGGTAACAAATAATGAGAATGAACTTGTTCCTACTAGGATTCAAACAGGATGGCGAGTTTGTATTGATTATCGTAAACTTAATTCCACAACTCGCAAATACCACTTTCCTTTACCTTTTATTGATCAAATGCTTGAAAGGTTAGCTGGCCATTCTCATTATTGTTTTCTTGATGGTTTTTCAGGTTATAATCAGATAGCCATTGCTCCGGAGGACCAAGAGAAAACAACATTCACATGTCCATTTGGTACTTTTGCATACCGGCGTATGCCATTTGGTCTTTGTAATGCACCAGCTACATTCCAAAGGTGTATGGTTAGCATATTTTCAGATTATGTAGAGAACATCATAGAAGTATTTATGGATGATTTTAGTGTCTATGGTGATTCTTTTGATAGATGTCTAGAGAACCTTACACTTGTACTTGAAAGATGCATGGAAACTAACCTTGTTTTGAATTGGGAAAAATGCCATTTTATGGTAGAACAAGGAATAGTTTTGGGCCATGTTATTTCTTCTAGAGGGATAGAGGTTGATAAGTCTAAAATAGATATTATGCATTCTTTACCACCTCCCACAAATGTGAGAGAGGTTCGTTCTTTTCTTGGACATGCAGGTTTCTATAGGAGATTTATCAAAGACTTCTCAAAGATCACATTACCTCTTTGCAAGCTACTACAAAAAGATGTGGTTTTCCACTTTGATGATAAATGCAAAGAGGCGTTTGAAACATTGAAGGGACTCTTGACATCAGCTCCTATCATCCAACCACCAGATTGGAATGTACCTTTTGAAATCATGTGTGATGCTAGTGACTATGCCATTGGAGCTGTTTTGGGCCAACGGGTTGGCAAAGCCTCACATGCCATTTATTATGCCTCCCGAACTCTTAATGATGCTCAATTGAACTATTCCACTACTGAAAAAGAACTTTTGGATGTTGTATTTGCTTTAGAAAAATTTCGATCTTATTTAATTGGTACTAAAGTAATTGTATATTCTGATCATGCAGCCCTTAAGTACTTGCTCACTAAAAAGGAGGCCAAACCAAGGTTGATTAGATGGATACTTCTCTTACAAGAGTTTGATTTGGAGATAAAAGATAAGAGAGGTAGTGACAACCTAGTTGCGGACCATCTTAGCCGTTTAGTTCATGAAGAGGATGCACTACCCTTGAATGAGAACTTTCCGGATGAGCAACTTCTTTTTATAAGTACAACAACTCCTTGGTATGCTGATATTGTTAATTACTTAGTTACCAACAAGTTGCCACAAGAGTTGACACAAGCTCAAAGAAATAAGATCAAGAGTGATGCCAAATACTACATATGGGATGATCCTTACCTTTGGAAGCATTGCTCCGATCAGATTATAAGAAGGTGTGTACTCGAAACTGAATTTCAATCTATTCTCACCTTTTGTCACTCTTATGCATGTGGAGGACACTTTGGATCCAAAAGAACAGCCATGAAAGTTCTTGATTCTGGATTTTATTGGCCTACCATATTCAAAGATGCATACCTCTTTTGCAAGTCATGTGATCGTTGCCAAAGAACAGGTAACTTAGGTCCTAGAAATCAAATGCCTCAAACTCCAATACTTATTGTTGAAATTTTTGATGTATGGGGCATGGATTTCATGGGACCTTTTCCTCCTTCTTTTGGTAATCTTTATATTTTACTTGCCGTTGATTATGTTTCAAAGTGGGTGGAAGCAAAATCCACTAGGACTAATGACTCTAAAGTTGTTTCAGATTTTGTCAAGACTAACATCTTGGCTAGGTTTGGAACGCCAAAGGCCATAATCAGCGATAGAGGTACTCACTTTTGCAATAGGACTATGGAAGCACTTTTGAGGAAGTATAACATCACACACAAGGTCTCCACCTCATATCAATCTCAAACTAGTGGGCAAGCTGAAGTGTCAAACCGAGAAGTTAAGTCCATCCTTGAAAAGACAGTTAATCCAAATAGGAAGGATTGGAGTTCACGACTTGATGATGCACTTTGGGCTTATAGGACAGCATATAAGACACCCATTGGTATGTCTCCTTATCGACTTGTTTATGGTAAGCCTTGTCATCTTCCGGTTGAATTGGAACATAAATCATATTGGGCTATCAAACAATGCAACATGGAGATGGATGAGATAGGAAAGAAAAGAAAACTTGACCTACAAGAATTAGAGGAGATAAGGAATGATTCCTATCAGAATTCTAGGATTTACAAGGAAAAGACTAAAGCATTCCATGACAAGATGATATCAAGAAAAGAATTTGTTGTTGGACAAAAAGTTCTTCTCTTCCATTCACGCCTTAAGTTATATCCAGGTAAGTTACGTTCTCGTTGGGTTGGACCTTTTGTTATTACTAATGTATTTACTCATGGTGCAGTTGAAATCCAAAGCCCGAAAACAGATAAGGCATTCAAAGTGAATGGTCATAGATTGAAGCCTTACTATGAGAACTTTCCAATACAAGATGTGGAGGAGTTTCCACTTTTTGAGCCAAAGTATGTTGAATAATAATGGCATGGGTCTAAGTCAAGCTGAGGACAATAAACCAAGCGCTTCTTGGAAAGGCAACCCAAAAGGATGGAGAGCATCTATTATATCAGATTTGCATATTCCTTACTCTCCATCATTCTATCTTTTATTGTTTTTTTTTTCTTTTGTTTAATAGTTCTTTTCTCTTACATATAATTCTTGCATTGGGGGATAATAGCATTACATTGAGGACAATGTAAAAATTATGTGTGGGGGGAAGAATTTAGGATTTTATTTAGAGTGTTTTGTTTTTGAGTCTTTTTATGTTGTTTTTCTTTCTGATCCTTGTTTTGAAAATAACTAGATGTAAATATAATTTTTTTTTTAACCCCGGTTAAATGACGGATAACGGTACTCCGTGATTATTTAAATCGGTTCCATCAGCTACCCACAAAACTGATATTGTATATAAATTTCTCTTCCAATTTATCTTTCAATTTTTTTTTCATTCTTTTTATTCAGGATGGATGATATTCTCACAAGATTGCAGAAACGATTTCCTCCTTTTCCTCGAAATATTTTACTGAAGCTTTACCAAGTTCGACTTGAAAGATTAAGAATGCTTATGCACAAAGGGATTCCTGACGACATACGTTGGATAATTGAAGCCAAGGTACGTGAAGATGAATATCTTCCTGTTTTGCATTTACCAGGTACAGGTAGAAGCACTTTTGCAAAGAAGCGACGAGCAAAGCGCATGAGTTCAAATTGCCACAAATGTGCACGATGGACGTGTAACGGTAAATGTCGTTCTATTGGGATTCCGTCCTCTAATCGAGATGATAAAATTGAATTCATTAAGGATGGACTGAGTAAGGAGAATTTGGGTAATATCCAACTTTCTCTTGAGACGCATCCTAGTGGAGACGTACAAAGAGAAATTCTTGATTTATGGCCGCAATTCCAAAGGGAATGGCAACATCTTGGGAATCTAATGTTAAAAGACCCTGTTTGCCAGCTTGTAAGAAAACTGGATGGGAAGCATATCCTCGACTCATAGAAGGCGTTTAAGCCGTTTCTGGACGTAAAACCAGAGGAAGATGTGAGCCACAATCACAACTACAATAAATGACTTCTCAGCTTTTGGTTTGATTTGCAATAACTTTATTTTGGTTTAATTTACGTGTTGTTCGATTTGTGTAACTATTCTCGTTTTTTTTTTATTTGTCTTTTACGGTTGATTTTTTTTTCTCTTTTTGATTTTCTTCCTGAAATCACGCAAAAATCTTTTGTTAGGTTAACATTTTCTTCTGACAGGTCAGATACACTTTCGGCGACATTATTACTCTTGTCTGATTCACTACTGAGTCCTCTATATATTACACCATGTACTCATTCTCTTTCAGGCACTTGAAAAAAAAAATGTAAAGTACTTCATCCCAGCGCATTAAAAAAATTTGTGTCTTTGGAGATGCTTATCCAGGAAAAAATAACATATTCGCTGATGAAGCCATAAGAGTTGGAGTAATACTTGCCCAACAAAAGATTCACTTGATTTATGGAGGCGGTAGTACGGGTTTAATGGGAGCAGTCGCTACAGCAGCACACGCCGGAGGAAGTCCAGTTCTAGGAATCGTGCCAAAACTATTCACAAGTTTTTGTGGACCTACCGTGGGTAAGGAAATACAAGTCTGGAGTGTCCCTGAACGGATAACAATCATGTACCATTCTGCCGATGCATTCATTGCTTTACCAGGAGATCTGGGTACATTGGAAGAAATAGCTTGCGTGGCTTCTTGGTCATCTTTGGTCACAAATAAGAAACTCATTGGTTTGCTTAATATTAATGGTTATTTTAGTAATTTGCTTTTATATTTAGATAATGCTGTGGATAATGGATTCATGTTTTCAGAGGCAAGGAGAACCATAATTTCTGCTACAACCATTGAAGATTTACTTAAAAAGCTCCAAGCTTATGAGTGTTTATCTGCTACGGTTGTTTCGCAAACGCTCGGAAAAAGAAAAAGAGATATGGACGAGCAAGGAGTGGATTGCACTTTGTCTTTGTGACATTATCTAACATTTTGCTTGTTGTATCTCAGTTATAATAAGTGGTTAGCAACCTCTGCAGGTAATATCTCCTAAATTCTACCTTTAAAATTTGACATTGGGGACAATGCCATATTTTAGTAGGGGGTAAGGGACATATTTTGCTAATTTAAAAAAAAAAAAAAAAAATATTAAGAAGTATTCATTCTGAACAAGGTCTGAGTAAGGGAGACTTGAGACATACCTTGTCAGTTTGATTTCTTCTTTTCAAAAAAAAAAAAAAAAAAGAGTTTGTTGTGTTTTAAGCAATTTAGAAATATTCATTCTGAACAAGGTCTGAGTAAGGGAGACTTGAGACATACCTTGTCAGTTTGATTTTAATCTTTTTATGTTTACTTGTTAATTTTTGTTTAGTATTTTAGGATTATTTAGGTTGCATTGTTTTGTTTTGAGTCTTAGTTGTTCCTATTCTTATTTTATTAGTTCTTTTCTCTTACACATGATTCTTTCATTTGAGTTAATAGACTTACATTGAGGACAATGTAAGAATTAAGTGTGGGGGGGAATGATTTAGGATTTCTTTTATTTTTGTCTACTATTTTTTTTTCTTTATTATTATTATTATTTTTTTTTGTGAGTTTTAGTTCCTTTTTAATACAATGATGAGATATGAATTGCATAAGTCTAAAACAGATTTATTAGTGAGAAGATTTTCATGAGAATTGAGCTTGATGTCAACCTTTTTATGAGCCAATGTTAATATAATATGTTGATTGAGAAAGAAGCATGTTTAGACTTAATCTGACTTGTATAATCATCCTTGTGAGTTTTTGAGCCTATAATGATTGATGCATTATACAAATCAATCTAATTTCTTTCTTGAGTGCTCTTATGATTACATGATTCTCTAGAACTTGCTTTAAACCGTTTAAGACTATATTGATACATGTGACAACATGAATATGATAGAGGCATTAGGATTTTTAGCCAGGGCCAAACAGCCATCCCTTATTGATGTTCCAAGAGAACACACCCTTAGTGAACCAATTTGAGCCTACATTGAATAAGCTATCTCTTTGGTAACCATAACTTGTCCCTAACCTAAATATACTTATATCTTTACCTTTGTTCCAAAGATGAATTAGCATGTTTTGAGACAAGTTGCAAAGACAAGGGATATTTTTAGTTAAAAATTTGGGTTAGAAACAAGAAATAAGTGTGGGGGGAAAAGAAAAGAAAAGTCAAGAGAAAAAGAAATGGAATACTGGCAAATACATTCCTATGTAAAAAAAAAAAATATATGAATCATCTCTTGAATTTGTGGAAAAAGAAAAAGATGTTACAAAGTCGTTTAGAATGAAGAAAAGGCCCAATATGAATATCCGGCCTAGGTGACTATGTACTTGTAAAGAGTTTTGAGAAGTTTCTTTGTATGATCTTTTTATATCTCTAAACTTTATGAACTCTTTGGAACTTTTGTGATATCTTTATCCTTTTGTTTTTCAACCACATTACAAACCCCTTGGCCCCATTACAACCTTGATTAAAGACCTCTTGATTCATGAAGTTGTATGATCTAAATAGTGAAGAATAGGTGGACAAGCAAGAATATGGTAGAACTGTTTTCATGAGATTGATTGAGTGTAAACACTTCACCACTACTTTAAAGAGTGAAAATCATGAGGGTATCCCATGTGAGAAGTTGAGATTAAATTTGAACATGCAATATTTTGATTGAGATATGTTATGCTAATATTGGCTTAACTCAAACAATTTACATTCAAGCATGATTTTTTGTGAAATTCTTTAAGCTATTGATTAGTTTATAAGACTTGTTCAAATATTGTCTCTAATTTGTATTGAAAGGATTAGGAGTAAATATTTTTAGTATATGCAGTTTATTTATATATTAGTTTTTCAATGTTTGTGGGTATCGTTCTAGTAAACCCTCACGAGACTAAACTCGTCCACTAGGGACACCTAGGGGTTTAAAGGCTTGTGTCACATGCTAAGTGCCACCGTGATTTCCTACGAAAATGGATTAGATTAGATTTTCTTATTTTATTTTTATTGAGTCATTGCTAGGGACTAGCAACAATCTAAGTGTGGGGGTGTGATAACTCGTATAATTATATAGTTTTTAGTTATGTTTTATTATTGTTTTGTGTCAAATACGAGCTATTATTGTTTAGTCTAATTGTGTTTATGATCTTTTATATTTTTATGTATTTTGGTGTTTTTCACAAGTTTCTTTGAGTGATTTCAGATTACTAGAATTAAGGGCAAATCCAGTTCAGTTCCAGTTCCGACACCTTTTGCTATATCAGCTATATCTCGAGTTTCACTGAAGCAATAAGGCTGAAATTTGTAGCTATGCAAAGCTAAGAGGCATATCTATCTTTTTCATGTTTTACACTTCTTGAAACGGAGTCGTTTTCCCTAGCGAAATCGACAATCAAGTTGGCTGATGTGCAATGACGTCTGTGCTGACCTGTTTTCGTATTATGCCCATATCTTCTTATCCACATCAGCAAATGAGCTGATTCCAACGGCTATGGATCAGTAACTGATAGGGTAACATTTGTCTAGAAGACCATGTGATCAGATAAGGCCTCCAAAATTGACAAAATCGACCATCAAGTTGGCTGATCAAAATCGTCATACATGACGAAAATTGTTAGAAAATGCACCCACCTATTATACCTACCTTTGAAATTTGTAAAGCTTGTCTCTTGTCATTTAGCCCTCCAAAATGTGTATAAATAGAGGGTCTTGGATGATTGTAAGGGATCATATTGGAGATTGGTAGGATATTAGCCATTTTAACAAAATTCTCTAAGTTTTCTTCTTCTTTCTTTCTTCTAGTTTTCTTTTTCTTTAGAAAGAGCAAGAGGTTGGATAATTAATATTCTTCTTCTTCTTCTTTCTTTCTTTTATTTCCTTCTTAGATTCTCTTTAATTTTATGTTTATGTTTATGATGCCTATGCTAGGCTAAACTTCTATTTGGTTAAGGGTGATTTCAAAGCCCTCGACACGTTTTGTGATTGATTTTCAGATTCTATCTATCATTAATTTTCTATCAAAGTTGCTTATGTTCTTCTACAAGAATTGTTCATGATGTTGTCTTGATTTATTTAGGTGTACAACTAGATAGATCTTGATAATTATCTATTGCTAGTTTAGGAGTCTTGATCCGTGTAATTGTCTTGATTTCCTATTCATAAGTGGCAATTTGTGATTAATGATTATGGTCAAGTTTTCAATAATTGCAAAGTGGAACATAACCTAAGTTGAACAATCCGAGCTTATGTGTTTGTTGCTTAGATCAACCTATCTTTCTCATCATAAAGCTGCCATTAAATTGAATTTAGAGAGCTTATTCTAGGTTGTTTAATGGTTAGAGATTAAATAGAGAGCTTGTTCTATTTAACGACAAATTAAGGAAAGATTGGGATAACAGAGCTTGTTGTTATCTACGGTTGTTAACTTTGATAGTTGGTTGATATTGATAGATCTGAAATTGATTCTTAATGATGTCTAGTGGTGGAGAATGAAACCTTAACCATATTTTTCATATTTGATTCTTCTTACTTGTTTTCTTACTTTTAGTTTGCTTATTTTTTTATATTTATTTTTATTGGCTGGTTATACCGCCTAATTTGTATATTAACTTTGTTTTATTTTTATTGGCTGGTTATACCGCCTAATTTAGTATATATATTTTTATTGGCTGGTTATACCGCCTAATTTAGTATATATATTTTTATTGGCTGGTTATACCGCCTTGCATCTTATTCTTATTATTTACTTTAGTTTAAATCTGGCTTCAAAAACCCCTTTTCTTTTATTGTTTTCTTTGAACGTAAGTTATAAACTAATAACTCATAGATTAAAACCCAATCCCTAAGGACTCGACCCTTGCTAATCATTATACTTACAATTGATCTTTTTAGTGCAAGGTTAAATAAGATACACTCTTTTGGGTGTATCAACACACGCCGGTGTTTAGCAAATTCACAAACCTCACAGTGAAACTCATTTAAACTAACATTCTTAAACAAAGATGGAAACATGACACTAAGAACACTAAAGGAAGGATGCCCAAGTCTAAAGTGGTAAAGCCAAATTTGGTCTTTATTGCAAGGAGAGTTATTGGAGAGAAACGAGATAGGTGATTTGTTTTCACTGTTCACTTGTTCACTAGGTAACTCAAGATAATAAAGGCCATGTCTCACCTTAGCATGTCCAATCGTCCTCCTCGTAACTTGGTCCTGAAATACACAAGAAATATGAGAAAAAATCATATTGCAGTTTAGATCTTTTGTAAGTTGGTAAGCAGACAAAAGGTTTGTAGATAACTTGGGTACATGTAACACATTTTTAAGAATAATGGATGGGCTTAGAACAATGTCTCCTTGGCCTGCAACAGTGGCCAAAGATCCATCAGCAATGACTATTTTCCTGTTGCTAGGACACGGATGATATGTGAGAAATTTGTGTGAAGAATGAGTCATATGATCGGTTGCCCAGAGTCAATAACCCAAGAGTTTGAAAATTCAAAATTGGCGGCACTTAAAGCATATAAGGAATGAGGCTTACCAGAATTTGCCAAGGAACAGGTACCTGTAGACTTTTCTAATGAATCAAGAAGTGATCTTAGCCGTTCAATGTCTCCTTTGTTGAATTCATTCTGTTCTCCACCATGGAACTCATTTGATCTGTCTTCTTTGGATTGAGTCATATGCACCCGGCTTCTTTGTGTTCCACTTTTAAGTCCTCTATTCCATTGAGAACTTTGTGGCTTGCCATGAAGCTTCCAACAGTGCTCCTTAGTATGACGGGGCTTTTTGCAGTGGGTACACCAGAGGTTATCCTTGTTTTGTAAAGTGATTGTTTTTGAAAGAAGTAGCTCAGTCATGGAAGACATTGTTTAAAGTGATTGTTTTTGAAAAAATCAGCAATGAAGGCTGCTGATCAGTGACCAGAAATTCAGCTATGAAGGCTGAAAAAAGAGAAGAAAAAAAAAATTTAGCAGAAATTCTGTTCTTGGACAGATTTCAAATCCCAGAAAAAAAAAATTTTGAAAGAAAAATCAGCAATGAAGGCTGCTGATCAGTGACCAGAAATTCAGCTATGAAGGCTGAAAAAAGAAAAAAAAAATTAGCAGAAATTCTGTTCTTGGACAGATTTCAAATCCCAGGAAAAAATTGAGCCTATAGCTCTGATACCATGAAGAAAGGTTTTGTTATTTCTTATTTCTGAACTAGTCTGTTACAAGGTATTTATACATGAAGGAAGGGTTTACTTAATCCCTAAAAAATAGTATTTACAGCTAATTTAAAGCTGGAAATCCCTGATTTCCAGCCTTAGGTTTCCAGCTGGAAATCCCTGATTTCCAGAATTGGGTTCCCAGCTGGAAATCCCTGATTTCCAGCCTTGGGTTTCCAGCTGGAAATCCCTGATTTCCAGCATTGGGTTTCCAGCTGGAAATCCCTGATTTCCAGCCTTGGGATTCCAGCTGTCAATCCCTGATTTCCAGCACACCCCTTTTCTGTAGTGGCATCTCCCAAGTCAAAGAATATCTAACAGCAAATGAGGGTAAGGCATGGTACTCACTGATAAAGCAGTTTCATCTCGTCTTCATTCAAGTTCTTGAACCGTAAAGCCAAAAGTGCATAAGCACGGTGACTTAACTGAAAAACATGAGGAGATCCTATGATTATCTCTAACATAACTACACCAACACTCCACATATCATACCTGCCAAATGTAGAAATTATTTGGGTAAATACTAATCGTACTAGAACTGTCATAAACAAATTAAATCAGAATACTATTAACATCTCATAATAACATTCTTAAATATGCATATAATATGATGAAATTTTGTTTAGTTTGACCGAAAACAAAATCCATTACTATATATTAGAGAGGTAGAGGGTAAGAAGGATGTTCATACTTCAATCTGCTGCTTTTTTATTCATGAAACCAACTGGAATTTAGAAGAGCATCTGGTGGGGTATAATCATAAGTTTGTTCATAGCTGAAACAAGTATGTAATGAATGAAAAATAATGAGGAAGTCTAGGGACTAAGGAAGAACAAGCAAAGTCAAACAAACTGTTATACAAAGAACAGGTTAAGTGGTTTTCTGCTTTTGTCTTTCTCTAAGTTGATTTCTCTGCTCCTCTTCACATTGATAGATAATCAAGATCCTACAACAAGAACATTGAGAGCCAATCCAGAACTGGGTTGCTCATACTTATAATCTGAGACCTATTTTGCTAGATAAACTGTAAACTAGTTGAGGCCAAGAAAGTTTTTTTTTTTTTTTTTGAAAACTTCGAAGTCTTATTTGAACACTAAGGATGATGACAGGTTGGTTTCATGGATGTCCACAGCTTTATATTAGGTGATTTTAAGTTCATCCATATGGCTTTTAGGTACATATAACTGAATCCAATTATATCATCATCCCAAGGGTACATAGATACATCAAACTAGTTTTAATGCCCAAGTTCAGTGCCAAACTAGTAACAGGCAAAGTGAAAGTGCAAATTAGAACTCGTGTCTAAAGCAAGAAGAAAAATTGGAATATCTTAGGGAACTAAAGAACATGCCCAAATTATTTCTAAGCCTTCTATTGTTGTCTTGAAGCAACATAACGTGTAGTCGTTAATCAAAATCATCAACTACAACCAATGTTACAGAAAAAGATGTAATAAATTGAGCTCATAAGAGAAACAGCTTACCTTGACGGTCCACTTGATCCGTATAGATGCTTAATTGTGAACTCATCAATAGCACTACCAAAGTCAATAATACGCCTATATACAATGAAAAATACAGTAAAGTAAACATATGGTGCAAAAGGAGAAATTTTTACTACATATTAAAAGTGTACAAATTTGAATGAATAGAAGATTTTGAGGTTTTGTTCATTTGTAGAGAAAGTAAATTATAGGCTAAAACCGTCAACAATAAAGTATTGGTGTTATGACAGTTAATTCATTGTATTAAGACATAAAAGAAAATAGAAAGATTATAAGAAAAGTTGTACATGTTGGCTTGCTGGTTATCTCTACTTCTTTGCTTTAAGCATTTGTGGTTTGCATGATCCTCAAAGCACAAGATCATATTATCTTCCAGAAGGAAAGAACAATAAGTACTCTACACAATGCACATTGATAAGAAATCAACTTGTACTAAAAGGAAGTACACTAGATTACAGTATCTTAACTTTGAAAAGGTACACTGCAACATAGAAAAGATGACCAAGCCAATATATGACTGCAGGTATAATTTGAAATCAAATGAACCTTAATATGATTAATACAACTGCAATTTCTTTAAAGCGCCAATAAAGTGATTGAAATTTGTCCTGATTATCTAAAAACTAGTTATTCATGACCTATTTTGGAAGTATAAGAGAATCTATGTAGACATTTCATGATCCATCTTACTTGGACAAGTGAGAAATTTTTTTATCACTGTATAAATGTCTTATTTAGATTTTACAAAGTAACAAGAAAAGCCTTTTTCTTACCAGGTTTAATGTCCCTGTGGGTTATGTCAAGGTCATGACAAAACTTGATTGCCATCAGCTGAAACATAAAAGGAAAGACAAGCATGCGATTATTAGTTTATTATTGAGAAAGAAAAAGTTTTAAAAAGTAATGAGAAAAGCACACTCTTTTGGAACTAACGCCAACATATACTGTTGAAATGGGAAATGTTATAGAAAACTAGTCCTTTACTTTTTCAGATATCCCCATGAAAGCCATTATTCGATAAATTCAAATAAACTAAAAGCCAGCCTACAAGCTTATTGCGATCCCATGGTTTAGTGCACTTCTGCATTATCCTCTTCCCTCGCAAATCTTTTAAGATGACAGAATCATAATGCTAAAATGGAGAGAATATTTGAAAGCAAGGAAGACAACTTACATAAGCATGTTATAAAATGTTTTTTGTTTTCAAGTCAATCAACATTTCTTAGTTATCAAACTACTGCAGGTTTTTCATCCTTTCTTTTCTTTGATTCTTTTTCTTGAAATGCAGGAAAATTCGAATCAAAGACCTGTCACAATCTAACCCTAACTTCCATTTATCACTATTCATCCTTCCAAGTTATTAAACTTATGCTCTTTCTCTCAGCAATAAAAGCTCAATAGTTACATCCTATACACTAACAAAAAATCACAATTCAACAACTTAAACTTCTTATCAGTCCATAGCAGCATTCATTGGTAGCTTGTAATCAGATTTTAATAGTAACATATTAAATCAAACGAACTTAGCACTTGAATATATTTGGAGTGCAATAAAGTGGTGATATGAACAATACTTTGCTATTATGCTAACGTACCAGACTACCAGTTGCAATATGATTTGCTTCATTTCTTCTCGCTCTTCTGCAGTTGTCTTTAACCACTTCCAATAGGAAGATGGCTCTAGTATCTTGACAGTATTAACATTTTGATGGCCTCCAGTAGAAGGGTCCTCTATCACTGTTGTATACAAAATCTTTGAAAAGGATATTCCTTCATGTCGAAATACCAACCATATTCCCTGTTCTCCACAGTCAAGGCTTTTTACATAGCGCGCTACATGCTTGTTGCCTTTCTTGTTATGAAGTGAGGCATTTAAGAGAACTTCCCCAAAGTACTTTTCTCTTAAGCCACTCAAATAAACAGTGTGTCCTTTCTCAACCTATATAATCAAGAATTATAATCCCATTTAAAGTTCTTATTCCATATCTAATGCACCAAAAGGACTACATATTTTAATGAAACAAAAAATAAACATTTTAACTATATAAAATACATTAAACCAAAGTTGAGTTTGAACGTAGTTCTTTTAATATTTGAGAGGCCTAGTCACCAATTGCCAAAAAGTTTTAGGCAGGACGCTTAACAAGAGCAGAACAGAATCAAGGGTTTAAAGTGTGATTTTCACTTTAAAGTGTGATTTTTGCATGATAGAGCTTCAACTCTTACAATAGTGAGATTTTGTAGAACACCTTAAATAGCAGACAAGTTTTTCAAGGCAATAAACTTGTGTAAGAATAGTGAGGAAGAAATATATAAATAAAACACAAATAAATAAAGATGCTGCCCTAGCAAAGTAGTTATGAATCTGTTATGTACTTCTGAGTCAATGAATGTACATAAAAAAGTTACATATATACTTCAGTACTTGCATGCTTAAATACATAGTATTTGCATATAGAAGGTAGTGTATATGGACCAAATGACCACTTTATTAATCTCATAAATCTTATATTATTTTGATCACTTACCATTATGCGTTTTATAACGAAATAATCACCAATGTCAGAACTTGAGTGGCATTCATGGTTGAATAAGGGAGATTTTGAATGAATACTTTGAGTATCCAGGCAGAATCTTCTTCGCAAAGTCTCTTTCTTATCATGAATTAAATCAAGAGAATGTTCCTCTTGGGTACAAGACAACCAAGCTTCACCAAAACCTCCCTTGACCAATCTTTTCTTGATTATGTACCTAACAGCCAAAGAATTGAATGCTAACAAATGTTAATGAGATTTAAAATTCTTATCACAAGGAAGACATAGCACTTTTTACCGAACTTGACTGTAAATTAGTTATTTGAAAAGTTGCACATAAGAATTGCAAGTATTTCCTTGACAAGATGCATATATATGAAATGTCCATGGTATGGCTAGCAGGAAATTAAGTACTTATTTGACTTTTAGCTTAGCAAAAAACCTAGAAAAAGAAAATCATATCTCATAGTTTGAAGTGCTAATGTCAGCTACTTGTCACGCTTCTTTCAGATATAGAAAGAATTATAAATAGAAGTAAAAAATGGGAACAAATGAAATTGTTAAGCATCAAACCTAAACCAATTCAATATAAGTGGAGAAGCCCGACTTGAATATAAAGCCATGCAAACTCAAGATTTAACCGAATGGGGAATAACACCACTTAATACTCCCCTCATTTGGTTGCCCAATACTAAGAATTGAAACAAAAGGGCCCAAGAGATGGACAAACACATAAGGACAATAAACAACAAGAATAACAAGCAACATACAACTTGGGCTGTGATCCCATGTTAAGCAACCAACCTAAAATCAATTGACTATAATTGGAGAGATCCAACTTAAAACATAAAGCCACAACAACCTTTAGACTTAACCATTGTAGGATTACATCACTTAACAGATAAACATGACTTTACATTTTTATACAGCTTTTAGTTAGTTCCCTAGAGACACCATGCTTCCATTAAAGTATGTGTGTGTATGTGTAAGCGCGTATATGGTAACTTTAAGGACCTTAGCCTGCCATCATGATTTAGCCAGCTGAAAGATAAATACAAGCATAATAGGTCACCAGTAACTAGATATTTTCCCAATAAAAGGAATAACTCCACTCGTATATTAACTAAAACAAAGTTTTCTAACCTATTCTTCTCAAACTTATGATAATAGCACAATGCCAGAATAAGAACAAACTGTCGATTCCACTTGTATATCAAAAATCAGATCTAACGTCAACAAATTCTGCTTCAAACGAGTGTCTATCCTTATTTTTCATTGTCAAACAATACAAATGGCAATTTTATTGGTCCTGACAATTTCTTTGCATAAGAAGAAAAGAAATTACCAGTAAGCGACCACCCAAATCGAAGTTAACAAACCACCAAAATGATAATGTAGGGTTGCAATCATTTTTGGCTTTTCATAGATGCTGTAAATGTTAAGTGTTTCTGAACTACTATTTGAATATATTTAACCTTCAATCAAACCCCCGGGACCCTATTAGAATAATCAACTAATCTCACCTTATTTCGGTAATACTAAAAAGCAAGACTTAAAATGACAGTTTTTTCAAGAAATACTTCATAATCAGGATTGTAGGCTGTTACAAACTTACAAGTAAAGCCATTTTCGCCTTATTTCCTTATAGATGAATGTAGAACTTTACAAATAATGACCAGGACTTCTATGAATTGTATAACTAGGACCAATATCAACAAATGTGAGGTTTAAGGGTGGTTCACTAATGGAAAATTAGTATGTTTGGCCAAATTGGTGCATCACAAGCCAAGTCAATACATAAATATTAAAAGGAAGCAATGCATGAATGGAGGAATCTCCATTACCTGGAAATAGGTGAAATATGGGCAGAGGAGTCGAGAACCTTAAAATCAGTATTAACAAGAGAAAGGAGAGGAGGACGAAGAAGAATGTCAACAGCATGAAGAATCATGCATTTTCCCTTATCATTGTCATGCATTTCAAAGTGAAAGCACATGTTTCCATTGTCAACCAAAGGTTTATCTGAAAGGGAATTGATAAATGATACAGTTCCCAAGTTAATAAAAAATCAAACATACAAGTGAAGTACAAATATGAAAATCAAACATACAAGATTTTGAAAAATTAATAGTAATGGAATGATAATGGTGATTTACTAACTTCTCTTGTGAGAGAGAGGCATATCATCTTCTTTGTCTATAAGGTCAACCTTCTTCATCTACAAAAAATATGGAAATAAAAAAAATCAAATTACTTCCGAATATGCTTGGGCAAATTAAAAGAGATACATGCTTACATGAATTAAAATAGCCAAAATCCACACATGCATACTTCTATATTACCATTATTTTTTATATATAAATGGATTTTCTAACATACTTCTATAGATTTGTCACAGTTTGATTTACAATGCCTACCACCGTATACCTCATCATGAAAACAGAAGCAATTTCTTGTGTATAACTGGAAGTCAGAAACTAGCATATATTCTTGTCCATTTTCAAATCTATTACATGTTCCTTAAAAAGAAATACTTCTATAAAACAAAGTAATGAATGGATGATGAAAAACATATTTAAGCAAAGAAAGGAAATAGCTAGAAGATGCCAATTTTTTTTCCTGTCAAACACCTTTGGTTAAAACAAATAGCTAGAAGATGCCTAAGAATTAGCAGGCAAACTGAGGTTTAAGCAAGTAAAGTCACCAAAACAGTAGCGTTGTACCAGAGAGACATATGCCCCTATTGCAGCCTCCATTTGTATGACAGGAGAGGTATTAATGTCAGCTGATCAAAGCAGCCAGAGAAACAGAGTAGAATACCAGTTAGAGTGTACAACAAAATAAACATATGAAAACGAAAAATCGAGCTTTTCACATATTAATTGTTGTGGCAGCAAATAAGTAGCAATGCTTTAAAATTTAAATCTCAATAGGCTAATATTTGCTCCAAATTATTAAAATAATCCATATTCGAACCAGGACATTTCGATTTAAAGTCATATTCGAACCGAGACGTAAAAGCTAAAAATCATTTGCATTCATCGGCCGCCAAAAATGAAGGTCTCCAAGGATGTTCATATCATGATTTAAAGTCAATTTTGTCTGAATATAAAGCTCTTAACCTAATTATTAGTAAACAAATTCTCACCATTGTTATTCTTAGAGATAAATGATTCTAAAAGACCAGAACAAACGAGTTATGCGTAGTTTTACAGCCTTAATTATTTGGAGAACAAAAGCGATATCAAGGATGTTTTAGAAGAAACAAACCTTGAACCGAAGTCTGAAACTTGGCACCGCCGTCCGATCGCCATTGCGAGGAATTAAGCTTGGATGATCCAACGTTGAAACTGCCACCAGAGCACTCTGGAGATTCCATGAGAACAGCAATCTCGGCGTCGCCACCTTCGCATGAGGTTTCGCCGACTACCACCGTCGTCATAACTACACATAATAGCAGAATCCAATTTTTCTTCATTGGAAATGGAATGGTTTCTCTCTTTAAGTCTTTTCAAATTTCAAAAGTAATTTCAGACTTCACTCGGTGAACTACCCCCTTTTTCTAAACTTATATACCATCCTAGGCGCCCTTTTTCTTTTTGGGTTTTGTTTTTTTTTAAAATACTATTTTTAAATGAAATATATATATATATATATATATTTGGTCATTTATAGTTAAAAATAAGAGATTAAGATCAAATCTTTTATTATCTTATTGGTCATCGAATTTTGTCAATATAATTCAATTTTATTAATTCTTATGACTATAAAAATAAGAAAATTAAAAATATTTAAGAAAAAAATATATTATGCAAGAGCCAACTTTTTTGTAAATTTTAATATTTTTTAAAATAATTAAAAAGACTAACCGATATCCAAATTTAATAATATAATGTATTAAATATAAAAAATTTAAATAGTACTTAAATATTTTTTAATCAATGTCTATAAACATTGATTAATTGGACCCTTAATTATTATAAATGTAAAAGATAGTAATTACGCCTTGTAAGTATAAACAACTTGAAAAATGTACAGACAAAAATTATAGGAAATAAAAATTGAATAAATGTTGTTGGGATTTGGAAATCTTTCCGGCAAACACTATTATATTCTTATTTAAGAAAAAAGAATCTTATTTTAGAAGTAAGAGAAAAGAATTGATCGGTTTTTTTTCTTTTTTTTCTTGGAAGATAGATGATTTATATATATATATATATATATATATATTAATAATTCTACACTCGAATTAAGTATAAATGAGTCACGTATATTTGTAAGCTATTCAAATTTGACTAAAAAAACTCAAATTTGGTTCTAATATTGTTGAATCGAGTTCAAGCTCGAGCAACACGAGTTATCGAACGACCAACTCAAGTAGTTCACGAGCCTAATCGAGTTTTTTTCAA
Source organism: Fremontodendron californicum (assembly GCA_030761205.1). NCBI lineage: Eukaryota > Viridiplantae > Streptophyta > Magnoliopsida > Malvales > Malvaceae > Fremontodendron > Fremontodendron californicum. The sequence continues at coordinate 8,560,155 of JAULJL010000036.1, forward strand.
TATATATTTTATTTGTATTTTAATTAGTGTTGAAAAATCTCAATTCGAACTTGAGTTCGATCTCGAGCAAAAATAATTGAGTTTAAAGTCGAGTATGAAAATCGAGCTCATTTTTTTGAGATAAACAAGTCTAGTTGAGCGAACACGAGTAGTTTAATTTTCTCTTGAATCGAGCTTGAGTTTTAAAAATAAACTCGAGCTAGTTTGAGCTGAGTTTTGAGCCACGAGTTTCAAGTTGAGCTTGAGCTTCTTACTGCTTGACTTGGTTCGACTCGATTACATCCCTAACTATAATGCGTGTGTTACTACTTTCACGAGTTATTTTCTTTATTTATTTTAGTATATAAAATTAAGTGATCAAATATATATTTTATTAATATATATAGGGATAAATGGTAAATTAGTCTCTTACCGTATTATATGTGAATATTAAAATTTATTATTTTATTTTGATTTGATTGAAATTTATCATTGTATTTTTATTTTGATAATTTTTGAATTACACCTATCCAAATGGAATATTTTACCAGTATATTTAATATTAATTTTAATAAAATTAAAATATAATATGAATATCCAATATGTAACAATGTACACTTGATGTGTCACATTAAAAAAAAAGTAATTATTTGTTTTAATAAAAATATATACTAAAATGAATTCTTTTCAAGTATTAAATTTAAAATATTTTTTTCAATAATTCTAATTTATCAAGTATAAATAAGTTTTGAAAAAAATAAAAAATCTAAATAAAAAGAAAATAGAGAAAGTCGATGGGAATGAATTAGGATTTTTCTAGCACGAAAATGGTTACATCCTCAAGTTTCAAGAAGATATAATTTGACAAAAATATAATTTATACAATAACCATTCACTGTCCACGACACAATGACGAAGTTATTTTGCCATGTCTAAGATTGTGTAGTGTCAAAACGGGTCCTTTTCTATTTTTGAAAAGTCTGAGCATCAGAGGAAGAAAGTACTTCATTTTAAAGATACTAGAATTGACCCCCGCGCTATGCTGCAACAGATTTTGATTAGTAGTAAATTTATTTTGATTGCTAATGAATTTATCAAATTCAATATATATTAACTTATTAATTTTGAAATTAAATACAAATAACAAAAGAACTCATATAAAAACAGCAAACATATAGCTAGAACCATAATCAAACTTGATTACGCAGTCTTCATACCTGAATTGAAGTTCTTCTTTGCAAGAGATACTTCAGTGAATAATTGTTGTTGAACCTCAAACCAACAACTCCTAATCATCTACAAATAAGCCAAAAAATCACATTAAAAGAACAAACATGCAAGATGAACTTGAACACTCAAAACTGAATTTCAAAGAAAAAAAAATAATATCAGAACATTAAAAACCAAGCCATGAAAAAAAAATTGAAGATCTCAATGAGAAGACCAATCATTCTTAATATTGCCCTTCATCGACTGAAAATGTGAAAATGTGCTTGGAACACATATGGTGTAATAGCTGCTCCCAAAAGCAAGAAAACTATTTAAAGAACAAATGACTAAGTCAGTGGACAGAAGTATGGGCTAACATTGGGTGCAACATACAGACTATTAAAAGATTGCCTAATCCTAACTCTTATACTCCTAATGTGTTCTATCCTCCTTAACCTATTCAACCTAACCTAACCAAATCAAAAGAATTAATTTGATTAAAAGTTGAAAACTCACTAGTTAAAATAATAGCTTTTACATTGTTTCTACCTATCTCCTCATCAAATTTCTCTTTTGTTCCCACAATTACTGCAAGGAAAAAAATCAAATCACAATTTCATAAGTGAAGAACTAAAAAAAAAATTGAAAAGAAAGCAACAAAGAGAAAACTACAACAAAAGTAATAATCATCTAGAACATTCAAAACTATAAGAATCACCATTCACCATGCATCATACTCTATTTGTTTGGTTCTCAACATTAAAAAGGATCTCTAAAGAAGAGTTCTCCCATATTTTTCACTCTTTTTTCAACTCACATCAATCTTTCTTCATGAAAGCTCTCTTACTGATTAAAGGTGAACATTGCACAGACCCCGATTTTTCTTTGACCTTTGTTCACAATTATTAAACAAATAACTTGAAAATTAGATTTTCAACTTGCTGCTTTTGTTTTAGAATTTATAAGAAGTTGATAATCAAATCTAAAAACCAATGCTTTACAAAATTAAAGTAGATTTGAAACTTACAATGGTCAGGATGCAAGGAGCTGTGGGCATTGAATTCTTTAAATTTTGGAAGATGGGAGTTAGTTGAATCATGCATTTCTTTTCTTTTATTTGGCTCTGGTTACTATAGGGAAAACCCCTGAAATCCAGCAGGAGCCATGAAACATGAGCCGATGGACCAAACTTGTGGTTTTGAACTAAACTAAAAATTCATAGGTGATATATACTAATCAATTTGCTACTAAAAATGATAATCCCATTAAGCAATATACTAATTAATTCATAGCTTTAAAGCAATATCTTGGAAGGAGCTCAAATAACAATAACATGCTTGCAGGTAGAAGAATAGATAATCCCATTAAGAGCAGCCTGAATGTCAATAAAGTAATGAATGTTATCATAATCAATTATGGTGAATATTGATGATGGAAAGAGCCAAAACCGCAAATAACAACAGTAACATCTAACATCGAGCTACAATCTTGATCAATTTTCGTTTTTTAGCAAAATTCGAATACTACACAGAAGTTTTGCATGATGAAAATAATATAGTTAAAAGCCTGCATAAACTGTAATCTACATCCAGTCTTTTCAATCAAATAAAGGCTATCAAGCTTTGCAAATTAATCTCCTAAACAATCAAATAGCTGTTGTAAATCACTCTCGATTTCCACATAATTATTGATAGTCTCACCATTTCAGGCAAATATTGAAACTTTTCAATCGCGAATAAGTTCCTCAGTGTGATAATCAGATAAAGATAAGTCCGAATCTTGGATCTCCATCCCGACCAAAAGCTCACTCTTCTTTGAGGGGTACATCATTTAACAAATAGATGAGCTATATGAAATGGTTAAAACCCAATTGTTAGGCAATAACCCAGCAAAAAGAATCAATTCCAAAATCAAGGTACTAAATAACTTTATCAAGTGGACTCAAAGCATGCCACTAATATTTGAAAGAAGTTGAAATAACAGAACGTAATGGGATTGGATTAAAAAAAAAAAACAACAACAAAGTTTGTAAGTTATCATTAAAAAAAATTGAACCACATGCTTATTTATACCTTTAAAAACCCACAACATTGTATAAATTTATTTTAACTATTGTAAATTGATGAAAATCATTAAAATACAATATAATAGAATTCTCACTTCTAACAAAATAAAGAAATTAAAAATCAAACAAACTAACAAATAAACATATAATTTAAAATATGTAATTTTTTTGCTAGAAGTTAGAGACTATTTCAGAAGAATCAAACCCCCATCACTTTCAAGTTTCAACCAAGAAATTCAAGATATGGTGAGAAAAGAAGGAAGCATAAGACCCATAAATTGCAATATTCAACAATTTATTTATCAGTAGACCTAATCCCTATCCACAAAGATGATAGCAACCATAACCTATTTGAAGCAAGAAAAAGAAAAAATTCAATGCAAAAGCTACCACAATGTGAACATGAAAGTAAACTCCAATGTTACTGATCCATATCTCATGTTAAAGGGGAAAGTTAAAAGTAAATCCTCTGAAACTTTAGTTTTTGCATTTTTTCAATTATTTATAAAGAATTAAAAAAAAAAAAACAAAACAAAGGAGCTATAATTGAAACAAAAGTAGATCGAAATGCAAATCAGCTGATCACAAAGTTAATGTCTAAACTTGAGTAGAAAAAGATGAATACAATATTTAAAAGTAAACTTACCAAAAGAAAAAGTACAACTTGGAAGCCAAAAATACGCTAAGCAGAGCAAAGGTGAAACAGATCTAAGGAGATAGAGAGTGACATAGAAAGTAGTAGAAAGCGTTTGGGTGTTGGTTAAGGATGCAAAGAGTAAATATAAAAAAGCTAGTGTAAGAACAGCCTTTATTAAACAACAAAACAATTTAGCGTCAAATAAAATCTCCATGGATGATATCAAGAAAAAGAAAAAAAAAATTAAAGCAAAAAGAAATAAGCATAATGAAATCGACGGCTTACCCTTTTCTTCTCCGTTCACTTGAATGGATCCCGCAAGGAGCACCGCCCCTCCCTACTCTGCAATCATCCTTCTTCTTCTCCTACCCCTTCCCTCTCCTCTCCTCTCCTCGATGATCAATTTCTTTTCTTTTATTTTTTTTTTCAAATTTTCGGATAGGCAAGAGAAGGAAATTAAACTAAGATAATTGATAAAAAAAGAGAAGGAAAAATAAAAGAATTCCAGCCTCTCCTTCTCTGATCTCTCTTACCCAATCTATCCAGTCAATTACCCAGACAATTTGACTAAAAAAAATAAAAATCAGTATGGGCTAATGAAAGAGAGGAGTAGGTGAGGAATGTACAGAAAGATGAGAGCAAGTGAGGAAAATAAGGGGAGCAGGAAGGGAGAAGAAAGAAACGGGCTTCTGTCGTGTTTTTTCAACCTTTTGACAGTTTTCATTTTTTTAATTAAAACGGTGTGTTTTGACAATGAAGAGCAGAAGAAAAAAAATTGACACGTGGATGGCCTCTTTTTGCAGCAAAAATTGTAAAATTTATCTTTTGGATGGTTATGTTCAGTCTTCTCGCTACACTTCTGATTCCCAAATTTTATGATTATTCATAATATACATCAAATATTAGTATTTGATTGTTTCTTGATTATCTTATATCTATATAAATATATAAAAATCAAAACGATTTGCAAAAAAACAATTGTACAATGTTGATAATTTATATTATTGACATGTGGACAATCTTAAAAAATTATCACGTGTCTTCTAATAAATGTAATTTATTTTATTTGATATATTTTTAATTTTAAAAATAATTCAAAAAAATAAACTTATTACATTTACTTTTTATTATTATTTACTTTTAATACCTTTTAATTAACATCATTAATACATAAAAAAAATTTGTGTCATCTTTTTTTATGATAAATATTCAACTTTTGAATTACATTGATGTAAAATAAATTCACTTTCTAACTTTTTTAACTTTCGACTTATTTATTGGCGTCACCTGCTATGTATATTTGTATAAGATGTTTATTTATTGATTTTAATAAAAAGATTTTAAAATATTTGATTTTATTCTTTCTTATTCTTTACTCTTTGATTAATTTTCTAAATTGCCTTATATGTTCTTTGTCTTTTAAATCTAAAAGCCAGTGTCCTAATGCTTCTCAGCTGTAAAACAATTTTGAGTGACATTTTTGATCAATTAACAGTATCTTCAACTGATTTCTTAAATTGCCTCATATATATATATATATATATATATATATATATATATATATATATAAGATGTATTCTTCATTTCTTTGCATTAAAGTTGATTTTAAATTTGGCAATAATATTTACTTATTGGTTCAAGTGAATACATAAATGACAATTTAATATTAATAATTCAAATATTGAAAGAATATTTCTACTCATCACCATATTTCTTAAGAAAACTTTAAAATTAAGTATGTAAAACAGAATTAATTTCATATAATTTATTATTATTATTTACATCAAATTTCAAAAAGAATTTTCCATTTTTCTCAAATATTTTTTTTTTCATTTTTCTCGAAAGTTAAATACAATTATTGTTTTCTTCCTTAAATTGTTCAAAAAATAAGTCATAATAAACTTTTTACACTAAATTTTTGAGTTTACTAAGATTAATAGTGACAATCTCATTGATATAAATTGAGGTATCTTTCCATCCATATAAAAACTATTTGATTAGAGTTTTTTTTTTTTTTTCTTTCAAACTCACCATATTAGTGTTTTGTTAAGTTTTATGGGTCTTTGGATTTTGCTTTGTTCTTTTCTCTTTTTTGGATGATAGGAATTGTTTTTTATTTTTATGCATTTAACTTTAATATATTTTCTAGATTTCAATATTTTAATAAATATTCAGCAAAAAAATATTTAATATGGAATTTTGGTATTATTGTTATACTATGACAATTGAAATTATTACATTTTTAAAATTTTCTTTAATCAATTGTTTTATAACAGTGATATTAATACATTTTCATTAAAATCACTTATTTTTCAAATTATCAAGATTTTTAAGACATTGTTCAACATATATGTCTTCAACTTATATTATTAGTTTTATTCTACTGTCAAAAAAATTGTTACATATTGAAATCATCATCTGCGCATTGCACAAGCTTCAATCTAGTCGTAAGTAAATAATAGGCCAGGTTAGACAAGCTGCTCTTGTCTATGGCATATGAGATATCTTGCAAATAAATATTTACAAAAATTTCAATTCTTAATACTACTAAGTACATAATTTATTTTTAAAAAATAATATACCCATCACAATTAATTTGCGAAAAAAATCATGATGTAATTATTCTTGTTGAACAAATTATTTTCTAATCTTTCCATATAAAAACAATGTATTTTTGTTAGTAAAAAATTTTAAATTCATGTTATCAAATTATTTACATAATTCTCAATTTTAAAAAATAAAACCCCTTAAGCATAGTTATCAGAAGTGGACTGGATATTGACTCGTTCAAGGTTTTGGATCTCAAATCAATTGGTGTTGGGAATGTTCAAGCAGAAACGTAGCCACACTGAGATCAAAACAAAATATATCATACACAACAAGAGGCAAACATGGTTCGGCCCCAATTGCCTACATCCAAGATGATAGAGAGAAATACACTATAAACATAGATATTACAACAACAAAAAAAGTACGAAACACCTAATAAACAAACACTAAACTCGAGTCCTCAAACCTAGTTTCCATGCTCTCTAGTGTTTAAACCCATGAAATACCCCCATTAACCCGATGTTTTACCAAACTTTTCTTCACATCCCTACAAAGATCCCATAGGGATTACACACTCTATATTACTTGATCACCAAGAATTCTTATTCACTAGGATCTCTTACCTAATAAGAATATTTACTTGTTAAATAAACTTTTAACTACCAAGTAATTCTCCAACTAATATAATTCCACTAGCATTCAAACCAACTCACAATTAGATTTTGAGTTAAAATATCTAATAATCTTCGCTTGACACAAATTCCACCAAAACATTGGCCTTCAAGTAATCCCGACTATACATAATCGAATCAGTCTTGATTTACACAACACGACCAATATCCGTGTGCAGTCAAATCAAGTTCACATAGTTGACTTAATAGAGGAGCCTTGATATAACCTCTCTCAGCAGGAATTGTCTCTCACTATCGTCTGCCTCCAAAGATCATTAGTTCACATCATCGAGATATTTTCTTCTTACCAATCTCCCATAGACGAATTACCACACTCTTCTTCTCGTTAGAAACCTTGCCATATGTGATTTTCTTGGCAACCAATGTTATACTTTACATATTTTTAGGACATGACATGCCACCAAAAGATTGTGTACCACTCACCAAGAGTAAGAATATAATATCATAAGAAAAGTATCAATACCCCTAGAGTAGTGAGAATATCTTTAAAGTATTCGATTTGCTCCATTGCAATAACCCAAGATCTGAACATGGTGCCTTCAGATTTTCAACAACACCAATTCTTACCTAGATCCAGAAATTCGTTGAAGTATCACTAGATCAATTGAGAATTACTTCACCTGCAACTAACACCTTGTTGCAGCAAATCTCCTCTTGCATGTTTTTGATCTCACGTACACAATCCGTAGCAATAAATCTCCCGCAAACTGAACAATCATCTCTGCATCACTACTCATGATCGCTTCATGATAGTTCTCAAACCATAGCTCTGATACCACTTGTTAAAAAATTTCAAGCAAAAACATATTTCACACTGGATCAACACGAAATATATCATACACAACAAGAGGCAATATTTAACGTGGTTCGTCCCAATTGTCTACATCCACCGATGAGAGAGAAATCCACTATAAATATAGAGATTACAAAATGTACAAAATACCTAATAAATAAACACTAAACCCGAATCCTAAAACAAACCTAATTTCCATGCTTCCTAGTGTTTAAACCCATGGAATACCCTTTATCCCAATAATCCGATGTTTTACCAAACTCTTCTTCATATCCCTACAAATCCATCTCCCACATAGAGATCCTATAGAGATTACATCTCTCTCATAATTCTAAAGGTCAAGACCCACTCTATATTTATAGAGCATATTACTTAATCACCAAAAATTTTTATTCACTAAGATTTCTTACCTAATGAGAATATTTACTTATTAATTTAACTACCAACTAATTCTCCAACCAATCGAATTTCACCAGAATTCAAACTGATTCTCAATTAGAATTTGATTCAAAATATTTAACAATTAATTCAATCCTTAAATTATTCGGATCAATATTGATTTAAAAAATATATAATATTATAAATAAAATTATATATTATATAAATACTTTTACTAATTATATAATTTAAAAGTTATGATATAAGAATTTAAAAAAATTTATTAACATTTTAAAAATTAAGAAAAAAAACCTAAGTTTACATATAACTTTTTACTTTTGGTTTTTTAATATTTTTTATTTAAATTTAATTTTTTAACAAAAATAAATTTTTATTAAAAATAATAAAAATTTATTAATTAATATGCAAAAATTAAATTAAATATAATTTAAAAATTATTTTTAATTAATCCATTCAATAACAAATCGATGGGTCTGAGCACCGAACCGATCCAAGTTTAATATCTATGGCGCCCCAAGCTCCAATCCAAAAAGAAAAAAAGGTCAGTCAGCACCCAGCAAGGATCATTCTTCCCCTACAAATAGATCACTACCAAATCCACTTGAACAACATAAGTATCTGCTAAAACTGTAGACCCTGTAAGAATTTCCCTCCCTTGTCTTTGTTTTTTTCCTTTTTTTCGAAACCCTCTAAAAGCAATGGATCCACTCTCCGCCCTCCGCGACTTCACGATCCGGGGCGAACTGGACAAAATCATCCGAGTCAACGACGAGTTCCGATTCGGCACCGAGTATTCCTTTCCATGCTCCGTCGAAACCGCCTATCGTTCCAAACAAGGCAATCTCTACAATCTTGAAACCTTGGTTTTCTACATCCAAAACCACCATCTCAAGCACACGGATTACATGCACAATTCTCTCTCTCTCCGCATCCCCGCTGTCACTTTCACCGACCGTAAACCCCTCCTCGATTACCTCACGGGGAAAGTCTCTACCTCCGATTCCATCGTTTGGAATCCACCGAAGTTCCCTGACGAGTTTCGACCTGACCCGTCTGGGTTCGACCCGGATAGCAGTAAACCCAAAGGTAATACCAATGATGTTGTTTTGGATGAAATAGGAGATACCCATTTTAATGTTAAGGATAAAGAGATTGAATTTGCGGATTATATGGGAATAATTCGATCAATTGAGAAACCTTTGAAGGATAGAGAAGGGATTTTGGAATGTAAAAATAAGGATTTTTATAGTGTTCTTGTTGCATCTACGAAAAGGGAAGAAGAAAAGCAGAGACTTGAGTCTCAGCAGAGGAAAGATGGGTTAGTTGCTAAGAGTAGATTAATGGGGTCTGAAGAGAGGGGATTGGGGTTAAATTATGGGGATGAAATGATGGGATATGATTCAAAGCCGAAAATGCATTTAAAAGGGAGCAAACTTGGTGAAGGAGTGCCTATTATTTTAGTGCCGAGTGCTTTTCAGACTTTGATTACTATTTATAATGTGAAGGAGTTTTTGGAAGATGGGGTTTTTGTGCCTACTGATGTGAAGGTGAAGCAGATGAAAGGGGCGAGACCGGAGTGTGTTACTGTGCAGAAGAAGTTTAGTAGGGACAGAGATAGGGTAGTAACGGCATATGAAGTGAGGGATAAGCCTTCTGCTTTGAAGCCGGAAGATTGGGATCGCGTGGTGGCAGTATTTGTGTTGGGGAAAGAGTGGCAGTTCAAGGATTGGCCTTTCAAGGATCATGTAGAGATTTTTAATAAGAGTAAGTGGGGTTTTTGAGCTTTAGCTGCATTGTTATTTGTGTTTTGTTTCTTAGTGCTGGTCTTTTTAGTATCATGCATTAACTTTTGTATATGATGAGTTTTTGTGTAGTTATTGAGTCAGAATTCTAGTTCTGGGGATGGAGCTTTTAGTGAGTGTTTAATACATGATACTTTTAGCATATGGCCTTTACTTGTCAGGGTTTAAGATTGTTTATTTGGGTTGGTGGAAGTAGAGAATGTATTTGATTCGTTTTCGCTTTCTTGATTAGAATAAACACTCATACTTGAATTTTATGCAGTTATTGGATTTTTTATGCGATTTGAAGATGACAGTGTAGAATCTGCTAAGATTGTGAAGCAATGGAATGTGAAGATTATCTCAGTAAGAAATTTTTTCCTCAGCTGCTGTACTTTTCTCATCTTAGTTTAGCAACTTTTGGTGGAACCTAGTAATCTTCCTCTGTCTTATCCTCTTCGTTTCTCTGCTTCTGTTTTTCTCAATGTGCCATTACTGTGCAGATTAGCAAGAATAAGAGACACCAAGATAGGGCTGCGGCTCTGGAGGTTTGGGACAGATTAGAAGAATTTGTGCGGGGACGATCACATTCGTAAACTGTGCAGCTTTTAGGAAACATTTATATGTACGTGTCTGATTTTCATGAGCTATGACCTTCTTCCTGGGTGTATCTTTGAATTTTATTGAAGTATTTAAGAATATTGATAAGCTTTTTATGACAATTGGCGATCTCATTATATTTTTCTTGTGAGGGGTGCATTGCAAATTAAGTTGCAGTTTATGGGTGGCAGCTTCAAAATTATAATTTGTTTTTAAGTTATCATGTCTGCAGAGAGAACAGGATGTCCCTTGACCTTTTTGTTTTTGATAAATGTAAATCTTGGAACAAATGTAAGAGTGAAATAGACTTTGTAGATTGCATCATTTAGGGTGGATATTGGGGGAGAAAATAGGTGGATATATTAGGGTGGAGTTGTTTTCTGATCTAGGTTAAAATTTTGAGGTAAAACATCTATAGATGGATTGTTAATTTTGCTTTCCAATGTACAGGCTCTTTTTTCAGTGTAGGTTTGTAACATGAATAACCTACACATGGTTCAGATTACCCTGGCATTTAACTTTTTCAAGCTTTGTTAGTTTAGTAAGGTAATTGCAGGGCAGGTGTTCTGCAAACCAAGGGAATATCTTTCTAGATCCTTTTGTCAACTTAACTGCATCTCCTTGCGGCAGATGTTGTTAGCTTAAATATATTATGTTGTTTTCTGTCTTGCTCTTTTATCTGCATTACTAGAGAGAGGTGATTTCAGATATTCTGATAAATGACTAAACCATGTATAAGGTTTTTCTTGTTATTATCTCTCATCTGATCTGGTTACTTTAAGACAAAGTTTTGGTCATAAATGATTTCTTTAGATTGCTATATCTCTCCTTTGATACGGTGGTTTTTAGCCTTCTAATTTTAGCCTATGTTACTCGGACTCGAGTGTGAGTGTCAGACACGGATATGTGTGTGACACGAGTATGTTCAATTTTTTCGAAGATTTTCATGTATTTGGAGGGTCATTGGAAGATCATATCCTCATACCCATGTCCGGATATGTGTCGGACACGGATGTCGGACATAGATACTTCAAGAAAAATGAAGAGTCGGAGCAACACAGATTTCAGCTTCAACACATGACTTCCTAAGAGCATGTGAAATTTACTCTTTGGAACAGGAATGAAATGAGGTTGGGATCTCTATGATGATATCTAAGACCTAGGTTGTGTTAATGAACTACAATAAAGATGGTTATTCTTGGCCGATGGTTTTGTTTTATTGAGTGCCAATGCACACCAAAGGTCTATACTGGCTGTGACCTTTTGAAATTCTGCTGGAATGAATCCTCTGTTTGGAATACTAACATAAGCAGCAGCGGCGCAAGGCGGTTTTCAAGATGCAGTTCCTTAGGCTTTCGCGTGAGTAAATTCATTTATCAATTCTGCCACTTTGTCACTGTTGGTTGATCCCAACACATGCCAGAATTGCAATATTCTTTTCTTGAGTTTATAGACTTCTGAATGATTTGAGCTTCAACTCTATCTGTATGTTAGTATTGTCTTCTTGCTTTGATGCTTGTTGGACTTTTTGTTACTTTGAACTGCTATAGGTTATAAATCCTCAGTTATATATATAAAAGGAGATATTCAATTATACTAGTATAAAATTAATTAGTTTTACACGTTTTTATAATTTTGTGTACGATTGATATTTTAATAGACTAATCACTAGATTTAGTAATATAAACGCATTTGTTGTGCACGTAAAGTTTCTAATTGATTTAATATTTATATCATGTCGGTCGAGAATATCGTCTTTTTTTATATATATTTGATGGTTGAATTTTTTTTATATCAAATAAATAGTTAGACATTTTAATTTACTCGAAATTTGACATGCACTATTTACATGAATAAAGTATGAAATAAAATGGTTGGATTAAACAAATATAAATCGTATAAAAAATTATAAAATTATAAAAATGTATAAATTTAAATTAGTTTTATACTAGTGTAGGTAGATTTTTTTTTTTTTTTAATATATATTGAATAAGTAATCATAAGCAATCTTTATTGAGAAAGGAAGAGAAGCCAGAACTCTCTTCAGGAAAGCAAAACTATAAGGGGCCCTGGAGTGGAGGGGATAAAAATATAAATATTACATGTATCCTCAACCAAAGGGAAACTAAGTAACAAATCAAGAATACCTTAAAAATGTTTGCTAACAGGAACAGGAAGTGTCATGAGAGGTAGGCCAAAATAGAGAAGATTCAGTGTGATGAGAAGATTGTACTATATGATGTGGCCAACAGAAGGAAGATGAGCAAAGAGAGTGACAATTTGGTGGTGCTTCCATCTGATGAGCCATCTTCCTGTGTGGATGGTACAGTTTTAGATCCACCTCCTGCATCCATTATAAATATTTACTCCAATCACTAAAGTTGAAGAACAAACAAAAGATTTGGGCAAATATATCTCATTGTTTTTCAAGCTCTTTGAGATTGTTTTAACTTTTATGTGAAAGATTCACTGTAAACTAGATGCCTCAACATGGGAGTAATCTGGCGATGAAAGAAGTAGTCAACAAGACAATAACTATTTTGTATTGTGTTACTCGGATTTGGGTGTGAGTGTCGGACACAAGTATGTATCCGGCACGGGTATGTTTGATTTATTCTAAGTTTTTCCATGTATTTGGAGGAGGGTCCTTGGGGGATCATATTCCCATACTCATGTCCGGATATGCGTCGGACGCGGATGTCAACATGAGTACTTCAATATGCGTCGGACACGGATGTCAACACGAGTACTTCAAGGAAAATGAAAAGTCGGAGAAACATAGATTTTATACCTGTAGGAACAATGCTCCCAGATTCTGGTGATCCTACTGGAGAGTCTGCTGGAGCTGGAGAAGCAGCTGATAACAGGCAAGATTGGTGTTAGTAGAATACCAGACAAAATTTTGAGTAAATTCCAATCATCTCTTAATTACTTGAACAACTTTTTTAAACTACTATTATTACTTTCATTCTCTCAAATATTTCCTGATTGATCATATCATAAACCTTAAGCTCTGGGAAAAAGCCAAAAAATTTTGCTGACATTTATGCAAGGTTGAGATTAAAAAAAACTGAAATACATATTTAAATTGCATCCTTACCATTACAGCTGCTGATGGATGGAGTTTGAACATTGCATGAGCCAGGTAAGGCCAAAGCTTGAGTCTGGTTGATGGTGATCCCAAGTGATGAACCACCACCATTAAGGACCTCACATAAGCATTGTGGTGATGAACGCACGACATTAGCAAGCTGTGTGCAGCATTGTTGAGATGGGTTTGATGAGTTCCCAGTAATGTAATTTAGGCAGGGTGACAGGCTGATCAATACAGTAGTGCAACCTGACTGAGCTGTAGCTCCTGAACAAAGCATAGCTACTAGAACCAGGACAAGACATGTTGCCATCTTCCTGTTTGCCATAAGTTCTCTCTGGTATATATGGTAATTGCTGAGAATTCCTGCAGGTTGTGCTGATTTCCTGCAACTTTGGAATGTGGCTGGTATCAATGCAGTGATGGAAAAAATGGTGAGGTTTTTATAGGGAGACTATGCAATGATGGCAGTTGTGGGTGACCAACTTTCCTACTCTAACAGGATCAATAGTCAACTACAGGTTTATAGCTTTGAAGTGTTCAATGGTGGAGGCTTTAGGCTTATAGAATTATATATCGTTTGGTTTGCAATGGAGAACTTTGTAGGGCGGTTATGTGGGTGACCAACCTATATTCAACTGATGAATCTTTGATGTAGGATGCATGGATTTTTAAAGCGTTCAAAGCTGAACACTCTTGGAAACCTCAACTATGAAGAAAGCATAACGTGTTTCCGACTCTACCTTTCCACAGAATTTAGCTTTGTAAAACTCGGGGATTTAAATTGCAATCTTGGTTGTTGACGTAATGAATGCTATCACGATCTAAATATCAATGGTAAATATCGACAACGAAAAAAAGTCAAAAAATCATAAATTAACAATCGTAACGTCGAGTTGCAATTGCTATTTAAATCTCTGGTAAAACTCTCTTTTAAGAATCTGAATCTGGTTTAGAAAGAAGAAAATTCATTGAAAAGTTAAAAAGAAAATGAGCTAAATTGTGTATTGGAGAAGGCCGTTGCTTGCTTGCTTCTTTTTTCTGGATTCCTCTGAAAATGATATCTACTCTGTTTTATTGCTTAGGACCAAAGAAAATTGACTGCCCCCATTGATGGTTTAGGACATGGCACATGTCTTAGGGTCCAAGGGGCAGACTTTGAAAACACAAAAATTGTAATCAAGTCATTATCATCGACATAGTAAAGAGGACACATATGCACGTTGCACGATCTTCGATTTCCTCGCCTGCTGTTCATCGGTTGTGCTAGATGCTGCTGGTGTGAGGAAAAGGGTAGCAAGAACAAAAGTGGTTGCAAGGTATTTTTACCAAGTACGCAAGTAAAAGGGCCTTTTGAGGAAAGAAATGATATGGGCCGAATCAAACAAACTTGAACACTTTCACAACAGAAACTTTCAATTTGTCGTCTTGTAATCCAGGGTTTATATCCGGCCTTTGGTGATCTTTGTTAAGCTCAAAGGCTGCGTTCGTTATAAAGGTGGGCCTGAATTTTATGATGGGCACTAAACTGTTTTCGCATAATGATATTTAATTTGTATTGGTAGTTGATGAAATACTTAGAAAAAACGTTTCATGATAGTAAATTTAGACTATACATTCGCAAATATTATTAGAAGATTTAAAATTTAGTTCATATTTCCAGACTGGACCGGGTTTGTTAAATCTGCAGGTCCATATCAGATCCTACTTTCGAAATAAAGGTGGTTATTCGTTGCTAGAACAAAAGAAATATTTATCAAATGACATCGGACTTATAAAAAAAATAGAGTTGACAAAGCAGATCCGAATTCGAGAACTTGTCCGAACCGATTTGAGATCGAATCCGATCCGATCCGAATTGATTAAAAAAAATCAAAGGCCCGAATTCGAAAAAATTCGAACTCGAGAAAACCTGAATTTGAAAAACCCGAACCCGAAAAAACTCGAACACGTAAAAACCCGAATCCGCTACGATCCAAGCCCGAGATTGATCCGACCCGAAACCCATAAAAGATAGAATTTATAATTGAAAAAAAATATTAAACTATAATTATATGATTTTATTTAAAATAAAAAATATATAAATGATAAAAAATTTAAATAATTTTTTTTTTTAATTTGTGAAAGTATATGTATAATTATTATAAATAAAAATTATGAAAATTATACATATACTTTTAAATAAAAATTTTTAATTTGTAAAAATATATAATTATTATACAATTATATCAATAATGTATTATTAACAAAAATAATTAATAGTATATCTTTAAATTGAATTTTTAACTTGAAACACATCAACTATAAATATCAAATATCTTTTAATACTATCCTTATTATATTTACAATAATTAAACATAAAAAATAAAAAATAATATTATTAATTTGACATTTGATTCTATTATAAATAATCATTTACAATATATGATTATACTTATTCCACATTTAAATCTAAATTTTAATATAATAATTAAAATATACAAAAATATCATATAATTTCAATATATAATTGAACTTCATCTTCATGTTTAACACTAATAATACTATTAACAAAATTAATTTTAAATCATTCTCTTAGTGTTCAAACATATAAAAATATTAAATTTACTTGAAAATAAAAAATATTGACTTATAACTGAAAATATAAAAATTAAAAAGTTGAATAACTAAATTAAAATACAACATCTAAACAAAATATATTTAAATATAAAATATTCTTCAATTCTTAAAATTTTTTTGGATGAATTTTAGGGGTATAGTGGTAGTGGGTGTGGGAGGTGAATTTTTTTATATTATTTTATTTAGTTGAATGTATTTATTAATATTTATTTTGATTAAATTAATTTATTAATATTTATTAAAAAATAAATAAATTATTAATATTAAATTAAAGTATAATTTATAGGTATATTATATTACTAATAATTTCAATACAATTAATTTAAATATCTTATTTTTTAAACAAACTAAAATTAATATATTATTATTAACTTTATATTAAATAATTTTAAATATTATGATTTGTTGGACTAAGTGGCTAAGCTCAATGAGTGATTAAAAGTAAAAAGTCATTTATATAAATGTTTAGTGAATTTTATATATAATTTGTTTCATTCTAATGATTTTTTTTTTTTAAAATTTAGCCCAAGGATTTTTGATTATTACATTTTATAGGCTCACTTATAAAATTAAAAAAAACTTATATAATCATTAATTATAACTATATTCATTATTCAGTATTAAATAATATAAAAAAATATAAGTATATAATCATTGTAAAATAATAATAAATATCAAAATGTATAAATTACTTTTTATTCATACTATAGTAGATATATCGAACTTATATATTTAGCTTTTATTTGAACTTAAAAAATATTGTACCAAAAATAATGGACAATATTCAAAAATAAAATATTGATACTCAATGTATAAATAAAATTATTATATATTTTATGAATCTATATAAATATTTTATTTTTATTTTTTTTATTTTTGTCACTATGTAAAAAGTAAAATTAATTATTACATTCAAAATTAAAAAAAAAATTATAACTTATAAAATTTCAAAATTATTCGAATCCGTCTAAGCTGGCCCGAACTCGAAACCGATCCTAATCCAAATATGAAAAAGCCTGTATCCAAAATGGCCCGAGAATGAAAAAACCCGAATCTGAAGTTATCCGAATCCGAAAAAGCCTGAATCCAAAGTTATCTGAATCCAAAAAGTTTCGAATCTGAAATGATCCAAACCCGAATAAATCTTAATCCGAAATAACCCGAATCTAATGAAAACCCGATCCGAGCCCACCCAAACCGACCTGTTTGTCACCTTTAATAATAAAGCTTGATCGAGCTATTCTTTTATTTACAATAACATATCTTTTCGCTGACAACAGACAGGGACATTCATTAAACTCATATAAAAGGAACCGGCATAGCATATATATATAACATAGACATTTATCATATCATATTGTATATGACATCCATTAAACTCAACCATGGTTTTGAATTTTTCGTAAACCTATCATATAATGGCTTACAGATTTTACTGAGACCTGGATAAAAGTCAATGACATAATTGAGGCTACCTAAGAACCTTTAAAGTTGGGGTTATCTAAAATTTGATCAGGGAACTTATCTGCAAAAGTTATGGATCTTTCTATTAGAGTAATAGTTCCTTGAGTGACATAGTGTCCTAAGAACCTTACTCGTGTTTGGAATAGGCTAATTTTTTATTTAGAAACTACTAAACCATTTTTTTCAATAATTTTGATAAAAATATTGAGATGTTTAAAATGTTTCTCCAGATTTTCTGAGAATACCAAAACATCATTTATGTAAACAATTGTAAATTGAGAATAAAGATTGAAAATGTCATTCATTATTCTTTGAAATTCAGATGATGCATTTTTTAATCTAAATGGCATCACATTCCATTCATATTGGCCAAAAGGAACTGTGAATGTTGTTTTGTATCTTTCGCTTTCTTTGATCTGGATCTGTCAAAATCCTGATTTCATATCAAATTTTAAAAAGATACTGGCATTACAGAGTTTTTATAATAAGTCTTTTTTGTTTGGGATTGGATATTTTATCCATTTTAATGCCGTTTTTAGTGGTTTGTAATTGATTACTAATCTTGGCGTTTCTCTTTTAAGTTATGTATTTTTTATTACATAGAAAGCAGAACAACTCCATGGTGAACTGCTTTTTCTTATTAGTCTTTTATTGAGAAGATCTTGTATTTTCTTTTTACAAAATTCTTCCATCTCTTTGTTCATTTGAATTGGTCTTGCTTTTGTAGGAATCTGTCTTTCATAAGGTAGATTTACCATATATATATATATATATATATATATATATATAAACGGTTCATAAAAGATCCATGTTAGTTTTTTTCCAACATTTGCAAGCGTTGGTGGCGCCATTTAACAGCTATAAAAAGAACATTCTTGATCAAGCATATAAGTTTCTCTCACATTCAATTGCATTAGATACCAAAGAAGGTATCATCTTTGATGGAATCTCCAATCCCACTCAGGACGTTCTGAACATTCTCTAAAGTTGCCGAGAGCCGTTGGTTTTCCAACAACGTGTTGGGAAACCCAGCCTCATGCTCAAACAGGTTTTGACATAAAAATAGAAAATAAATGGAAAAAGCAACGAAAGTAAATACATAAAAATAGTCGGATTCTTGAGGATTTTTAGATCGTGATTTACATATAGTTAATGGCAAACAAAAATTTATCACACATATGATTTGAGATCATACCTACTCAAAGATCGTAACTTTAAGTTTGCTGTTCCCTGCACGAACGCTGCAACAGAATGGTCACTGCATATCTCTCCAAGGCCACGAGCAACACAAGCGTCTTGCTTCAACGGTGATCCACACGAACGGATGTTGGAACCTTCTCAAGGCTCAGGGATTCTCCAATACTAGTTGGATGATCTTTTTATCACAATCAAAAGGTTCTCTTTTGTTTTCTCTCAAAGCTGAATTTCTCTAGAACAATTCTAAGGTATGTACGACTAGAACTAAGGGAGAATAGAGGAAGAAGAAAGGGGGTTGGCTACAATGGAAGAGTGTCTTGGCCGAATTCTTCTTTTTCTTTTTTTCTCTCTTGAAAAAATAATTTTCACAAGTGAAGAATTCCCCATAATCTCAATCATCTTGGTCAGTCACTAATAGGGTAAAGTGATAAGATTTAAACATCTTTAAAACTCTTATATTAAGAGGAACTCTTCCTCTATCAAGACTTGTACTTCAGCCAAACTCTAATCACTGAAAGCTTGGCTGAACCTAGTCTCTTTTGTATCCCTATTCGGTTGCCAAGGGATAGGGAGGATAGAAGTTTGATTCTCAATCAAAGTCCTAGTTGAGGAGAAACTCTTTCACCCTCAAGTTTCCCAGTTCAACCAAAACTTTAACTCTTAAAGCCGTGGCCTAACCTATCCTACATTATGTCTATGTTCATTGGCCGGTTACTCAAGGAGAAGAGTTTGATTCTCAATCAATCTCTTAGAATCCTATAGGATTCAACCAGCTCGGTTTAACAAAGTTTGATTCATAATCAGACTCCTTACTCAAGTGAAACTCTTTCATTTAGCAAGTCATAGAGTCCTAGTCAAACACTAACTCTTAATGCCGAACCCGAACTTAGACATAATCAAGGCAATGTTCGATAGTGAAATACGAGAAAATAGAATTTGATTCGCAATCAAGCTCCTCGAAGAAGAGAAATTTTTTCTCATTTTGGACAACTCCAAATTTCGGCTATGACAACTTATCTTAAGACATGTCTACATTTAGACAATGTCTTGTTAACGCAAGCTTATCCATAATGTAATATTAAGACATCCTCATTTGGATTTTCCAAATCCAAATTGTGTCTTAATCTGCTTAATTGAACGTATTGGATTAGGTCCTCCAAGTTTAACCTTTTATTCAATTAAGTCTTAATAAAATCCCAAGTTTAATCCAAAAAATCGTCCTATTGTGTGTGACCCATTAGGTTCCCAGCATGTTGCCAATGAGAATAAATTATAATCTACATTTTTCAACATGGTTTACAATTTATAAACATAGATCATGAGCGGCATCTAGCAATGCATCATGATCACCCAAATGTTGAAAATTTAAAATGAACTCTTTGAAACCTTTTAGTAATAAGCCTGTTGTAGACACCTAAATTTGTCCGGACCACTAAAACAGGTATGTTTTTTTCCCAAATTGATGTTTCCGAGTGTAAAAAGACTTTTTTCATCCTGCAGGTGGTACTCCAAGACTTAGTTTAACAGGGCGAGCATAAAAAGTCAAACTTGAAAAAGTCAACCCCAAAAAAGTCAACCCCGAAAAAGTCAACCCCAGAAAGTCAAACTACTGAAAACGTCAACCCACTTTCAAAATCATGATTTTAAGTTCAATTGAAAAATGGCGAAAGAATTTTGATAATCCGAGGTCTACATTGAAAGATATGGAGTTCGAAAGTTGGGATTTGGAGATTCAGTAGAAAGAAAACCCTAATCCGAGAAATTTGGGGAAAAGTGCTTAAACTATCAAATTGGTCGAAATTGAAGGTTCCAAATGAAATATAAGCACTGAATACGGGTAATGAAGAAGTCACTTGCAAGAAAAATCGAAAGAAAAGTCAATCCGGGAGAAAACCGAGAATTAGGGTTTTTAGTGGATTTCGATGAAATTGGGAAGAATCACAGAATTGGCCCGAATTGGTAAGAAAAAATCCCCCAATGGATGAGGAATGATTAAAAAAGGATAGCCCAAGGCTCATCTTGAAGAAAATCTGAAAAGCGGACTTGTTTTGAGCAAAACCGGGTTTCGGAGGCAAAAGGGCAAAATAGGAAAATTTGGGAAAAATAGCAAATGGACTACGAAAATTCTGAAAATTTGTCAATCTCATTCTTAAATCATTTGAAAGAGATTGGTAAAATAAAATCTTGATTCGGAGTTCGTTTGCAAAATGGCCAATGTAGACACCTAATTTTGTCCGGACCACTAAACAGGTATGTTTTCCTCCCATATTGATGTTTCCGAGTATAAAAAGACTGTTTTCATCCTGCAGGTGGTACTCCGAGACTTAGTTTAAGAGGGCGAGCACAAAAAGACAAACTTGAAAAAAAGTCAACCCGAAAAAGTCAACCCCGAAAAAGTCAACCCCAAAAAGTCAACTACTGAAAAAGTCAACCCACTTTCAAAATCAAGATTTTAAGTTCAATTGAAAAATGGCGAAAGAATTTTGATAATCCGAGGTCTACATTGAAAGATATGGAGTTCGGAAGTTGGGATTTGGAGATTCAGTAGAAAAGAAACCCTAATTCGAGAAATTTGGGGAAAAGTGCTTAAACGATCAAACTGGTCGAAATTGAAGGTTCCAAATGAAAGATAAGCACTGACTACGGGTAATGGAGAAGTCACTTGCAAGAAAAACCGAAAGACAAGACAATCCGGGAGAAAACCGAGAATTAAGGTTTTTAGTGGATTTCGGTGAAATCGGGAAGAATCACAGAAATGGCCCGACTTGGTAAGACCAAAGCCCCCAATGGATGAGGAATGATTAAAAAGGATGGCCCAAGGCTCAGATTGAAGAAAATCTGAAAATCGGATTTGTTTTGAGCAAAACCGGGTTTCGGAGGTAAAAGGGCAAAATTGGAAAAATTTGGGAAAAATAGCAAATGGACTCCGAAAATTATGGAAAATTTGTCAATCTCATCTTAAATCATTTGAAGGATATTGGCGAAAGAAAATCTTGATTCCGAGTTCGTTTGCAAAATGGCCAAATCCCGGGCTTCTTATGCAGTAATTCAAAAAGATAAATCCCGGAAAAATAGCAAATGGACTCCAAAAATTCTGAAATTTTGCAAATCTCATTTTTAAATTATTTGGAAGAGATTGGCGAAAGAAAATCTTGATTCCGAGTTCGTTTGCAAAATGGCCAAATCCCGGGCCTCCTATGCAGTAATTCAAGCCGATAAATCCCGAAAAAATACCAAATGAGCTCCAAAAATTATGAAAACTTCCAGATCACACTTTTTAATTATTTTGAAGAGATTGGTGAAGAAAAATCTTGATTTGGATCTCGTTTAAAAAATGGTAAAAAGTAGGGGCATAAAAGGACATTTTGGGAAGAAAAAATCCAAATAAATAGCAAACGGACTCGGATAATTTTGAAAACTTCCAGAACTCAATATTTTATTATTTTTGAAGTATTAAAAAAAGAAAAATTGAATTTGGAGCCCGTTTGATATTTATTTTGCATCCGGGGGGCAAAATGGTCGTTTCACCCAAGCAACCGAAAAGGGCTTCTTTGGGCCTTTCAAAAATCAGAGCTGGGCTGGAAAAGAGAAGTGCTGGCCTGCCCAAGCCCAAAGGAAGGAGGAAGCTTAGGATTTTTTCAATCAAGTGATTAAAAATCAAGAGTTAAGTTAGAGATTTTCATTTTTGAGCCTAAGTCCCAATCCCACATCCCTTTGTAATGTCAAGCCAATGAGGTGCTCACCTTATAAATAAGGGGTCTTGGCCTTTGGTTGAAATCACCCACTACCCCTTGTGAGATAGTCTATACACTTGTATTAGGATTATCCGGGTGGTGAGTCATAGTGTTTTTGTTGAGAGGGTTTGTAGCTTAATCCGTTCAAAAGCTACTCTGATGGTTTATAGCTTAATCCGTTCAAAAGCTACTCTGAGGGTTTATAGCTTAATCCATTCAAAAGCTACTTGTGAGAGGGTTTGTGGCTTAATCCGTTCAAAAGCTACTCTGAGGGTTTATAGCTTAATCCGTTCAAAAGCTACTTGGTGAGTTTTCATTTTAAAATAATGTTTCTTGTTCTTCCTTCATTTCCTTTCTTAAGTATATTTTTCTTACATTTTGTTTTTACAATAAACTCACCATGGTCAAATGGCCTACATTATTTATTTTAAGTTGTTATTTTTGATTCATTTTACCATATTGTTTATGCTATTTTCTTTATTTTTGATGTTTTAAATATTATGTTATTTCATGTTCTTAAGTTATATTTAATTTGGTTGCTTTGTTTGTTGCCATTTATGTCTTAGATATCATGTTTTTGCATTTTTAATTTTCTGTTTTCATGTTGTTTAAATTTGAGCATGTTTTAGAGTTAGCATATTAAGTGTTTGTGAAAATGCTTGTGTGATTCTTTGCATGATTCTTGTTTTATATCTTAGTGAGCATGTTTTAGATTTGGTATATTAGGTGTTTGTGAAAATGCTTGTGTGATTTTTGTGTTATGACTTAGTTTTTCATGCTAGCATACCAAGTGTTTGTGAAAATGCCATGCTTGTTGAAGCTTGGGGCCATTTGGCTACTCTATGTGTTTTGCATTGTGTGTTGTATTTTTGTCATGCTAGTTGTTAGGTTTATGCATTTGCATGATATTTGGTTGGATTTTTGAATTAAGCATGCCTTGTGTTTGTGAAAATGCCATGCATGTCCTAGGTCTAGGTTACATTAAATGCCATGCAAGTTCATGTTAGGTCTAGGCCATATTATTTGTGTCATGCATTTTCCTTACATTTAGGTTTAGATCCATGCATTTCATGCATTATGTTTGCTGCATTGTTTCATGCATTTCATGTTCATGCCACTTGAATAATGACTTGAGCCAATTAATGGTTCAAGGTCATGCTCTCTTGAGCACACTTGTGGAAAATTAAGTTTGTCAAATTGATTATTCTACCTTTGTGATTTTTTTTACTTAGCCAATTTTTATCTAACTTTCAAAAAGTCCTAGCTACTGTCTTCAAGTCATTCTATGAGTTTCAAATATTTTTATTTTGGTTTTTAAATGATTTTATCAAAGACAAAAAAAAAAGTGTTGGCAAAGCAGTTTTTTTTTTTTTCACCCAAAACTCGTACATCTCCGATTTTTCTGGGAATTCATCTTTGATCAGAAAATTAAGTCGATGTTTTTCTGTGTATTTTTACATGTCCTGAGTCTCCAATAATTTTTTCAGAATTTTTGGAATTTTTTAAAATAGGGTAAAAAATCATGGATTAAAACTGGACAGTGGAGTCAGAATTGAATTTAAAGAAAAACAAAGCAGTTTTTTCTCCTCCAAAAACTCGTACATCTCTGGTTTTTCTGGGAATTCATCTTTGATCAAAAAATTAATCCAATTTTTTCTCGTATAGTTTTACATGTCTTGAGTCTCCAGTATTTTTTTTAGAATTTTTGGGATTTTTAAAAATAGGGTAAAAAATCGTGGATTAAAACTGGACAGTGGAGTCAGAATTGAACTTAAAGAAAAACCAATTTTCTGTTTTGGTTAATTTACTTAGAGTGGGCTGATTAGGAGGGTTAGCTACTGACTTAGGGTAATTTCTAAGCCTTTTTAACTCTAAAAATGGTTTTTCAAGTCCCGGGTTAAGGAGAGTCAAGTCCGGATTTTTTTAAACTTAGGAAATTAGAGCCATTTAAAAATTTTTATCCCAGTTTTTATTTTTAATTCAAGCTTTTCAAAATTGTTTTCAAACAATCACAAAGTATTTTGGTTTTAGAATATTTAATTTGACATATTTTCCTAAGGTAGCCGGATATCTTTTTAGATATACGGATTTCCTTAATTAAAGGAAAAAATACATCTCATGCATTGCATTTCTATATTCATGCATTTTATATAATATGTGATTCTTGCCATAATAATTTCTATGTGTCATGACATTTAGGTTGCATTATATTATTTAGATTTTGCTATGTCATTTTATTTATGTCATGCCTATACATATTCATTTCTTTTAAATGTTTTCAAAAAAGATAATGGTTTTCAATAAAAATAAAGATATTCCCGATTTAAAATAATTCATGAGTTCTCTACCGGGTTTGCTGGAGGGAATATCATCAATTATTATTAATAAAGGAATATCTTTCTTTCAAAAAAGAGAATGATTCGGAAAGTTTTCCAAAACTAATAAAAATTTCTATATTTTGCCACGTTTGTTGGGGAATATAGGAAAATTTTGAATTTATAAATTTCGGATCATTGTCAATAAAAAATGAAATTTTTTTTCTTTAAATTGGGAATTAATTTGAAATATTAAATTTAAAACCAACTTTTACCGAGATTTGAGATAACACACGATTAATAAGGTACCGATTTATACGGGCGTTGTGGGGGTGCTAATCCTTCCCCACATGTAACCGACTCCCGAACCCGCTTCTTTGATTTCTCTGGTTTAAAACGCAGACTTGAAATTGGTTTTTAAAATGTTTTAATTAATTTTTAAAATATTTTATAAAACCGGTTTTAATTGGTGGCCGATCACACCTAACTAAAAAAGTTTGGTGGCGACTCCATGTTTTTTTTTAAGGTCATTTTCAAAACCTTCATTTTAGAGGAATTAAGTCAACTTTTCCTCGTTTTTTTTTAATGTCACGCCTAACGAATAATAAAGTCTTGCGATGAGACTCGTCGTTATTTTTTTAGGTTGCGACAGCCAAATCCCGGGCTTCTTATGCAATAATTCAAAAAG
Source organism: Fremontodendron californicum (assembly GCA_030761205.1). Classification (NCBI taxonomy): domain Eukaryota; kingdom Viridiplantae; phylum Streptophyta; class Magnoliopsida; order Malvales; family Malvaceae; genus Fremontodendron; species Fremontodendron californicum. The sequence continues at coordinate 8,585,968 of JAULJL010000036.1, forward strand.
GAAAATCCTGGAAAAATAGAAAATGAGCTCCAAATCTTCTGAAATTTTGAAAATATAATTTTTAAATTATTTGGAAGAGATTGGAAAAATAAAATCTTGATTCGGAGTTCGTTTGCAAAATGGCCAAATCCCGGGCCTCCTATGCAATAATTCAAGAAGATAAATCCCGAAAAAATAGCAAATGAGCTCCAAAAATTATAAAATTTTTCCAATCTCATTTTTAAATTATTTTGAAGATATTGGAGAAATAAAATCTTGATTCGGAGTTCATTTGCAAAATGGCCAAATCCCGAGCTCCTATGCAGTAATTCAAGCCGATAAATCCCGAAAAAATACCAAATGAGCTCCAAAAATTATGAAAACTTCCAGATAATACTTTTTAATTATTTTGAAGAGATTGGTGAAGAAAAATCCTGATTTGGAGCTCGTTTAGAAAATGGTAAAATGTAGGGGCATAAAAGGGCATTTTTGGAAGAACAAATCCAAATAAATAGCAAACGGACTCAGATAATTTTGAAAACCTCCAGAACTCAATGTTTTATTATTTTGGAAGTATTAAAAAAATAAAAATTGAATTTGGAGTCTGTTTGATATTTATTTGCATCCGAGGGGCAAAATGGTCATTTCACCCAAGCAACCGAAAAGGGCTTCTTTGGGCCTTTCAAAAAATCAGAGTTGGGCTGGAAAAGAGAAGTGCTGGCCTGCTGAAGCCCAAAGGAAGGAGGAAGCTTCTGATTTTTCAATCAAATGGCTAAAAATCAAGAGTTAGTTAGAGATTCTCTTTGATCAAGCCATGGTGATTAAGCCACATAGGCCAAGAGAGATGTCAACATTATTATTGAACAGCTGTAATTTGAGAGAGCTGATATGCTAATCTAAAGGTGGTAATTTCATGATTTTTTTCACCTTGAATTATTAGCCATTTGATGGGAAATTGGTTACAAAAAAATGACAACACTTTGAGGCATTATAGGGGGATTCGGCCAGCTCTTTGAAAGGGGTCAGAAAATTCATTTTTCATATTGATTTTGCTGAGTTCTTTTAGTTTTTACTTGGTTTTTCTCTTCTTGTTTGAAAGCAAAAAAGAAAAGTTTAGAAAAGAAAGGAAAGTTTAAAGAGATAAAGCTTGAAATATAGCTTCTTGAGGTTGCTCATGAGCACCAACTCTTGCATTTTCTTGATTTTCCATTCTTGTTTTTGCTATTTTGATTTCTATTTGGTGAGTTTCCATTTTAAATAAATGATTTTTATTGTTCTTTTCAAGTTCTTCCTTCATCTTCTTCTTGAATATATTTTTTTTACATTTTTTTTTACAATAAACTCACCATGGCCAAATGGCCTACATTATTCATTTAGGTTGCTGTTTTGATTTATTTTACCATATTGTTTATGTTATTTTCTTTGATCTTGGTGTTTTAAATGTTATGTTACTTCATATTCTTGAGTTATATTTCAATTTGGTTGCTTTGATTGTTGCCATTTATGTTTTAAATATCATGTTTTTGCATTTTTAATTTTCTGTTTTCATGATGTTTAAATTTGAGCATGTTTTAGATTTAGTATATCAAGTGTTTGTGAAAATGCTTGTGTGATCTTTGCATGATTTGAGTTTTATATCTTAGTTGAGCATGTTTTAGATTTAGTATATTAAGTGTTTGTGAAAATGCTTGTGTGGTTTTTGCATGATTTAAGTGTTATATTTTAGTTGAGCATGTTAGTATACCAAGTGTTTGTGAAAATGCCATGCTTGTTGGAGCTTGAGGCCATTTGGCTACTCCATGTGTTTTGCATTGTGTGTTGCATTTTTTGCCATGTTAGTTGGAAGGTTTTTGCATTTGCATGACATTTGATTTAGTTTTTCATGCTAGTATACCAAATGTTTGTGAAAATGCCATGTTTGCTAGTTGCATTATTCCATTCGGCCACCCTTGAATTTTTGCATTTTATGTGCATTCTTGCCATGTTAGTTGATAGGTTAGCATTTGCATGATATTTGGTTGAGTTTTTGGTTTAAGCATGCTTTGTGTTTGTGAAAATGCCATGCATATTTTAGTTATCAAGTTTGGTTTATTTGCCATGCATGTTCATGCATTTTAGGTCTAAGTTGCATTAAATGCCATGCAAGTTCATTTAGGTCTAGGTCACTATATGAATGCCATGCATTTTTTCATGACATTTAGGTTTAAACTCATGCATTTCATACACTATGTTTGCTGTAATTTTTCATGCATTTCATGTTCATGCCACTTGAATAATGACTTGAGCCAATTAATGGTTCAAAGTCATGCTCTCTTGAGCACACTTGTGGAAAATTAAGTTTGTCAAGTTGATTATTCTACCTTTGTGATTTTTTTTTACTTAGCCAATTTTTATCTAACTTTCAAAAAGTCCTAGCTACTGTTTGTAAGTCATTTTATGAGTTTCAAATATTTTTACTTTGATTTTCAAATGATTTTATCAAAAGCAAAAATGTGTTTTGGCAAAGCAGTTTTTTTTCACCCAGTTTTCGTACTTTTTCGATTTTTCTTGGAATTAATATTAAATCAAAAAATTAAGCCAATTTTTTCCCGTATAGTTTTACATGTCCTGAGTCTCTAGTATGTTTTTCAGAATTTTTTTGAATTTCTAAAAATAGGGTAAAAAACCGTGGCTTAAAACTGGACAGTGGAGTCAGAATTGAATTTAAAGAAAAATCATTTTTCTGTTTTGGTTAAGTTACTTAGAGTGGGCTGATTAGGAGGGTTAGCTACTGACTTAGGGTAGTTTCTAAGCCTTTTTAAACTCTAAAAATGGTTTTTCAAGTCTCGGGTTAAAGGTAGTCAAGTCCGGATTTTTTAAACTTAGGAAATTAGAGCCATTTAAAAAAAGATTTAGCCCAGTTTTTATTTTTAATTCAAGCTTTTCAAAATTGTTTTCAAACAATCACAAAGTATTTTGGTTTTAGAATATTTAATTTGACATATTTTCCTAAGGTAGCCGGATATCTTTTTAGATATACGGATTTCCTTAATTAAAGGAAAAAATACATTTCATGCATTGCATTTTTCATATTCATGCATTTTATATAATATGTGATTCTTGCTATAATAATTTCTATGATATTGTTATTATTTGGATTTATATTTTTTGATATTATATGGTTTATTATATGGTTTTGAATATTTCATGATATCCTATGCTTTTATTTAGTTATTTTTATTTAGCATATACTATGTTCATGCATTATTATTTTTATTTTGATGCATATCATATGATAGTATTATTTTATTCCATGTCATTTAAATTATATGCCATATCATTCATATTTGTCATGTCATTTAAATCATTTCATTTCATTTAGGATATATTATGTCATCTAGAATATTTTATTTCATTTAGATTATATCATATGACTTTAGGATATTGCATTTCATGTAGAATATATTAAATTACCTAGGTCATTATATTTCATATAGAATATATTATGTCATCTAGGTCATTTCATTTCATTTAGAATATATCATATAACTTAGGATATTTTATTTCATTTAGAATTTGCTAAGGCATTCAAATCATATCATGTCATTTAGGTTGCATTATATTATTTAGATTTTGCTATGTCATTTTATTTATGTCATGCATATACATATTCATTTCTTTTAAATATTTTCAAAAAAAGATAATGGTTTTCAATAAAATAAAGATATTCCCGAGTTAAAATAATTCATGAGTTCTCTGCCGGGTTTGCTGGGGAGGATATCATCAATTATTATTAATAACGGAATAACGGAATATCAATTTTTATTTCATTTAGAATTTGCTAAGGCATTCAAATCATATCATGTCATTTAGGTTGCATTATATTATTTAGATTTTGCTATGTCATTTTATTTATGTCATGCATATACATATTCATTTCTTTTAAATGTTTTCAAAAAAAGATAATGGTTTTCAATAAAATAAAGATATTCCCGAGTTAAAATAATTCATGAGTTCTCTGCCGGGTTTGCTGGGGAGGATATCATCAATTATTATTAATAACGGAATATCTTCTTTAAAAAAAATAATGATTCGGAAAATTTTCCAAAATTAATAAAATTTTTTATATTTTGCCACGTTTGTTGGGGAATATAGGAAAATTTTGAATTTATAAATTCCGGATCATTTTCAATTAAAAATGGAATTATTTTTCTTTAAATTGGGAATTAACTTGAAATAATAAATTTAAAACCAATTTTTACCGAGACTTGAGATAACACACGATTAATAAGGTACCGATTTATACGGGCGTTGTGGGGGTGCTAATCCTTCCCCACACGTAACCGACTCCCGAACCCGCTTCTTTGATTTCTCTGGTTTGAAACGCAGACTTGAAATTGGTTTTTAAAATGTTTTAATTAATTTTTAAAATATTTTATAAAACCGGTTTTAATAGGTGGCCGATCACACCTAGCTAAAAAAGATTGGTGGCGACTCCATGTCTTTTTTAAGGTCATTTTCAAAACCTTCATTTTTCTAGAGGAATTAAGTCGACTTTTCCTTGATTTTTTTAGTCACGCTTAACGAATAATAAAGTCTTGCGATGAGACTCGTTATTTTTTAGGTTGCGACACCTGTCAATGTAATTCGGTCTTTTCAACAAATATCACGGAAAAATCATGAGCATAGTACAATGTCTACTCATGTAATCAATCCATATTAGTTCTTGGAGCTTATGGTTAACATCATGAATTTAGAGAAACAATTCCTCCTAAATTCACTGTGCTTTGGCCAAAGACTTTATTCAGTTAACCCAAGCCAAGAACAGATGAGATATATCTCCGATTTTACTTGGAGTGGTGAATCCTCTCTAGATCACTCATCCACCTTCGTATGCTTTGTGTCATACCCAAAATCACCCTACCTTAGGCATCCCTTCTTGGGATCTATTCTTGATGAAATCAAAGCATGACACTCCCTATACAAGATGACCTGGTATCACAAGTCAGAGGACTATTTACACGACTGGCACGTTAGAACATTTCCATAGACACTAGAGTGACAATACCAAATGGAGTTCTCATAGCGGGCCATGTTGAGTGAACTTGTTCAACAGACAAGCACCTACATGTTATCCCAAATATCCTCATACTTCAACCTATGAGATCGGTTGCTTACTTCACAAGTAAGAAGACTTAACATGTACTAGTCTTTAAGCATTGCCAATGCCTTATCTTGGCAATACGATGACCAGGAATAGTTTTAGGAACATGGCTTTGATGAATAAGGATCTCACAATTATAACTCGTTATAATTCCTTTGCAAGGTCTTTATGTTCCATGGGCTTTATCCAATTAATACTTAATAACTATTTATTATTGTACTAAAATGAAGGAAAACCTTGTATCACTAAAGAGTAGTGATAGGTTATGCATTATTAACTGTATATCCCTTGTCCAATCTGATTGGCTCTAGGGCATATACTAACAATTCCCTACTTGCACTTAAGACAATCATATTGCTTAAGTGCCACTTGTGAGAATATGCTTGGTCATATTCATGATAATCATATTATCAAAGTCATTAAACAATTCAGATTACAACGAGACCCAAATTCCAATCATATGGCTCAGTTGTTATTTTAACAACTATTGGAATCTTTTATTAGCTTGTAAGCTAATGATCCAAATGTAACTTCTTTTACAAGTCATAATAAAAAGTTTGTTTTTATGACTTTTAGGGTATAAACATGCAATCCTTTCTAATTTGAAACAATGTTGATATTTATTTTAGGGGCATTTGAATACCATGTAAGGGTATTCGAATGCCTCTTCTAGAAAACCTAAAATTGAGAAAAATCAACAAGGGCGTTTGGATGGCCGATGAAAGCATTTGAATGCTCTTTTGTAAAATATAGCAATCTTAATAAGAGCATTCCAAAGTGCCATGAAAGGGCATTTGAGATACTCTTCATTGCATAGTAAAACTTTTACTTTAAAAACTTGGTAGAAAAATTTTAGAAAGCCAAATCAATTTCCAAAATCTCCTTTGAAAACGTTTGGAACATTTGATAGGAAATCCAACCTTTTTTTAAGATTGTTTTTAAAACATTATAGTAATAAAACATGTTAAGAACAAGAGGATTTTAAGAAAATTTTAGCCCGTTTCCTCTTCAATGTTTGAATCTTACTTTGGCTTCTCTAATTTCAAATAGAAAACTGAAACAACCAAAGATTTATTGCTTGAATATAGGTTTGATTCCACTAGGGGGGTTTTTTGGAAATATTTGTAACTTTTGGCTTGGTAAATAGATTAGCAAAATCTGGAACTAAGCAACCCAAGAGACCATTTGTAATGTCCACAAAATTTTACACTTGATTATTTTGTTACATGCATCCAGCCCATTTACTACAATTTTATTTTAGGTCTAGTAAGTGTTATTAGTGACTCTTACTTTAACTTAATAGCACTTAAAAGGTTAGGCTTATTTTCATTTTACCTTATGTGTTTGTTAAACAGATAGTTAGACAATTTGGGAGAACCTAACCTTGAGAAGAGGAAGATAGGCCTAGGAAAGGCAAATTTATTATGAAAAACACTGATTAAGGTGTTTTGCTTATATTTCTTTAAATTTTTATGTTTTGAATCATTTTGCACAAAATCCCAATTTTTATTTTGAACCATCTTAACTTCCTGAAAATTATGGTGACTTTCCAGTAACTTTCCGGTGACATTGAGGGTACCTATATAAAGTTCTCTTGAAGATCTTTCCAATGGTATGTGTGGCACTTCATTTGATTGAGTAATTTAGGAGAAAATAATTTTTGAAGTTTGTTGGTTTTTGGGTTTCTAACAGTTTTGACGAGCCAACGTTGGGCCGTCGGAACTCCATTTTTCGGTGATCATTTTTGTCGAAACTTGGATTCTTTTTATAGTATGAAATGTGATCTTTCCATTGGTATATGTATCTTGATGAGATGAGTTTTGTGTTAAGAGAATCGAAGTACCAAAGTGTGCTCCATGAAATTGGAAACCTAGAAAAATCTGGGTAGTTTGTGATTAATTTCAAAGTTTTGACCCCCGAAACGTAGGCTTCATGTAATCATTTTTATCGAAATAAATTTCTATGATATACTATTACATTCCTAATTTAAATTAGTGTTTTAAACATTATTGGAAACCCCACGGATTGAGAGTTTTAATGGCTTAAAGTAAGCCAAATGATCATGAAAAATAAAAATTTCAGAATTTGAAAATTTTCATTTTTATTTTTAAAAAAATATTATTTCGGCCAAAATTAAATATATTTAGTTAAAAATCATATTAATTTTAGTTATATTAAATTTAGTGAATTTTTACATATATAAATATATTTTTATTTTGCTTGTTATTGTAAAAATCTTATTTGATTATATACAAGTTTATAAATATAAAATTTATTTAATGTAATAATTATATTTTCATCAAAATCATATTAATACTGATTGTATGTTTTAACTTGTAATTTTCTATTTTACTTAGTTTTAAATATTTTTTTGATTATTAAGAAAGAAACGTTTTAACAAAAGATTAGTGTAGACACTTAATTTTGTCCGGGCCCTCTAAACCAGATAAATTATTCCTCAAATTTCCCGGAATGCGAAGAATCTCCCTTCATTCCACAGATGAGTCTCCAAGCTTTGATTCGGAGGTCAAACGAAAAAAGTCAACTAAAAAAAAGTCAACTCCAAAAATTCAACCTCAAAAAGTCAACTACTAAAAAAGTCAACTCTCATTCAAAATCAAGATTCGAAGTTGAATTGAACAATGGTGAAGGAATTTTGATAATCAGAGATCTACAATTGAAGATAGAGAGGTTGAAAGACAAATTGCAAAATTCAGTGTAGGAAAAATGAGAAATTTTGCAAATATGGGGAAAAGTGTGTAAACGATCAAATTGGACTAAATTCGAGGTTCCAAATGGAATAAGATCAATAAATATGGATAGTGGAATGTCCAATTTTAAAGCGGATTTGAAGGAAGATGTGGTTTGAAGAGAAAAAGGAAAATAAATATTTAATGAATAAATAGGAAATTCACAAATTTGGGGAAGACTACATAGATGGTCTGATTCGGTGAAATATGAACTCCCAGTTGATGAATGATAAATAAATAAAAATATCCCAAGTCCTAATTTGAAGTGGATCCAAAGGAAGAGCTGATTGGAGGAGAAACGGAAAACGAGAAAATTTCTAATTTTGAGGAAAAAAGGAAAAACTCAATCGGAGAGGAATTCAGATGTAAAAATTGGGCATTTTCGGTCCAACTCCAATTCAATATACGACAAAGGCAATGGAAAAAGAAAATCCAGAATTTTGGCCCGTTTCGAGTAAAACCGAGGTTTCAAGGGTTAAAGGTCAATTTTGGAAAATCCGAAAAAATAGAACCCGAGCTCAAAAAATTGCGAAACTTTCCAGAACTGAGTTTTAGGATGGAAAGAAGGAAATGGGGAGAAGAAAACCCGAAATTGGGTCTGAAACGCAAATATGCTAAATTCGAGAGGCTAATCCGCAATTTCAAAGAAAAATTCGGGAAAAATTATAAACAAGCTCGAAAAATTATGAAAACTTCCAGAACTAAGTATTATATTGATTGGAGTGTATTGGATAATAAAAATCCATAATCGGAGCTCAAATGGAAATAGACAAAGTTCGGGGGCACTAAACCGAAATTTTAAGAGAAAATCCGGGAAAAATGGAAAACGAGTTCAAAAAATTATGAAAACTCCCAGAACTGAGTTTTATATTGGATGAAATGGATTGGAGAAAAGAAATCTAGAATCGGAGCCCAAATGGAAATAGACAAAGCTTGGGAGGCACTAAACCGAAACTTTAGAGAAAAATCCAGGAAAAATGCAAAATGAGCTTGGAAAATTATGAAAACATCCAGAACTGAGTTTTATATTGGATGGGATGGATTAGAAAAGGAAAAATTGAAATTGAGGTCCATTTGTAATTAAATTAAGTTTGGGGGTCAAAATGCAATTTTATCGAAAAAATCGAAAAGGGCTATTTTGCAAATAAAAAAGAGGAATGGCCTGAAAAATTCTAGGCCATTTTCAGCTAGCTGATGATGAGGGAGATGGAGGTTTGATCATCTTAAATCAAATGGCTAAGATTGAATAGCAAGATGACATTTTTAAGAAAGGACAAGATTCTCCACTACTTGCCTACATGGCATTTTTGGCCAATGGGAGGCCTCCAAATTGCAAAGCCATGTAAAGGCCATGTGAAGAGCATGTTAAGGCTATGAGATGATGCCAAATAGGATTAAAACTGTCACCTAGGAAGATATTTTGGTAGTAAGCCATATGATCATGACAAATGGCTTAGATATTTTGTAGATATAGGAGACAAGAATAATCTAGGTGGCATTATTGGCCAATGAGAGGTTAGAAAACCCTTAATTTAAGGAAAGCATCATGTAAAAAGGGGACAAGAACCCTTAATTTAAGGAAAGCATCATGCAAGGAGGGGACAAGAATTAGCCATGTGGCAAGGATGTTGGGAGAGCATGCAAAGCATGAACAAAGGCTAAAAGACAAGAGGAGCACTCTCACATATTAGGGGGCATTTGGCCAAGGCTTGAAAGGGGAGGAGAGTCATTTTTTCAAAGGCAATTTTACTGCACTCTTGGAGGAGAATAGGAGAAAAAGAAAAAGAGAGAAAAAGAGAGAAAAAAGGAGGAGTTTGAGTGCTTGATTTGGAAAGCTTTGCTAGGTAGCTATTTTCTCTCTTCTTCTTCTATTATTTTCTTTGATTTCATGTTCTTTTTTTTTCTCTTTTCCCATGTGGTTGTTAACTTTCTTTGTTGAATAAAAGGTTTTCAAAATAAATTTAAAGGTTTTCTTTCCTTTATTCTTTATTCTTTACAAAATAACAAGGTTGCAAAATTTTCTACACATTCTTCACCATGGCCGAAACTTAGGGGCCTTATTGTGCTTGTTTTTGTTGATTTTCTTGCTTGCTTGTTGATTGTGGGTTTCACCATTGTGGTAGGATAGATTGTCTCTTTTGTTTTTAAAAAAAAAAAATCAAATAAAAGGTTTGAGAAGCTTGAGGATCTTGATATTTATCAAGTGATTTTGGTTAGGTGGGACTATGTCCAAGGAACCAACCATTGAGCCAACCTTGGTTTTTTTCTTGCTTGTTTTTTTTAACTCATGATTGATTCATTTTCATATGTTTTTTGGCTGTAAAATCATGCATTCATACAATCCTCAAGTTTGGCTAAGACCAATCAATGGTCTCTAGCCAAAGTCTTTGGTGCAAACTAGTTGAAAGCCTAATAGGTTGTTAAGTTGGCTATTCTGACGTTGAACATTTTTTTACTAAGTTATTTTTGTCAAAATAAAAATATTTTTTAACCATATGTAGCAGACCCTTAGAGGATTCCCTGGTATTTTTTCCAAGATTTTAGAATTTTTTATCAAGGTTGAAAAAATGGTTTTCGGTAAAACAATTTTAGTCTACTGTTCTGACTTTAATGCAATTTCGGTCAAGGCATCCTTTGTCCAAAAATTAAGATGATTTTTCCTCATAAATAAGATCATGTTTAAAGTCTAAAATGATTTTTTCAGATTTTTTTGAATTTTTTATAAGGGGTAGAAAAATAGTTTTCTAAAACTGATTGATGGAGTTAGAATGAGTTCTTTTAAACCAATAATTTTCTATTTTTATTAAAAAAAGAGGATGGGCTGATTTGAATCATTAGATACTGTTTTAGGTTGATTTCCATGTCATCTCAAGGATAAAAATTTATTTCACAAAGGTCGGGTCATGAGTAGTCAACCCGGGTTTTAAAAAAATAGGAAAGCTAGAGCCTTTTAGAGGGGGGTTTCGGCCTAGGCTTATTTTTCATCAAAACATTCAACTTTTTTATCTGAGCTCAAAGTCATTCGGTTTTGAAAATCCAATTTAAGTTTCTTTTAAAGGTAGTCAGATACCTTCTTTAGGTATACGGATATCCTTACTTCAAGTGAGAAATACATATTCATGCATTGCATATTTTTAATTTTTTTATTTAATTTAGTGTAATAAAACGTGTTTTTTCGGTTTCCTAAACATTTGGCTAGAATTAGTTCCTAATCTTTGCCTGGTTTGCCGGGGAGATTAGGAAATTATTCAATGCAGGTGTTTATGGAATCGAAAGGTATGGTTTTAGTTTTACTCGGAATCATGTAAATGTCATATGAAAGAATTATTTTCCAAGCTTTGCCGGGTTTGCCGGGGAGTACGGTAATATTTTCCTATATATGCCATTTATGTGATTCCTCACATGAAAAATCAATTTCAAAATGATGACACGTGCATATTCCATGATCATGCATATTCCATGATATCTATATTTGTCATCTTAATTATGCAAATTCTATGTTTATGAATATTCCATGTTGATGTCATTTTATATTCATGTTGCTAGTGTGATCATGATGTGATTATAAATAATCTATGATGATGCCATTTTGTGATTTTTGCCAATATGATCTCTTTGTATGCCATGTCATGATTTATTTTGCTTTGCCATAATAAGTTTTGCCATGTCAAGCATGCCTTGTCATTCATTCGTTTGAAATGTCATAATAGGATTTGCCATGTCATTAATTCTTTTCGCCATGTCATTTAGATTTTTCCATGTCAAGCATGCCCTGTCATTAATTCTTTTACCATGTCGTAATAAAATGCTTGCCATGCCATGATAAATATGCATGTTTGTTTAATTTTTATCTTAGTAATATTTTTGCATATTCATGATCATTTTTTTATGATTTTAAAATATATGAAAAATAAATAATATTTTTTTTCATAAAACAAGATTATTCCCGAGTTAAAATAATTTATGAGTTCTCTACTGGGTTTGCCGGGGAGGATATCATCAATTACCATTAACGACGGAATATCTTTTTTCAAAAACAAGAGTGATTCGGGGAATTTCAAAATCAAGGAAAAATTTAATGTTTTGCCGAGTTTTTTTATGTTAATAAATTTTGGATCATTTTCAGATAAAATATGATTTTTTTAAGGTAATTATTTTTAAACACCAAATTTAAAACTGACTTTCACCGAGACTCGAGATAACACAAGACTAATAGGGTATCGTTTTATACGGGCATTGTGGGGGTGCTAATCCTTCCCCGAACGTAACTGACTCCAGAACCCGCACTTGTTTTCTCTAGTTTAAAGCGCAGATTCCGAAATTGGTTTTTAAAAAATATTTTAATTAATTAAAAATATTTTACAAAAATTGATTTTAATAGGTGGCCAATCATACCTAGCCAAAAAAGATTGGCGGTGACTCTATTTCTTTTCCGAGGTCGTTTTCAAACCCTCAATTTTAATTTAAAAGGAATTAAGTCATCTTTTTCTCTTTTTCCCCTTTTCTTTGTCCAAATGACGAATCCCGCAACGGATTCGTTACGACAGCTTGGCGACTCCGCTAGGGACATTTAGAGAGTCAGGCCTGAAATTAGTCGTGTGTTACTGAAAGTCTAGGCTTTGTCGGTTTTATCCGGTATTTAATTTTAGTTCCCATATTTTTTTAATAATAAGGAGAATTTTGAAAATAATAAAATATTTTTGAACATGTTCATACTTATGTACATGCAAATTATTATTGTTCTCTTTTATTTGTTGAATATTATTGATCTCTGCTTAATTAATGCTTCACATTGTTTATTCTTGTCCTTAATAAATGGTCGGGGTAGTTAGAATAAGGGTTGTAGAATAGGTGGTGAAAGGTTTGTTTGTTCCTCCTCATACACTACATGTACATTTGCATAACATGAGCCCTATACCTGGGTTCCGTCCCCTTTAGGTGGAAGCAAAGTAACTAAGCCTTCGTGATTAAGAATCCGCATGGGCTAGGAAAATATGCTATAACAAATTGAACCTGCTTTTATCAGGGTACCTTACTAGCCTTCACCTGCGACAATGAGGAACAATTTAGAGCTGATAGAACCTAATACAACCTCATATAGTGAACCTAGGTGAAGCCATGCCGAATTTCCGTTAGAGGTACTGAAGTTAGGAACACATGGAGGGACATTTCTAACCCCTTTATCCCCTATTCTACATTCCGAATAAGCCTTGCAAATCGGACGATGGTGAACGCACATCATATCACCCGTAATAAGTTTGATGTTCCATCCCAGGGGTATCATAATGCCAAAATTTTATTGACACTATCAGGGACAATTATTGATTTGGATCATATATTATTTTGCTATTATTTGATCTTTTCCCTTACTAATTCATTTACTTTTTTTTTCATGCATTTTTGTCATCATCTTGCACAAGGAAGGTTATTGGTCTCGGGGTAGTATTCAACCAAGAGGGCTTTCATGGAGTGTCAGTATGCCTCAGTGGTCGAGAAACATATAGTGGTGAGAAAACGCTATAAGGAGGATCCAGCAGGGTAATGAGGATTGTTTGAAAGAGGGGTATGTATCAGTATTGCCAACTGAAGTTGATCTCACTATCCGACAAAACGATCTTCGTCAGCTGATGGATATATGGAATCAGTGGGACATAGCAGAAAGAGAAGCCTTCACTCAGATTTATGGGGACATAGTACTGTTAATCCTAGTCAAGGTTAGCGGTGAGTTAATCCGGGCCGTGGTTAACTCTGACCATCGAAGAATACTCAACTCTGTTGCATATTGAGAATGCCATTCCGAATCATATTTACTTGAAAGATTCGAAGACGCAGGGTTTCAAGAAAAAGGTCTCCACAATTTTGGGGGTGGAAAGAAGTTGGGTCGAGAGTCACATGGTCTGAAAAGGAGAAAACAATTGCATCTCATGGGATACTTTACGGGCTTTAATCCATAGTCATTCTAGTAAAGAGATGGCTAGAAACATCTTTTCCTTAGCTATCTACGGGTTAGTTATCTTCTCGAAGACATTGGGATATGTGGATATAGCAGTAGTAGACCTTTTTGAGAGGTTAGAGCAAAAGATAAACCTAGCCCCGGCAATCATAGCAGAAACAATTCGGTCCCTGAATTTCTGTAGACGGAGAGAAAAAGGGTGTTTCGTGGGTTGTGCACAGCTTCTGTACATATGGATTCAGAGCCACTTTTGGAAGCAAGAAAAAGTTCCTCTCCGCCCGTATTTAAAGTCCTTTGCACCGATCAATGAGTTTCTCAAGAGGGATTGGCCCGAAGATAGGACTGAAAAACAGTAGATCGACATACTCCGAAACCTCAAGACTGAGATGGTAACTTGGAGAGCTCCATGGTTAGCTCCTATGCCAATGTTGTACAAGTGCGGGGACAAGGCATGTGTCCCATTGTTAGGAGTATGGGAAGGTGTGAGTTATGCCACTGCTAGTGCTAAGGCAATCGGAATCTCGTCAGTTCACTCCTAAAACCACGAGCTTAATGAGTTAGAATTTGCCTATGGAGAGTGTTGCAACCTAAAAAATAACAAGTCTCATCGCAAGACTTTATATTCGTTAAGCGTGACATTAAAAAAATTGAGAAAAAGTTGACTTAATTCCTCTTGAAAAATGAAGTTTTGAAAATGTCCTTGAAAAAGACATGAGTTGCCACCAATCTTTTTTAGATAGGTGTGATCGGCCACCTATTAAAAATGGTTTTGTAAAACATTTAAAAATTAATTAAAACATTTTTTAAAACTAATTTCAAGTCTGCGTTATAAACCAGAGAAAATCGAAGAATCGGGCTCGGGACTCGGTTACGTGCGGGGAAGGATTAGAACCCCCACAACGCCTGTATAAAACAGTACCTTATTAATCGTTTGTCATCTCAAATCTCGATAAAAAAGTCGGTTTTTAATTTAGTATTTCAAGTTAATTCCCAATTTTAAGAAAAATTATTCCATTTTAATTGAAAATGATTCGAAATTTATTAATTCAAAATTTCCTACATTCCCCGAAAATTCGGCAAAATATAGAAATTTTTATTTATTTAGAAAATTTTTCGAATCATTCTTGTTTTAAGAAAGATATTCCGTTATTAATGATAATTGATGATATCCTCCCTGGCAACCCGGAAGAGAACACATGAATTATTTTA
Organism: Fremontodendron californicum; assembly: GCA_030761205.1. NCBI lineage: Eukaryota > Viridiplantae > Streptophyta > Magnoliopsida > Malvales > Malvaceae > Fremontodendron > Fremontodendron californicum. The sequence continues at coordinate 8,601,002 of JAULJL010000036.1, forward strand.
ATTCGGGAATAACTTTGTTTTATTTAAAATCATGCATTATCTTTTAAAAACATTTTTAAAAAAATGAATATGAACATGTGTGACATAATATAATTTAAATGATATGAATAACCTAGATATCATAATATATTCTAAATGAAATGAAATAACCTAAGTATCATAAAATATTCTAAGTGAAATGTGGTAACCTAAGTGACATACTATATTCTAAATGAAATGAAATATCCTAAGTAACATGATATATTCTAATGAAATAATATGATTTAAATGACATAGCAAATTTAAATGACATGGCATATTTTAAATAATATAATCTATATGACATGGAATATAATCTAAGTGACATGAAATGATATAAAATATAAAATAATGTTATCATGAAATATGCATGAAAATAAAAATAAAAATGCATGAACATATTATATGCTAAATGATGTGACAAAAATAAATGACTAAATAAAAAGCATAGGATAGCATGAAATATTCAAAACCATGTGACAAATAATATAACGGTCATAAATATAAATCAAAATAATAACAATACTGTAGACACCTAATTTTGTCCGGACCACTAAAACAGGTATGTTTTCTTCCTAAATTGATGTTTCTGAGTGTAAAAAGACTTTTTTCATCCTGCAGGTGGTACTCCAAGACTTAGTTTAAGAGGGCGAGCATAAAAAGTCAAACTTGAAAAAATTCAACCCGGAAAAAGTCAACCCCAAAAAAGTCAACCCCAGAAAGTCAAACTACTGAAAAAGTTAACCCACTTTCAAAATCAAGATTTTAAGTTCAATTGAAAAGTGGCGAAAGAATTTTGATAATCCGAGGTCTACATTAAAAGATATGGAGTTCGGAAGTTGGGATTTGGAGATTCAGTAAAAAGGAAACCCTAATCCGAGAAATTTGGGGAAAAGCGCTTAAACGATCAAATTGGTCAAAATTGAAGGTTACAAATGAAAGATAAGCACTGACTAAGGGTAATGGAGAAGTCACTTGCAAGAAAAATCGAAAGAAAAGTCAATCCGGGAGAAAACCGAGAATTAGGGTTTTTAGTGGATTTCGGTGAAATCGGGAAGAATCACAGAAATGGCCCGACTTGGTAAGACCAAAGCCCCAATGGATGAGTAATGATTAAAAAAGGATAGTCCAAGGTTCATCTTGAAGAAAATCTGAAAATCGGACTTGTTTTGAGCAAAACCGGGTTTCGAAGGCAAAAGGGCAAAATTGGAAAATTTGGGAAAAATAGCAAATGGACTCCTAAAATTCTGAAAATTTGTCAATCTCATTCTTAATCCATTTGAAAGAGATTGGAAAAAGAAAATCTTGATTCGGAGTTCGTTTGCAAAATGGCCAAATCCCGGGCTTCTTATGCAATAATTCAAAAAGGAAAATCCCGAAAAAATACCAAATTTCCAGATCACACTTTTTAATTATTTTGAAGAGATTGGTGAAGAAAAATCTTGATTTGGAGCTCGTTTAAAAAATGATTAAATGTAGGGGCATAAAAGGGCATTTTTGGAAGAAAAAATCCAAATAAATAGAAACCGGACTCGGATAATTTTGAAAACTTCCAGAACTCAATGTTTTATTATTTTGGAAGTATTAAAAAAATAAAAATTTAATTTGGAGTCCGTTTGATATTTATTTACATCCGGAGGGTAAAATGGTCATTTCACCCAAGCAACCGAAAAGGGCTACTTTGGGCCTTTCAAAAAATCAGAGTTGGGCTGGAAAAGACAAGTGCTGGCCTTCCCAAGCCCAAAGGAAGGAGGAAGCTTCTGATTTTTCAATCAAATGGCTAAAAATCAAGAGTTAGTTAGAGATTCTCTTTGATCAAGCCATGGTGATTAAGCCACATAGGCCAAGAGAGATGTCAAGATTATTCTTTAACAGCTGTAATTTGAGAGAACTGAGATGCTAATCTAAAGGTGGTAATTTCATGATTTTTCACCTTGAATTATTAGCCATTTGATGGGAAATTGGTTACAAAAAATGACAACACCTTGAGGAATTAAAGGGCCATTCGGCCAGCACTTGTAGGGGGGCAGAATTTCATTTTTTCATCTTCATTTTGCTGAGTTCTTAGAGTTTTTACTTAGTTTTTCTCTTCTTGGTTGAAAGCAAAAAAGAAAAGTTTAGAAAAGAAAGGAAAGTTTGAAGAGATAAAGCTTGAAATATAGCTTCTTGAGGTTGCTCTTGAGCACCAACTCTTGCACTTTCTTGATTTTCCATTCTTGTTTTTGCTATTTTGATTTCTATTTGGTGAGTTTCTATTTTCAATAAATGTTTTTTTATTGTTCTTTTAAGTTCTTCATTCATCTCTTTCTTAAAGATATTTTTTACAATTTTTTTTTTTACAATAAACTCACCATGGCCAAATGGCCTACATTATTTAGTTAAGTTGCTGTTTTGATTTATTTTACCATATTGTTTATGTTATTTTCTTTGATCTTGGTGTTTTAAATGTTATGTTACTTCATATTCTTGAGTTATATTTTAATTTGGTTGCTTTGTTTGTTGCCATTTATGCTTTAAATATCATGTTTTTGCATTTTTAATTTTCTGTTTTCATGATGTTTAAATTTGAGCATGTTTTAGATTTAGTATATCAAGTGTTTGTGAAAATGCTTGTGTGGTCTTTGCATGATTTGAGTTTTATATCTTAGTTGAGCATGTTTTAGATTTAGTATATTAAGTGTTTGTGAAAATGCTTGTGTGGTTTTTGCATGATTTAAGTGTTATATTTTAGTTGAGCATGTTAGTATACCAAGTGATTGTGAAAATGCCATGCTTGTTGGAGCTTGAGGCCATGTGGCTACTCCATGTGTTTTGCATTGTGTGTTGCATTTTTGCCATGTTAGTTGGTAGGTTTTTGCATTTGCATGACATTTGATTTAGTTTTGCATGCTAGTATACCAAGTGTTTGTGAAAATGCCATGTTTGCTAGTTGCATTATGCTATTCGGCCACCCTTGGAATTTTTGCATTTTATGTGCATTCTTGCCATGTTAGTTGATAGGTTAGCATTTGGATGATATTTGATTGATTTTTTGGTTTAAGCATGCTTTATGTTTGTGAAAATGCCATGCATATTTTAGTTATTAGGTTTGGTTCATTTGCCATGCATGTTCATGCATTTTAGGTCTAGGTTGCATTAAATGCCATGCAAGTTCATTTAGGTCTAGGTCACTATATGAATGCCATGCATTTTTTCATGACATTTAGATTTAAGCTTATGCATTTCATGCACTATGTTTGCTGTATTGTTTCATGCATTTCATGTTCATGCCACTTGAATAATGACTTGAGCCAATTAATGGTTCAAAGTCATGCTCTCTTGAGCACACTTGTGGAAAATAAAGTTTGTCAAATTGATTATTCTACCTTTGTGATTTTTTTTTACTTAGCCAATTTTTATCTAACTTTCAAAAAGTCCTAGCTACTGTTTGTAAGTCATTTTATGACTTTCAAATATTTTTACTTTGATTTTTAAATGATTTTATCAAAGGCAAAAATGTATTTTGGCAAAGCAGTTTTTTTTTCACCCAGTTTTCGTACTTTTCCGATTTTTCTGGGAAATTAAGCCGATTTTTTCCCGTGTAGTTTTACATTCCTGAGTCTCCATTATGTTTTTCAGAATTTTTTGAATTTTTAAAAATAGGATAAAAAATGGTGGCTAAAAACTGGACAGTGGAGTCAGAATTGAATTTTAAGAAAAATCATTTTTTCTGTTTTGGTTAAGTTACTTAGAGTGGGCTGATTAGGAGGGTTAGCTACTGACTTAAGGTAGTTTCTAAGCCTTTTTAAACTTTAAAAATGGTTTTTCAAGTCTCGGGTTAAGGGTAGTCAAGTCCGGATTTTTAAACTTAGGAAATTAGAGCCATTTTAAAAAAGATTTAGCCTAGTTTTTATTTTTTAATTCAAGCTTTTCAAAATTGTTTTCAAACGATCACAAATTATTTTGGTTTTAGAATATTTAATTTGACATATTTTCCTAAGGTAGCCGGATATCTTTTTAGATATACGGATTTCCTTAATTAAAGGAAAAAAATACATTTCATGCATTGCATTTTCCATATTCATGCATTTTATATAATATGTGATTCTTGCTATAATAATTCCTATGATATTGTTATTATTTTGATTTATATTTTTGATGTTATATGGTTTATTATATGATTTTGAATATTTCATGATATCCTATGCTTTTTATTTAGTTATTCTTATATACTATGTTCATGCATTATTATTTTTATTTTCATGCATATTATATGATAGCATTATTTTATTCCCCGTCATTTAAATTATATGCCATATCATTCATATTTGTCATGTCATTTAAATCATTTCATTTCATTTAGGATATATTGTGTCATCTAGAATATTTTATTTCATTTAGACTATATCATATGACTTAGGTTATTGCATTTCATGTAGAATATTATATTACCTAGGTCATTTTATTTCATTTAGGATATATTATGTCATCTAGAATATTTTATTTCATTTAGATTATATCATATGACTTAGGATATTGCATTTCATATAGAATGTATTATGTTACATAGGTCATTTAATTTCATTTAGAATATATCATATAACTTAGGATATTTCATTTTATTTAGAATATGCTAAAGCATTCAAATCATGTCATGTCATTTAGGTTGCATTATATTATTTAGATTTTTGCTATGTCATTTTATTTATGTCATGCATATACATATTCATTTCTTTTAAATGTTTTCAAAAAAAGATAATGGTTTTAAAAAAAAAATTAAAGATATTCCCGAGTTAAAATAATTCATAAGTTCTCTACCGGGTTTGCTGGAGGGAATATCATCAATTATCATTAATAAAGGAATATCTTTCTTTCAAAAAACGAGAATGATTCGGAAAGTTTTCCAAACTAATAAAAATTTCTATATTTTGCCACGTTTGTTGGGGAATATAGGAAAATTTTCAATTTATAAATTCTGGATCATTTTTTATTAAAAATGGAATTATTCTTCTTTAAATTGGGAATTAACTTGAAATACTAAATTTAAAACCAACTTTTTACCGAGATTTGAGATAACACACGATTAATAAGGTACCGATTTATACGGGCGTTGTGGGGGTGCTAATCCTTCCCCACACGTAACCGACTCCCGAATCCGCTTCTTTGATTTCTCTGGTTTAAAACGCAGACTTGAAATTGGTTTTTAAAATGTTTTAATTAATTTTAAAATATTTTATAAAATCGGTTTTAATAGGTGGCCGATCACACCTAGCTAAAAAAGATTGGTGGCGACTCCATGTCTTTTTCAAGGTCATTTTCAAAACCTTCATTTTTCTAGAGGAATTAAGTGGACTTTTCCTCGATTTTTTTAATGTCACGCTTAACGAATAATAAAGTCTTGCGATGAGACTCATTATTTTTTAGGTTGCGACAAATACCATAGAAATTATCATAGCAAAAATCACATATTATATAATATGCATGAACATGGAAAATTCAATGCATGAAAGTGTATGTTTTCCTTTAAATAAGGAAATCCGTATACCTGAAAAGATATCCGGCTACCTTAGGAAAAGACATCAAATTAAATTTTCTAAAATCAAAATACTTTGTGATTGTTTGAAAATAATTTTTTAAAATCTTAGATGAAAATCAAACCCTAGCCGAATTTTCTTTAAAAATGGCTATAATTTCTTAAGTTTAAAATCCCGGACTTGACCACCCCTGACCCGAACTCTATAAAATCATTTTTTTTAAGTTTGAAATGGCCTAGAAAACACCTTAAGACAGTAGCTAAATTTCCTAATCAGCTCCCTCTAAGTAACTTAGCCAAAACAGAAAAATAATTTTCCCTCAAATTCAAATCTGACTCTATTGTCCAGTTTTAAAACACGGTTTTTTAACCTATTTTTAAATTTTCAAAAAAATCTAAAACAAATGATGGAGACTCAAAACATGTAAAACTACATAGAAAAAAATTGGCTTAATTTTCTGAATAAAGATAACTTCCCAGAAAAATCGAGAAAGTTAGAAAACTGGGTGAAAACTGTTATGCGAAAACACATTTTTTTTGCCTTTGATAAAACCATTTAAAAACAAAGTAAAAAAATTGGAGACTTTCTTAAAGACCTACAAACAATAGCTAAAATTTCTAAAAACTTGGAAAAAAATTGGCTAAAGTAAAAAAAACCACAAAGGTAGAATAATCAATTTGACAACTCTTTAATTTTCTACAAGTATGCTCAAGTGAGCATGACTTTGAGCCATTGATTGGCCTAAGTCATAAATCATGTGGCATGATATAATATGCATGAAAATACAGAAAATGGAATGCATGAAATGCATAATTTAAAACCTAAATGACATGAAAAATGCATGGCATAGAGAATATGGCCTAGACCTAAAATGAACTTGCATGGCAATAAATGCAACGTAGGTCTAAACATGCATGAAATGCATGGCAATGCAAGCAAAACCTAGACCTAAAGAATGCATGGCAATAACACAAACACATAGCATTCTAAACCAAAATACACAAAACATAGCATGGAAATGCAAACCTATCAACTAGCATGATGAAAATGCACATAGGAGACATAAAAATGGAGGGTAGCCGAATGGTCTATAGCTCAAAATAATGATATTCTATCATGGCATTTTCACAAACACATGACGTACTAAACGAAAATACATAAAATCATAGCATGGGGATGCAAAACTATCAACTAGCATGATGAAAATGCACATAGAAAGCACAAAAATGGAGGATAGCCGAATGGTCTATGGCTCAAAATGATGGTATTCTAGCATGGCATTTTCACAAACACATGACATACTAAATGCAAAGCTAAAGAATACACATGCTAAAACATGCAAACATGAAGTAAAGGCATGCACAAGACTAGACATTTTCACAAACACATAGTATAGTAGGATACAAATCATGAACAACTCAAACATGTTGAAAACAGAAAATGAAAAAATGGAAAACAAGGAAAGTAGACATGAATACAAGATGAACGAATAAAAAATGGAGGTAAATAAGCAACCAAAATTAAAACAAGCTCCATATTTTGTTATTTGAAGAAAATATAAAACATCAAAAACATGCTAGACATCATCAATCAACATGAAACAAAAATAAAAAACCAACTATTTTAAAAAAGGGTCCATTCGGCCACCTCTAAAAAACATGGAGAAAATTTGTTTGTCAAAGTTTTTTTCAAGAAAGTATAAAAGAAGAACTTGAAGAAGAAGCTTAAAAACACTTATTAAAAAACTAAAATCAATAGAAACTCACCAAATATAAAATGAAAACAGCAAAACAAGGACGGAAATGCAAAAAAAGTGCAAGAGTATGGTGCTTTTAGCTATCTCTAAAAGCTATATTGCAAGCTTTTCCTCTTCTTACTTTCTTTGCCTTTCTTAAATTTTCTTTTTTATTTTCAAAAATGGAGAGAAATCAGCCAAGCAAGAGTGAAAAATGAAAGAGACCCCCATTCCCTTAGTGTGGCCGGTTGGTATATGGAATAGCCTAGGAGGTTCTAGAATTTTTTAGCCAAATTTCATCCAATGGTCTTCAATCCAAGATGCTTTCTATGTAGAATTATCACCCTTAGATTGAAATAATCAGCTCCTAAGTATATGATGTCATGAAGATGATGTCATAAATAGGATCCTAAATATGACATCATCCCTCTCCATCCATTGGTCCATGTGTTGCAAATTCAAAGGCTTGATCACAAAAATAACTACATTCCTCTTCACTTTTGGCCCTTTGATCTAAAAAATCAGAAAATATCCATCCTCCATGGGCCTTGGCCGGTTGCCCCTTCACCTTCTCAGCCCACACTTCATTTTTTAAATTGCAAGAAAAGGCCCTTTTCGATTTCTTCGAAAAAATAATCTTTTTGACCCCCGAACCTAAATAAATAGAAAATAGACTCCAAATTCAAATTTTATTTTTTCAATACATCTGAAATGATAAAAAATTGAATTCTAGAAGTTTTCAAAATTTTCCGAGCTCATTTGCTATTTTTTAGATTTTTTCTTCCAAAATTGTCCTTTTATGCACCTGAACTTTTACCATTTTGTAAACGAGCTCCAAATCTAGATTTTTTTTCACCAATCTCTTTAAAAATAATTTAAAAGTGAGATCTGCAATCTTTCAGAATTTTCCGAGCTTATTTGCCATTTTTTCAGGATTTATCTGCTTGATTTTCTGCGTAGTGGGTATAGGATTTTCCATTTTGAAAACGAACTCCGAATTCATATTTTCTTTTGCCAATCTCTTCCAAATAGTTTAAGAATGAGATTTGCAAATTTTCAGAATTTTTGGAGCTCATTTACTATTTTTTTCAGGATTGATCATCTTGAATTTCAACAAAGTGGGCCCGAGATTTGCCATTTTGTAAACGAGATCCGAATCTGGATTTTTCTTCGCTAATCTCTGCCAAATGATTTAAAAATGAGATATGCAAATTTTTAGAATTTTTGGAGCTCATTTGGTATTTTTCTTGAATTTTCCAGTTTTGTCCTTTTGCCTCCAAAGCTTGATTTTGCTCAAAACAAGTCCGATTTTCAGATTTTCTTTTTCTGGGCCTTTTTCATATATTGAATTGTAGTTGGCCCGAAAACGCCTAGTTTTTACAATCAAATTCCCCTCCGGTTTGATTTTTCCTTTTTTCACTATCGAGAATTTCCTCGTTTTTTCGTTCTTTCTCCAATCGGCTCTTTTCTCGAAATTTCTTCAAACTGAGCCTTGGTCTATCATTGTTTATTCACTCCTCATCAATTAGGGGCTTTAGTTTTACCGGATCAGGCCAATTCTGCAATTTTCTCCAATTTCACCAAAATCCACTAAAAACCTTAATTCTCGGTTTTCTTTCGAATTGACTTTTCCTTCAGTTTTTCTTCCAAATAGCTTCTCCATTACCCATAGTCAGTGCTTATCTTTCATTTGGAACCTTCAATTTCGACCAATTTGGTCGTTTAAGCACTTTTCCCCAAATTTTTCGAACTAGGGTTTTCTTTCTACTGAATCTCCGTAACCCAACTTCCGAACTCCATATCTTTCAATGTAGACCTCGGATTATCAAAATTCCTTCTCCATTTTTCAATTGAACTTCAAATCTTGATTTTGAAAGTGGGTTGACTTTTTCAGTAGTTGACTTTTTGGGGTTGACTTTTTTGGGGTTGACGTTTTCAAGATTGATTTTTTATGTCTGCTTTCTTAAACTAAGTCACGAAGTACAGCCTGCAGGATGAGAAAAGCCTTTTTGCATTCCGAAACATCAATTTAGGAAGAAAACATACTTGTTTTAGTGGTCCGAACAAAATTAGGTGTCTAGAGAGAAGACGGGTACTCAGGAAAAGTGCATGAAATTATAGTGGCATGGAAGAAAACTTATTGGGTAGAGGTGGCTCGGTACGCCGATAATGTCACACCAGATTACATGGTATGGAGAGCCAAGAGGGTTAATGATAGACTGTTGGTGCCCGATGGAAGGGATGTCTCACTGATGTATCTACAACTGAAGACGTGCCATCTGAGTTAGAAATCGCGAAGTCGAAATTTGAAAAAGAAAAGGTCCGAATGAGCAAGGAGGTTGCCCGACTCCAAGAAGAGATCGATGACTTGAAGACTAGGGAATCGATTCATGAAAAGGAAGCGGAGAAGGTCGAAAAAGAGAGAGATACTTTCAAGAGCGATCTTAGGAACCTGCATTTGGAGAGTAAAAGGTTTCGATTTGAACTGAAGTATGAAGGGGCCGTTAAGTCTTCCAAGGAATGGCAGAAAGAAGTCGACAATCACAAGCGACTATTGGAAAGGGAAAGCGAAACAGGAGGAAGTCAGAGCTGTCAGACTTGCGCAAGAGAAGCGAGCTAAGGAAAGCTCACACATCGTTGTTTCTGCTGACTGTTGAGATGTCAACTAGAAAATGGAAGGTTGCGGGCTAGGTTAAAACTTGAAGAAGCAAAGCAGTCCAAAAAATGGGCACTGTGAAGGAGAGTCCAAGATCCGGAAGGTCACTTTAGGGCATCATAGTTGTAATGACACTTTGACTTCGGATAGAAAGGAAATAGATTGGCAAATTACTCAGTAGATGCTAGATTTTCTTAGGCAACGTTATTATGCAGTATGGACAGATCTTGTTGTTTTATCATTGATGTATTTAATTTCAGTAATCAATGGAAGACCGTTTGGTTAAAATTATCCCGAGGCCAATACTTTCAAGTACATTAATACATTTATTTATTAATTGTACATATTCATTTACTTAGTCATTCATTTATCCATTTGTTCATTCTATTATAATTTCATTAATATTTTCTCATTCTTTCATTTAACCATTCATTCATTCATAAAAAAATACAAAGAATATGTCACTAAGTTCTAATCTATTGTATTTCAACTTAAGGTATAAAGATTGGGTGTCTTCCGAAAGACTCAGAGTTTCAGCTCCAACACAACGCCAGATCATGAACCAGAGCCATGGAAAGTGAACAAACAGTTCATTTTGAAAGAATGGAAAGGGCTCAAAGGGAATTGCAAGAACAGTTAGCACGATTGCAAGAGCAGTTAGCGAAGTCCCAAGAGGAGTCCAGGGAACAGATGACAAAGATGATGGAAATGATGTCTACTGTACTTCGGAAAAAGGGCATATTGAGAATTCAACTACAAGAAGAGAGGCAGGGAATCAAGGGGTTCAACCAGAGACCGTACTGTTAAACGGTCAATCATCTCAGAGCACTGAAAATCAACCATCGATAGTTGCTATGCCATTCGTATATGTCCAACCCCATGTGGGAGCACAGAATCAGGTGCCAATTGGCACAAATATTGGAAATATCCCGGCAAACCCCATTGAATTCCCATACTTGGATGACCTAGTTGAGCAAGAAATGGTAAAAATGGAAGAATTGAAAAAGGTTGAGCTGGCTGAGTCACAGAAGAAATATCAGTTGTTGGAAGACAGACTGTGGGCTGTAGAAGGGGCTTAATTATTTGGCGGTCTTAGATAAAACAATTAAAGAAGACAACACTTCGTATGAACTTTTCCTAACCTCTTAACTAGATTAATGATCTTGAGTTGTTAACCTAGAATTCAAATCTATTTATAAGGATCTTCCGATGGTCTTATAAAAATATCCCTCTTAACCAATTAACTATATTTCTATGATAATTGAATTAAAGAAGAACTCATTAAGCTTAGACTCTAAAATTGATTACACATGACACGTAAGTGTATTCCTACCCTACATGCAGATCAATTCATCCTAATAAATGAATATGAAACATGTGTTATTCAATCCGTGTCTAACACTAAACTCCCTTTTCCAAGTTGTATCTAGGTTACCAAATCAATCTAATTGGTGGCCAAACAATTAGAAGCATTAAGAACAAGATTGAATAAACAACATCAAATATCATTAAATCAAGAAAGAAAGTAAAATAATTCAAACTACATGTTGAGTTTCATTGCAGTCCTAGAAAAATAAATTAGTTCATGCTAAATAATAAAAATATAAAATAAAGGAGTTTCATCATCATCAATAATACAAGAAAGATAAAGAAGATAAGGGATACGAGAAAACTAAGGGTTGTCAGATCTTTAATCTTCAATCTCCCAAAATCTTTTTAGCTCTTTGCAAATCTTTGGTGGCTACTCTCCTCTTAAGAAAATTAGGTTTTTAGAACTTAATTCCTCTTTATTTGAGCTTAATTTATAGTGGTTTAGACCCCTGGAGTCAAAAACTTTGCGTGCAAGCAACAGGTGAGTCATTTTTCGTCTTTTTATTTTTTTCAGAGCCGCACGGGTGCCGCGGCGCCAACTTTCTGCCTGCTCTAGATTCTGTCATCTTTGCAAATTTCATCAGATGATTTGGATAGGCAAATCTTATCCGATTTGAATAAGTAAACTACCGTTGGAAAGGTATGGAAGTCAGCTTCAAAAGTCAAGAAGGAATTTTTCTTAAATAAAGAATTTAGGATCATGCTTTCCTAGCAACAAGCTCTGGAGGTCAAATCTGCCCATGCGTTGCTTTGCACCTTTTTTCGTCTTTTCGCACCATGAAGCTCCTTCTCACTTTGGACCTATAAAAATACAAAAATACTAACTTAATAACTAATTTAAACATAAAATAAATAAAATTAATCTAAAAACAATTAAAAATAATTAATTTCGAATAAAAACTTCAAGGACTTAACCGATTTGAATGCTCAAAATATGGTAAAATAACTATATTTCATAGAGTTGTCACACCCCCAAACTTAAGATTTTGCTAGTCCTCGAGCAAAAAAAAAAAAAAAACAAATCAAAATACAACTCAAGATAAATGCACTTAAATAATGATTCCCTTAATTGTCCTTAAAAGTTATCTCAAAATCCCGACTCAAAGTAGAACACAAACATAATCCAACTCTATGATTCAATTCAATCGTATACCTCATGCTTGAATGGACTTTCAGTGTGTGTGTGTGAATAATCTCTTTACAAATCATTACATGCAATCTAAATAAGTTTATGCCAATGCAAAATACGAATTAGTACTAGATTCTCATATGTTTGCTTTTCATCTCTCTCTCCACTAATGTAGACTAACACTTCGTCAATGATCAAGTAGGTTTTTAATAAGCTTGTAATGTAAGGCTAGGGTCAAGGTAGGATAAAGATATATTTCGATTTAAGTCACCCATAGACACTTTACATTTTTTTTTTCAGGATTTTTGAGAGCCATAATCTTTTCCTCAAATTACATACTTCATTCTTTGAATGCACTTCCTTTTAACTCACCACTTTATTCTTTTTTTTTTCGATTCTTCTTTTGAAGAATCATAATATTTTTTTTTTTTGAATAAACATCACCATTCCACCCAAATTAGATATGACTCATAATTATTTCCTGGACGTCATACACATGCCTATGTAGTGAGGGTTTTTCATGGTTTTTCTTATTTGGCTAGGCTAAAAGATGTGGCAATCAAAGAAAAAAGATATATCAATAGGCACAAAAGGGTAGACTAAAGATATTCATATATATAGGTAGGCTCGAAAGGCTCAAATGATCCAAAGATGGCCTAAATGACTTCCTCAACTTAATTTTGTCTACGATTTCGCCTCGAGAGAGAATCAAGCAAATTCTAGGCTTCTTGACATAATCGCAATTCACATCAACATAATCAGTCTTTAAATAAGTAATGCAAATCTAAGCAAGAGATGTGGTGCTCAATTTATTGAAAATCATATCTTAGCAATGAGACTAACAAAAGAATTTAACATAAAATCAAATCATACCTATGTTGTTCCCAATATTCAAGATAAATCAATAACTAAAATTTCATCATTGGATAAGGATTCCATCATACTAAGTGCAATATATCTCAATCTTTTATTTTTTATTTTTTAATTAAAACTCCTAAACATAAACATAGAAAAGAAACTAAAATCGCAAGAAAATCACATAAAACAGAAGAAATCTAAAGACACCCCAAACTTAAAACAAATATTGTCCTCAATGTTTAGAAATTAAAAGAGTAAGAACGAGAAAACTCCCCTATCGATGACAGCAATGTTGGATAAGCTCTAGTTTCCCTCTTAGACCTCATTATGCTTGTCCAAGTTGGGTGAGTGGCTACTACAACAGAAAACAAAATAAAAAGAAATTAAATAAGATTTATGAAGCGTTCTATTTTTGACAGTTATTACATTGCATTATAGCACACACTTGCCAAGTGAAATTTTTGGGAAACAAGGGACTTGTTTGTTTTATGCAAGTTGGGTAGTTACATGTTAGACATCTTTATATCATATGTTATTTTTTGGGATTGGAAGAGACAAGCAAAATCATGCTTGATGGGTAGAACAATGTAGGCTTTTGTTCCTTTACTTACACTTGGCTGTCTCAAAAATAAAAAGGAATTTGGGGTTTCATGTCTCTATTGGACTTGAGGGTAGATTGTAGTAGGTATGGTCTTTTAAATATAATATACTGGTTTGCGGTTGTAACAATTTGATACCATTACTAAATAGAATTATAGATTCGAAGAACTCCAACTTGCGGTTTTGATTGATTATCTTCATTCGGACAGATTGATTCGGCTTACAAGGGGGAAGCCGGTGATTGTTTGTTTGATTTGTGTTTCGCTACAAGTTGCTTATTTTCTTAGGATACGAGACTATGGTTGGCATTTTGGTTAGAATCATAGGGACTTGTAATAATGGGTTTCATTGGGATCAAGCTATTATTGCTTGAAGAGTAGTTTTCCAGCTTTCATAATTTTTGTCTTTTTAGTTCTTGGTAACGATACATTAGGGATCTGGCTTTTGATTTGATGGAGTGGGTTACCAGATCTTTGTGGATGGTCTATAACTCTTTAATCTTTTCAATAAATATCATTTTGCTGCTAAAAAAAGAAAATATATCCTAAAAAAAATTTAAATTCAAAATTAAGGAAAAAAAAAATTAGAACTGGGGTTGCCTCCCAAGAAGCGTTTGATTTATAGTCATCGGCTTGACTATCTCATGTTTACCATCCGGTATCCAACCACTTGATCATTTTCGTTTCATGCCATTTGTTTGTCTTTTCTTTGAACAGCTTCGCATTTTTGCAGGCTTGAAAGCGAAATTCATCCCTCTCGGTGGAAGAATTCAATAATGCCTTAAGCGGATCAATGGGATAAATTTCTATAAACTCTTCTTTAATAGCACTTTCTACCACATCGACTAGCTTAGGCTATTGGATGCATTAAGGAACAGGTTGTGGTGGGTCACACTGGGCCTCCTCTATTTGAATTTTTTCAACTTCTTTTACACCCACAATTTCTTCTTCAATAGGCTTGTTTGGTAGTGGGTCACAGTGAATCTATTCTTCTTGAGCTTTCACAAATTATTCTCCAATAAGCTCGGTTGGCAATTCAGGCTCTTTGCTATCCTCTTCTATCTCTTTTTCAATCCCAAGTGTGTTGGCGTTATAATGCTCTTGGTCACCTAGTCTGGAATTAGATTCACTGCCACATGGAAGAGTCTCTTGAGGGCAATTGTTAATGGCATTGGAAAGCTGGCTCATTTGTGTTTCAAGACTCTTAAGTGTTGCCGCTTGGCTATGAAGTAATGCTTCTTGACTTTGAAGTTTTGTTGATTGCTCTTGAATGATAGTGTCGGTTCTTGCCATGTAATGCATGAACACCTCTTCCAATGATGGCTTATTTTTTGGAGCATCTGCTTGGGCTTGACTCTCAATGATAGCATCCATGCTTGCCATGTAATGCATGAACACCTATTCCAATGATGGCTTATTTTCTAAAGTAGGTGCTTGAGCATATAGTGGAAACCCATCAGGATATGCTTGATTTTCTGAATATGAGGACCATTGATTGTTGGTCCAAGAAGAATTTTGGTGATCTCTCCAACCTGGATTGTAGTTGTTGCAATAGAAATTATTCTACTGCATATTGTAGTTTCCAACATATTGCATTGATTCAGCATAGGTTGGGCACCAATCACTATGATGTCCACCCCCACAGAGTTCACAAATTACAAACGGGCTTTAGACAGAAGGTACACACAAACTGTCAAGCTTCTTGTTAAGTGCAGCCACTTGTGCAGATAAAGCATTGATTGCATCCTGTTTATAATCCCACATAGTGCACCAAAATCAACAAAAACTGAAAATAAAGAAAAATAAAGTTTGAATTAAGACTAAGATTGCTTGGTATTAATATTAACAAAAATACTAAAACAAATCCCCAACAACGGCGCCAAAAACTTGTTGTCGGATTTTACTACGCAAGTGCACGTTATCGCAAACAAGTAATAAAGGGAAAGTAGAGTGTCGAACCCACGAGGAATTGTTATTAAATTAGTTAAATACTAAAATTAAAACAATTTAATCTTATTCAAACAAACGATTAAATATTGTTAAATAAAAACTAAATAAAATAAAATAATAAATAAATAAATAAGACAAATTAAAACTCAGATAAAACAATTGAGAAAAGCCTAGAATTACAATTTCCCTCAACACTTCGTATGAACTTTTCCTACCCTCTTAACTAGATTAATGATCTTGAGTTGTTAACCTAGAGTTCTAATCTTATAAAAATATTCCTCTTAATCAATTAACTTTATTCCTATGATAATTGAATTAAAGAAGAACTCGTTAACCTTAGACTCTAAAATTGATTACACATGACACGTAAGTGTATTCCTACCCTACATGCAGATCAATTCATCCTAATAAATGAATATGAAACATGTGTTATTCAATCCATGTCTAACACTAAACTACCTTTTCCAAGTTGTATCTAGGTTACCAAATCAATCTAATTGGTGGCCAAACAATTAGAAGCATTAAGAACAAGATTGAATAAACAACATCAAATATCATTAAATCAAGAAAGAAAGCAAAATAATTCAAACTACATGTTGAGTTTCATTGCAATCCTAGAATAATAAATTAGTTCATGCTAAATAATAAAAATATAAAATAAAGGAGTTTCACCATCATTAATAATACAAGAAAGATATAGAAGATAAGGGATAAGAGAAAACTAAGGGTTGTCAGATCTTCAATCTTCATTCTCCCAAAATCTTTTTAGCTCATTGCAAATCTTTGGTGGCTATCATCCTCTTAAGAAAATTAGGTTTTTAGAACTTAATTCCCCTTTATTTGAGTCTTAAAAGGTCATATTTATAGGGCTTTAGATCCCTGGAGTCAGAAACTTCGCGTGCAAGCAACAAGTGAGTCATTTTTCGTCTTTTTATTTTTTTTCTAGAGCCGCACGGGCACCACGGCGCCAGCTTTCTGCCTGCTCTGGATTCTATCATCTTCGCGAACTTCATCAGCTGATTTGGATAGGCAACTCTTGTCCGATTTGGATGAGTCAACTATCTTGGAAAGGTATGGAAGTCAGCTTCAAAATTCAAGAAGAAAGTTTTGTTAAATGAAGAATTTAAGATCATGCTTTCCTAGCAACAAGATCTGGAGGTCAAATCTACCCATGAATTGCTTTGCACCTTTTTTCGTCTTTTCGCACCGTGAAGCTCCTTCTCACTTTGGACTTATAAAATAAAAAAATACTAACTTAATAACTAATTTAAACATGAAATAAATAAATATAATTAATCTAAAAATAATTAAAAATAATTAATTTTGAATTAAAACTTCAAGGACTTAGCCGATTTGAATGCATAAAATATGGTAAAATAACTATATCTCATAGAGTTATTAGTATCGCAGTCAAGGTATTTTTCAATTCAAGACCTAAATCTTTTATCTTCTGTTTTACTTTAAAATTTTTGAAAAAAATCCCTCCCCTTTTGCGAGCAGTCTCCATACCCGGACAAAATGGTTGTCTATTGGTCTTCGTATTCCTGATTCTCAGCAATAGTCAAAGAAGGACAGTTGTAGACACCTATTTTTTCGGGCCCCTTAAACCAGACAAATTCTTCCTCCAACTTCCCGAAATGCGAAGAATCTCCCTTCATTCTACAGATGAGTCTCCAAGACTTTGATTCGGAGGTCAAAATGAAAAAAGCCAACCCAAAAAAAAGTCAACTCCAAAAAGTAAATCCAAAAAAGTCAACTCTCAATCAAAATCAAGATTTGAAGTTGAATTGAACAATGGTGAAGGAATTTTGATAATCGGAGATCTACAATTGAAGATAGAGAGGTTGAAAGACAAATTACAAAATTCAATGTAGGAAAAATGGGAAATTTTGCAAATTTGGGGAAAAGTACGTAAACGATTAAATTGGGCGAAATTGGGGGTTCCAAATGGAATAAGATCAATAAATATGGATATTGGAAGGTTGAATTTTGAAGCGGGGTTGAAGGAAGATGTGGTTTGAAAAGAAAAAGGAAAATAAAGAAATAAAAAATTCACAAATTTGGGAAAAACTATAGAGATGGTCCGATTCGGTGAAATTGAAGCCTCTAGTTGATGAATGATAAATAAATAAAAATATCCCAAGTCCCAATTTAAAGTGGATCCAAAGGAAGAGAAAATTTCCAATTTTAAGTGGATCCAAAGAAACGAAAAAAAATGAGAAAATTTCCAATTTTGGGGAAAAAAGGAAAAACTAAGTTGGAGAGGAATTCGGATGTAAAAATTAGGCATTTTTGGGTCCAACTCCAATTCAATACACGACAAAGGCAATGGAAAAAGAAAATCCATAATTTTGGCCCGTTTTGAGTAAAATCGAGGTTTCAAGGGCTAAAAGGTAATTTTGGAAAATTCGAGAAAAATAGAATCTGAGCTCAAAAAATTGTGAAACTTTCCAAAACTGAGTTCTAGGATGGAAAGAAGGAAATGGGAAGAAGAAAACCCGAAATTGGGGCTGAAACGTAAATATGCTAAATTCAGGAGGCTAATCTGCAATTTCAAAGAAAAATTCAGGAAAAATAGAAAACAAGCTCAAACAATTATGAAAACTTCCAGAATCGAGTTTTATATTCATTGGAATTGATTGGAGAAGAAAAATCCAGAATTGGAGCTCAAATAAAAATAGACAAAGTTCGGGGGCACTAAAATGAAGTTTTAAGAGAAAATTCGGGAAAAATGGAAAACGAGCTCGAAAAATTATGAAAACTTTCATAACTGAGTTTTATATTGGATGGAATGGATTGGAGAAGAAAAATCCAGAATCCGAGCCCAAATGAAAATAGACAAAGTTTGGGAGGCACTAAATCGAAACTTTAGAGAAAAATCCGAGAAAAATGCAAAACGAGTTCGAAAAATTATGAAAACCTCCAGAACTGAGTTTTATATTGGATGGGATGGATTAGAAAATAAAAATTCAAAATTGGGGTCCATTTGCAAATAATTAAGTTTGGGAGCCAAAATACAATTTTATCGAAAAAATAAAAAGGGGCCACTTTGGAAATAAAAAAAAAGAGGAATGGCCTGAAAAATTCCAGGCCATTTTCAGCCAGCTGATGATGAGGGAGATGGAGGTTTGATCATCTTAAATCAAATAGCTAAGATTGAATAGCAAGATGACATTTTTAAGAAAAGACAAGATTCTCCACTACTTGCCTACATGACATTTTTGGCCAATGGTAGGCCTCCAAATTGCAAAGCCATGTGAAGAGCATGTGAAGGCTATGAGATGATGCCAAATAGGATTAAAAATACCACCTAGGAAGATATTTTGGTAGTAAGCCATATGATCATGACAAGTGGCTTAGATATTTTGTAGAGATAGGAGACAAGAATAATCTAGGTGGCATTATTGGCCAATGAGAGGTTAAGAAACCCTTAATTTAAGGAAAGCATCATGCAAAAAGGGGACAAGAACCCTTAATTTAAGAAAAGCATCATGCAAGGAGGGGACAAAAATTAGCCATGTGGCAAGGATGTTGAGAGAGCATGCAAAGCATGACCAAAGGCTAAAAAAAAAGATGAGCACTCTCACATATTAGGGGGCATTTGGCCAAGGCTTGAAAGGGAAGGAGAGTCATTTTTTCAAAGGCAATTTTACTACACTCTTGGAGGAGAAAAGGAGAAAAAGAAAAAGAGAGAAATAAGGAAGAGTTTGAGTGCTTGATTTGGAAAGCTTTGCTAGGTAGCTATTTTCTCTCTTCTTCTTCAACTATTTTCTTTGATTTCATGTTCTTTTTCTTCTCTTTTTCCATGTGTTTGTTTACTTTCTTTGTTGAATAAAAGGTTTGCAAAATAAATTTTAAAGGTTTTCTTTCATTTATTCTTTATAAAATAACAAGGTTGCAAAATTTTCCTACAAATTCTTCACCATGGCCGAAACTTTGGGGCCTTATTGTGCTTGTTTTTGCTTATTTTCTTGCTTGCTTGTTGATTGTAGGTTTCACCATTGTGGTAAGATAGATTTTCTCCTTTGTTTTTTATTTTAAAAAAAAATCAAATAAAAGGTTCGAGAAGCTTGAGGATCTTGATTTTTATCAAGTGATTTTAGTTAGGTGGAACTATGTCCAAGGAACCAACCATTGAGCCAACCTTGGTTTTTTTCTTGCTTTTTTTTTTTTTAACTCATGATTGATTCATTTTCATATGTTTTCTGGCTGTAAAATCATGCATTCATACCATTATTAACTTGATTTTTGGCTAAGACCAATTAATGATCTCTAGCCAAAGTCTTTGGTGCAAACTAGTTGAAAGACTAATAGGTTGTTAAGTAGGCTATTTTGACTTTGAGCATTTTTTTTACTAAGTTATTTTTGTCAAAATAAAAATATTTTTTAACCATATGTATTAGACCCTTAGAGGATGCCCTGGTATTTGTTCCAAGAGTTTTAGAATTTTTTATCAAGGTTAGAAAAATGGTTTTTGGTAAAACAATTTTTAGTCTACTATTTTGACTTTAATGCAATTTCGGTCAAGGTATCCTTAGTCCAAAAATTAAGCTGATTTTTCCTCATAAATAACAGCATGTTTCAAGTCTAAACTGATTTTTTAAGATTTTTTAAAATTTTTTATAAGAGGTAGAAAAATAGTTTTCTAAAATTGGTTGTTGGAGTTAGAATGAGTTCTTTTAAACCAATAATATTCTGTTTTTATTAAAAAAAAGAGGAGGGGCTGATTTGAATCATTAGCTACTGTTTTAGGTTGATTTTCATGTCATCTTAAGGATAAAAATTGATTTCACAAAGGTCGGGTCATGGGTAGTCAACCCGGGTTTTAAAAAAATAGGAAAGCTAGAGCCTTTTAGAGGGGGCTTTCGGCCAAGGCTTATTTTCCATCAAAAAAATCAACTTCTTTATCTGAGCTCAAAGTCATTCGATTTTTGAAAATCCAATTTAAGTTTCTTTCAAAGGTAGTCGGATACCTTCTTTAGGTATACAGATATCCTTACTTCAAGCGAGAAATACATCTTCATGCATTGCATATTTTTAATGTTTTTATTTAATTTAGTGTAAAAAAAACGTATTTTTTGGTTTCCTAAACATTTGGCGAGAATTAGTTCCTCATCTTTGCCGGGTTTGCCGGGTAGGTTAGGAAATTATTCAGCGCACGTGTTTATGGAATCGAAAGGCATGGTTTTCGTTTTACTCGGAATCATGTAAATGTCATATGAAAGAATTCTTTTCCAAGCTTTGTCGGGTTTGCCGGGGAGTACGATAATATTTTTCGACATATGCCATTTATGTGATTCCTCATATGAAAAATCAATTTCAAAATGATGACACGTGCATATTCCATGATATCTACATTTGTCATCTTAATTATGCAAATTCTATGTTTATGAATATTCCATGTTGATGTCATTTTATATTCATGTTGCTAGTGTGATCATGATGTGATTATAAATATTCTATGATGTCATTTTGTGATTTTTGCCAATATGATCTCTTTGTATGCCATGTCATGATTTATTTTGCTATGCCATAATAGGATTTGCCATGTCAAGCATGCCATGTCATTCATTCTTTTGCCATGTCATAATAGGATTGCCGTGTCATTAATTTTTTTGGCCATGTCATTTAGATTTTATCATGTCATGATTTATTTTGCTATGCCATAATAAGATTTTGCCATGTCAAGCATGTCATGTCATTAATTCTTTTTCCATGTCATAATAGGATTTTCCATGTCATTAATTCATATGCCATGTCATTAATTCTTTTGGCCATGTCATTTAGACGCTGCCATGTCAAGCATGCCATGTCATTAATTCTTTTACCATATAATAATAAAATGCTTGCTATGCCATGATAAATATGCATGTTTGTTTAATTTTTATCTTCGTAATATTTTTGCATATTCATGATCATTTTTTTTATGATTTTAAAATATATGAAAAATAAATAATTTTTTCTTCATAAAACAAGATTATTCCCGAGTTAAAATAATTCATGAGTTCTCTGGTGGGTTTGCTGGAGAGGATATCATCAATTATCATTAACGACGGAATATCTTTTTTCAAAAACAAGAGTGATTCGGAGAATTTCAAAATCAAGGAAAAATTTCATGTTTTGCCGAGTTTGTAAGGAAATATGGGAAATTTTAATGTTAATAAATTCCGGATCGCTTTCAAATAAAATATGATTTTTTTAAGGCAATTATTTTTAAACACCAAATTTAAAACCGACTTTCACCGAGACTCGAGATAACATAGGACTAATAGGGTACCCTTTTATACGGGCGTTGCAGGGGTGCTAATCTTTCCCCGCACATAACCGTCTCCCGAACCCGCACTTGTTTTCTTTGGTTTAAAGTGCAGACTTCAAAATTGGTTTTAAAAAATGTTTTATTTAATTTAAAAATATTTTACAAAAACCGGTTTTAATAGGTGGCCGATCACACCTAGCCAAAAAAGATTGGTGGCGACTATATTTCTTTTCTGAGGTCGTTTTCAAACCCTCAACTTTTATTTAAGAGGAATTAAGTCGTCTTTTCCTCTGTTCCCCCTTTTCAATGTCCAAATGACGGATCCCGCGACAGATTCGTTACGACAATTACATTACCAAATGCTTTCGGTTTGTTAGGGAGGTCGCCACACAACCTAAATGTCTTAGGATGACCAGTGGGAAGTCGTACTTATTAAGTTTATTTAATTTATGATTTTTGAATATTTCCTTAAATTTTTAGGCTACTAGGAGATTTGTGTGGTTTATCGTTTAAGTACCGGTTTAGCGAATCATGTAAGTGCTTTGATGTTCTTTCGGTGTTTTGACACCCTAAAAATCAGCCTCGACATGCTTAAATTTTGTGCATAATATATATAATGTTTTGTCCCTTGCTTTGCTAAATCGGGTTAAGCATGCAAAGTATGTATATGATTTTTGTTCAAGTATACGTACATATCTATTCGTTTATCTATAATTGTAAATACAATTTACTATATAAGATGCTTTGAATGAAATATGAAATTTGCTTTGCAAGTGTTGTGTTTTGTGAAAATTAATGATTATTGCTTAGGTAATCTGAAAATATATTTTGTTGTGATTTATCTCCTGGTATGACTATGCTCAAACCCTGTCAACGGGGGCTAAACATTGGTCATGTCGACATGTACTTTGTGATAGAAATTGATTTTAACCTTGCCACCGGTTTAGAATTGTGGTTTTTGTGATATTCGATATGCACAACCATTGGTTTGCTTTCGATATATTTTGACCTATGCCACTGGGGTTATGTGGTTTTTGTTATGACTTCTGACCTTTGTCACCAGTGTTAAGGGTGGCCATAGCTTGTAAAGGGAGATAGATTTCGAAAATAAAAATTTATGTTTTTGTTTAGTTTTATTATTATATATGATTTTGAAGTAAGTTATTTACAAATATACGATTACCCAGAATTTTGCATTATTAAATTCAATTAGTTATTTTGGCCTAAAGGTTTTGAACTTGCTTAACCTAGTTGAGGGAATGTCGGTTGCTTGTTGAGTAGTTGTACTCATTCTTTTCTTTAACATTTTATAGGTTCTAAATTTGGTCATGCACGCAGAAATTTCGGGGAGTAACGTTTCAGATTTTAGTGCATGTTTCTAGGACTTTAGACCGTTCCCAATACTTAGAACTTCAAGGCTATTCTTGATAGACTATTCGAGACTTTATGTTTTTATTTGAAATTTTTATGGATTTCTTTAAATATGTTTCAGAACCCTGTTTTCAAGTACACAATTTAAAAATCTTTTATAAAGATTGTGATTTCGTTATTTATATTTTTTTAAACGTTTGATTTTTTCGAATATTAGTTAGTTAGTTTGTTGCCTTGCATGTTTGTGAGATTATATCTCACAGACGTGCGGCGTCTATTATGCCTTGGTTTGGGGCGTGACACCATTGCCACAAACATGAAAGAACAAAGCATAAACAGTAGGATTAGGGTCTCATCTCCATGAAATCTTGTATTTAAACCAATCGCAAGAGGAGATTTCATTGACCATCATTTCCATATGCAAAATGAAATTAAACATGAAAAGAACATGCAAACAAGGGATTGAGGCTTCCTCTTCATGATGTATCACGTTTAAGATATAATCATAGGAAGAAATCACTAGTCGTTCATCTCTCACACAATCAAAATATGATGCTAGAAGAAAATAAAGAAAAAAAAAAGAATGCTCAATGACAACTCTTTTTTTTTTCCCTCAAAGCAACTAGGTTCTTTTCGAAGACTTCTCTAGAAATTTCCAGAGTTTAGAATCTGAAAAATGTCCTTGGATCCTTTTTTTGTGCTGTACCTTCCCGATTTTATAGCCCAATCATTGGTTTTCATGTAAGTCATTGGATCATTTGATCCAAGGGATGTTGTTTTTCCAACAAAAACACCTCATTTCTTTTAATTTTTATTTCCTCTTTTTAAGGATATTTTGAATCCTCAAAATAGATTGACAAGATTAAAACATAAAAATGAGGGAGGGGTAATGTTCATATTACCCTTCCTTCTTTTTTTCAAAATCATTCTTTTTCTTTGGTTGTCAATCTTTTTTTTTTTTTTCATTTTCAAACTTAATTAAATCCCTTCAAAAGAAGCATCAAGGCTCCAAATTAGTGATTTTAAAAATATTTTTTGATTTTGAGAAACCCAAATATAAGATCCTTAGGCTAAAAATTAATAAACTTTAGAAAATGAGATATTTTTGGTGGAATTATTGCTAATTGGACCATGATAAAATTAGGTGTCTACAAAGTGAATTTTAATTTTATATCGTATATAAATTATAAGAATGAAATGCATATATCATGCACAAATTAGTTAAAATTTAATATAGTTATATATTTGAAAGGTATAAAAAGATGAATTTCAAATTCACAAACATTTATAGGTATTTTAAATTTATCATCAGAAAGGCATTAAAAAAATTCATGAATTTAAAAAATAATTATAAAGATTATATTTACATGTGCTTTACTACTCAATTTACACTAATTTTAAAATCCATTTTTTTTTCATTCAAAATTTCAAACACAACTTTTTTTTTGTAAAAGTGGTATCTTTGCTCCCACAAAATTTAAAATTTTAAACATTTAATGAAAGATATATTTTTACCCCACTTAAATTTACCAAATTGCAATATTTAGAATTTAAAACATATGAATCTTCTTGATTTAACAATAAAAATCAATACAATTTTTTTTAAAACTGAAAAAAAAAACTCTTAATAATAATAGGTAATAATTACAAGCCATTTAAAAAAATTATGAACTTTTTTTCTTCGCATAAGAAAGCACTTTGAATCAATTAAGATTTTATCAATGCTTCATTTCACCTTTTTACCACTTAAATTAAATAGTCTAATTATACGGTCAATCCTCGTACTTAGGTAAATTAGTGAATTTAATCGCTCTCAAATTATTTGATCAAATCGAATGTCTTAACTTTTATGGGTTTCAAAAATGTAATCCAATCACTAATTGTGTCATGATTTCTCTTAAGTTTTTGTTCAGGCATTGACTTGTTTGATGTGACGATACCTTGAAAAAAATGAGAATTTCAGATGATGATATGACATTTTTATTGGCCATGTGGAATGTTATGTCACATTTTTTTTTGGGGTCATTTTTTACTCAAGAAATTAGCTAAAAAGGATTAACCTCAAAAAAGACATGTCGGACTATGCCCAAACTTGTTTCTTCCTCTAGCTGGGTCATGAATGACCTGGCGGTCTTACTTGTGATTTCTCCAAATTTTCTTATGTTTTAGAGTCATTTGCTGCAGATAGTACTTTTAATACTCAATTAAGATATATTTTTTTAAAACCCATCAACTAATAATTTTGATTAAATCGACAAAAACAAGATCAATCAATCAATATACTTTCGGGTTCATACCCATAATAGCAAAGAGAAACTTTTCATAAAAAAAAAAAAAAAAAAAAATTCAAGGCCACAAATAAAAAATTTATAACAAAATCATGCTAATAGTAATCCCAAATTTCAACAAAAAATAGCAACTCTAAAAATTTTGGTCACGTTGATCACTCGTTAACAATATAAATAAAATGTTTCATGAAATTTGGTTATACAATTTACTTAAAACTGTAAACAATCCTTTAGCTCCACTGATTTGAAATCCTGCATCCGTCATTGGCTCTTTCCCCACGTCAATCAAAACTCAAAAACATGCATATGGAAAATCTCTTTTCCTTTTTTTTTGGTTCTTCCTTAAAAAAAAAGAAAGTGAAAACAATATAGAAATAAAGCTAATTAACCTTTGCCTAAAGGTGTTCGGGCCGGGCCGGTTCGGATCGGGCCTATATATGGTATCAATACCATATATATTTATTTAAGTTTGGCCCGATCCGAAATATGGATTTTAAGTTTTGCCCAAGCCCGTCGATATTTATAAATAGATAGTCCAAATTCGTTTAGACTCGTCCATTATTATTATTTTTTATTTTTTTTAAAAACACATTATTTTTTATTTAATCTTTAATAATTTATCTTTTTTTCTTTTATTAAGTTCTTAAACATAGACAATTTAACATATTTTTTAATGTTTACACTATAATATTATATATATTAAATTTTTATATGATATAAATTACATAATATATATAAAAATAAAAATAATATATTATATAATTGAAAAACGGGCCGGGCTTGGGCCTTCAATGTTGGAGTCCGGCCCATTTTTTTAAGCAGGCTTCATTTTTTTGCTCAAGTCCATTTTTCAGGCCTAATATTTTTGTCTAAACCCTTCCAAATATAGACGAACCTTCGAGCTTGAATGGATAGCTCGACCCTTGAAAAAGTCTACCTTTGCCCCATTGGAAACTTATCAAATTTGGAAGAAATAAAACTTCAAATTCAACGATTTTCAATAGCAAAACAAATAAAAGAAATTCCAAGGTCTAACAGTAATTTTTATTTTTATTTTTAGTATCACCTTTAAATTTGTTTTAAAATTGAAAAATTAAGTATTTACTCAATATAGAAAGATAAGACATAAGTTTTCTTATCATTGAAAGACATTACAGTTGAAGCATCAAGGGAATTAACATGAAGAAACCTATGCTATTTGGAAGTAAGTGTCAGATATGGATATGTGTCAAATATTGGTATATTCAATTTTTTTAAAGTTTTTTCATATATTTAAAGGATCATACCTCGTACTTATATCCGAATATGTGTCGGATAAGGATATTTAAAAAAAATAAAAAGTTCGGATAACATAAGAAAAAACATGTGAATATTATTACTTGTGCATGAACTTAGCAAACCGAACAAACTTTGTATAACAGATAGATATCAATTAAAGCAAACGATATACAAACTAAAAATTCGGGATAAAACACAAGTAGATAGGATCTTAAATAGTAATAGAAGCATGAAAGATATCCCATTTGCATAGGAGCCTTAGAAGATGCTGGTCGAAGTTGAAGCATAGAAAGCTATGGGCAGCAAGAACAGGATGAGCTGAATCAGCATTTTGAAGATAACAGCATTGGAAGTAACCGCAACTGTTTTAGATCCACCTGCATGCACCAATTAAATCAAGAACATAATGTGGTTTCGAGTGATTAATTGTTACACAATTCTCAATTCTAAAACTTCATTATCTTCAATATTCTTCGATTTATATAATAATAATAACAGTTTCGTTTCATGTAAATATATATTCGATTTTGATAAGGTTATGTATGAAAGTAGAGTTATGATGTTGTTTGGTACTATTTTTAACTAAGAAGATGATAGAACAGCTTTTCAACTACTCAGGGATTTAAATTACGGTTGTGTACGTTGTTTTCAGTCGCATCGCGTTTATCGCAGTTGTGGATGTAATGAATATTATCACAGTCAATTGCGATAAATATCGATTGTGAATATCGGCGGTGGAGAGAGCCAAAACCGTAACATAACGATCATATCGTCGCGTTACAGCCGCTATTTAAATCCCTGCAACTACTACTATTGCTTTGTAAAAATGCTCACGTAGTTATGGGGAAGATGACAGTTGAACCGATCGAACCTTATTTCCAAATAAAAACTGATTAATGTAGTTTTGCTTTTATGGGAAAAAGACTCTCACATGGATGTCAAAATTTGTTTTAACATTTCCTCAAACTAGTAAAAACTTGAAACCCAACAATTTAGCCTATTGCAAGAAGTTAGAGAATCGAAACGATTAGAGTTGTATTTCTTGCGTGGTTCTAAGATCTTACATCAGAACCTCATCTCATTACTCAAATTTTTTGTTTTGTATTTGTAAGTCACACATTTTGTGCTTCCAAGGAAGCTTTTTTTTAAGGCAAAGTATTAAGTTAGCAGCAAAAGTGTACGCAAACCTTTTTTTTTTCCCTAATGAAGGCATGTCTATAATTTGAGTTGATGGGAAGGATCCAATTATAAGCTAATTCCCAATTCTCGGATCTTATACGTGAAAGATATAACACCAAACTTGAAAATTCTAACATAAACTAGCCAATCACGCTTCAGTTTGAATAGCTTTACGGGTGGAATAACTACAGTCTTCATCTATGTTACTTGAACTTGTAGTGAGTGTCCGATATAGGTATATTAATTTTTAAAGTTTTTTTATATATTTGAAAGATCATACTCTCATATCAATGTATGAATATATGTATCAGATATAGGTGTCGGACATGCTAGAAAGCACGGACACGGACACGCAATATGGATATGACACGCAACGGACACGACAACACGAAAATTTATAAAAAAAATTAGGACACGGGTATGGCAAAACATAGTAATAAAAAATATTTTTTATATAATAATATACAATAAAAATATAAAATTGATACTTTTCAATTAAATATTAACATGCAAATAGTTTTTTAATTTTTTAAAATTATTTTTGAATTTAAAAACTTGAACCTTAAAAAATTCATTAAAATCAAAATGGTCATTGCTGATTCCATATTTGGGAGAAAAATATAAAATTAAAAAAAAAAAAAACCTTTTTCTCATGTCCAACCGTGTCCGGATGTGTCCAGCCGTATCTTGACCATGTTTTGACCGTGTCCGGATTTTTTTTTTTGACATGTCCTAGTGTGTCCGACACGTATTCCGCCGTGTCGGAACCTTGTCCGACACTTAGACACTTCTCTGAGAGAAGTATCCGTACTTCATAGTCGACACAAATATATTAAAAAAAATAAAGAATCTAGATAACATAAATCTCTGTGGTGCTAGCTAGATAGTAGCCTAGAACTAATTTTATCAGAGTAAACAAGATTTGAACTCAGAATTCTATAGTTTAAGCTGAAAGCTGAATATTGACCAATATATTAGCAGTTAGAAGCCTAGCAAGGACCAGTTAGAAAATAGTATATTTGCTGATGTACCTGATGTTGGTGAGCTGCCTGGGGTATCATCTGAATCGTCTGGTAAACCTTGAGGAGAACCGGGTGGAGAATCAGAAGGAGATATTGAAGTTGCAGGTCCATCAGGCGCAGCTGCCCAAAAATTAATGCATCAAACTCTAAATTATATATATCACAAATATGAAATGTAGTATAAATTTATTAAAGGTGAACATATTGGCCCGGCCTTTACCTTTGCACTTGCTAACAGATGGAGTTTTCACATCGCAAAGTGCAGGGAGTGCTAGAGCAAGTGTCTGGTTTATTGACAAACCCAGTGATGAACCACCGCCATTGAGCGCCATGCAAAGGCATCGTGGCTGTGATTGAACAGCATTAGCAAGCTGTGAGCAGCATGAAGCAGATGGGGTTGAGGAGCTTCCTGTCACATAATCAAGGCATGGAGCCATCGTTATTAGCACACTGGTGCAATCTGATTGAGCCTTGGTTCTTGCCCAAAGCAAGGTTACAATGACCATGGCTAGACTCTGCTGGGTGATCTTCCTTGACGCCATCCCACACCAACCTTGAATTGAAGTTGTAGATTGTGTAGTTTGAGTTGGATTCTAGATTTCTAGTGTATAGAGAAGGGGACTGATTTATATAGGAAATGAGAAATTGGATTATTGGTAAGTAATTTTGTAATTAAGGCTTTTGGTAAACTAAAAACATACAATCTGAGATAAGCTTTATAATGAAATAGTAACATGTGTCGTATTGGAATGTTAAATATGTAAGACTATATACTCTAAAAGGGTATTACACAAGGTGCATGCTGGCCCAAATGCATGCGGCCATTGTTTGTTGGCAAAAAATTGTTAAGACTTAGAGTTGAAAGTGACCTTTGGATCCAATTAACTGAGAAGAATTCTGGTAACCTAATATCTATATTATTTGAATTTTTCAAATTTTAAAAATATTTGTATTTGATATCTGTGTTTGACATATATTTAGACATAAATATAAAAACATTATCCGTCAAATATATTAAAAAATCTTTAAAAAATTGAACATATTCATGTAACGGAATTGATTAATATTTGACACTTGACAGAATTATTTGTGGTTACTGCTGGCGTAAGACCTAAAGAAAAGAAAAAAATACAGAGAAATATAGCAAACAGAACGAAACACTTTTATAAGGTTTGAAATTAATGGTCCCTGTTCGGATAGAGTGATGAAACAGCTTCTTCTGTATTAAAAAAGTTAATTGTATTACTAAATACCCTCGCAAATATTCCAAATGCTAAGAATTTCTCACCCTTTCTGGAAGGTATTTTAAACCTTTATCCTTGGGCTTCCGATATTATGTTCATATATAAACATAAGTACTACGTGAAATATCGATTGCTTATTGAATCTGTGATCAATTGCATGAAAATAGGATATTTGAAATTCGAAATTCAAGATTCAAGATTTTTATAAAATATTTTTGGTAAAAAAAAATGTGAATAAACGATCTCGCTAAATTGAATAGGGACAATTTAAAAAATAGTGGGAACAAACTTCTTTTTATTAATAAAGAACAAACTTCCTGTTAAGGAAGTATTCATGGAAAATAGGATACCATATTTAATACAAAGTGTAATACAAACAAAATTACAATGGGAATGGTAATGTTTTATGTATGAAAATGTGATCACGGTTTAATTTTTTATAATGTCAAGTTATGTTATACGAATTCTTATTTTTATTAAAATATTTATATCCGACACTTGTGTCTTATTTATATTTTGATATGACTATGATATTTTAAATATATGATTTTTTTTTCAAAAAAATTTAAATAATATCCATACCGAATATATATTCATATCGGACACTCATCTTTGAACTCGAGTACCAAGTATATTATATATATATATATTTATATGAGGAGGGATCTACTTACACTAATGTAAAACTAAATTAATTTTACACACTTCCGTAACTTTTTATACGATTTATATTTTAACAAACTGTTCCCGTTTTATTTAACAATATAATTGTACTCTTCGTGCACGTAAAGTTTCGAATCAATCCGATATCTCTATCATATCGATCAAGAATACTGTCTTTTTTAATATTTATTTAACGATTGAAATTTTTTTACGTCGAACAAATAGTTAAATATTTTTAATTTACTCGAAACTCGGCGTGCATGATCTACGTGAATAGAACATGAAATACGACGGTCGGATTAAACAAATATAAATCGTATAAAAAGTTACGAAAATGTGTAAAACTAAATTTAATTTTACACTAGTGTAAGTGGATCCTCATATATATATATATATATATATATATATATTGCTCAACGTTGTTGGGCATGGGTCCCTCCTATGTGGAGGAAATACCCATTCTGCCCTTAGCCCTATTTTAATTTGAGGGCTTTTGTATTTGCTGAAGGAGAGTCAGTAGCTAAAAAAAAAAAGAAAGAAAAATAGAGGAGGCGGCAGTGAAGAGAGAAAAGAGTGAGTTGCACAGGTTTGATCAAGTCATCGATTGGAGGTTCATCCGTGGTCCGATCTTCTTGATTTTCTGGCAGTGGCTACAGGATACGTAGATGCTGATTGTGTACGGTGAGAATTTCCATCTGAACACTATAAAGTACTGTTTTGTGTCCGAATAGTAGTCACGTTTTTGGGGTGATTTCTCAACTTTCTCTCTTTGATTTTAATATCACTTGTTGATAGCTAAGTTAGAGTTGTGTACTCATTGTGTTAGCTGAATTATTGTGATATTGTAAACACACTCTCATTATAGTGGAGATTTTGACTGGACTCTTAAGTCCCGTGGTTTTTACCCTTTGATTTAAAGGGGTTTTCCACGTAAAAATTGTGTGTCTCGTGTGATTGGTTGTTGGTGATTATCCTTGGTTGAATTTGTGTTGCTGGAATATATTTATATATATCTTGTGCAATTTAGTACCATATTTACAGATCCTGTTAATTGGGAGAGAAAGAACTACCGGTTGTGTTTTCCCGATTTATTGGTAAGTTCGGTTTCTGCCCATCACACTGGTATCAGAGCTTTGGTTGTGTTGTTGTGTAATTATGGAGGCTGGCACAAGTAGAATGATTATTTTGAATGGCACAAATTATCAATTGTGGCAGAATAAAATGAAAGACCTGTTATTTGTGAAGTCTTTGCATCTTCCTGTCTTTGCTACTCAAAAACCCGAATCTAAAAGTGTTGAGGAATGGGAATTTGAGAATCAGCAGGTGTGTGCTTTTATTCGCCAATTTGTTGAGGAAAATGTTTACAATCACATTGATCAAGAGACACATGCACGCACATTGTGGAACAAGCTTGAAAACTTGTATGCTTTAAAGTCTGGCAATAACAAGTTGTTCATGCTTAAAAAGATGATGGAACTGAAGTATAAAGAAGGAACAACTGTGGCTGATCACTTGAATGAGTTTCAAGGAGTTATGAATCAGTTAATTGGTATGGGCATCAAATTTGAGGATGAAGTAGTAGGGCTTTGGTTGCTTGCTACTCTACCGGACTCTTGGGAAACATTTCGGGTTTCACTTATTAATTCTGCTCCTAATGGTGTAGTAACTTTGGAACTTGCCAAGAATGGTGTTTTGAATGAAGAAGTGAGAAGAAAGTCTCAGGGTTCTTCATCACAGTCTGAGGTTCTAGTTACTGAAAATAGGGGGAGAAGTAGGAGCAAAAATGAAACGGGTAGAGATAAAAGCCGAAGCAAGTCAAGATCAAGATTTAAAAATGTTGAGTGCCATTATTGTGGCAAGATGGGCCATATCAAGAAATATTGCTACAAGTGGAGGAAAGAGAACAAAGGTGGTAGTGATAAACAAGAGAATAGGGATCATGGAAAGAATGATCGTGTTACTGCTGCTACCTCTGATGATCTGTTGGTTACTTGTGATGAGAATGTGATCAACTTAGCATGCGACGAGACAAGTTGGGTAATAGACACTGGTGCTTCACTTCATGTCACGTCTAGGAAGGAATTCTTCACATCTTATACGCCTGGTGATTTTGGGGTATTGAAGATGGGTAATGATGGCTTGGCACATGTTGTTGGCATGGGAGATGTCTGTTTGGAAACTAACAATGGAACAAAGTTGACGCTAAAAAATGTCAGACATGCACCGGATATCCGTTTGAATTTGATTTCAGCGGGAAAGCTAGAT
Source organism: Fremontodendron californicum (assembly GCA_030761205.1). Lineage (NCBI taxonomy): Eukaryota > Viridiplantae > Streptophyta > Magnoliopsida > Malvales > Malvaceae > Fremontodendron > Fremontodendron californicum. The sequence goes on from JAULJL010000036.1 coordinate 8,634,397, forward strand.
GACGAGGGATTTTGTAACACCTTCAGTGATGGTCAGTGGAAATTGACTAGAGGCTCACTCGTTGTGGCTCGAGGAAAGAAGTGTTCAAATTTATATTTGATGCAGTCTTCAATTTCCAGAGGCATTGTTAATGTGACGGAAAATGATAGTTCAACTGTGCTATGGCATAAACGGCTTAGTCACATGAGTGAAAAGGGGCTTAATTGTCTGGCCAAGAAGAATCAACTTTCTGGGTTGAAGAATGCTACACTGAAGAATTGTGCTCATTGTTTGGCTGGAAAACAAAGAAGAGTTTCATTTAAGAGTCATCCTCCTTCAAGAAAATCAGATTTGCTAGAGTTGGTACATTCCGATGTTTGTGGTCCTTTGAAAGTAAGGTCGTATGGTGGTGCACTTTATTTCGTGACTTTTATTGATGACCATTCAAGAAAACTTTGGGTCTATACTTTGAAAACAAAAGACCAAGTGCTTGATGTGTTCAAACAGTTTCAGGCTTCAGTTGAAAGGCAAACTGGGAAGAAGTTGAAGTGCATCCGTTCCGATAACGGCGGCGAATATAGTGGACCATTTGATGATTATTGTCGTGCACAGGGAATCAGACATCAAAAGACACCTCCTAAGACACCACAGTTGAATGGCTTAGCCGAAAGAATGAACAGAACATTGATTGAGAGAGTCAGATGTTTGCTTTCAGATGCAAAGTTACCTAGATCTTTTTGGGGTGAAGCTTTGTATACAGTGGCACATGTGATTAATTTGTCTCCAAGTGTTCCTTTGCAAGGTGATGTTCCAGACAAAGTTTGGTTTGGTAAAGATATGTCATATGATCACCTGCGTGTGTTCGGTTGCAAGGCTTTTGTACATGTTCCAAAGGATGAGAGGTCAAAGTTAGATGCCAAGACTCGTCAATGTATCTTTGTTGGTTATGGTCAAGATGACTTTGGGTACAGGTTATATGACCCAGTTGAAAAGAAGCTTGTTAGAAGCAGAGATGTTGTTTTTGTTGAGGATCAGACCATTGATGACATTGACAAGGCGGAGAAAACCGATCCACAGAATAGTGATGACTTGACCGCCAGGGATCCAATTCCTCTAACCCCTCCGCCAAATCCAGTTGAGGATGGCATGCAAGAAGATGTCCATGATGACCAGCAGGGTATGGGTGATTTTGATGCTCCCATGGATAGTGTTGTGAATGATCAACACCAAGGACCTATATCTCCACCAGCAGTTCCACTTCGGAGGTCTACTAGAGATCGACAGCCTTCTGTGAGGTATTCTTCTGATCAGTATGTTCTTTTAACTGATGGGGAAGAACCGGAGTGTTATGAAGAGGCTATGGAGAGTGAATGCAAAGATCAGTGGGTTGATGCTATGAAAGATGAGCTTAAATCTTTACATGACAACCATACGTTTGAGCTGGTGAAATTGCCTAAGGGTAAAAGAGCTTTGAAAAATCGGTGGGTTTACAGGTTGAAGCAAGAAGAGAATTCTTCAACTCCACGATACAAAGCTAGATTGGTCGTCAAGGGTTTCAGTCAGAAAAAGGGGATTGATTTTGAGGAAATATTCTCTCCAGTTGTAAAAATGTCCTCTATCAGATCTATATTGAGTTTGGCATCCTATTATGACTTGGAAGTCGAGCAAATGGATGTGAAAACTGCTTTTCTTCATGGTGATTTAGAAGAAGAGCTTTACATGGAGCAGCCAGAGGGTTTCATTGCACAAGGAAAAGAGGACTATGTGTGCAAATTAAAGAAGAGCTTGTATGGTTTGAAGCAAGCTCCGAGGCAATGGTACAAGAAGTTTGAGTCTGTTATGGGGGAGCATGGCTACAAGAAGACTACTTCTGATCATTGTGTTTTTGTCAAGAAATTCTCTGGTGATGATTTTATTATTTTGTTGCTCTATGTTGATGATATGCTTATTGTTGGTCGTAATGCTTCTAAGATTAATATGTTGAAGCAAGAGTTGAGTAAATCCTTTGCGATGAAGGACTTGGGGCCAGCAAAGCAAATTCTTGGCATAAGGATCACACGTGATAGAAATGCCAAGAAATTGTGGTTATCACAAGAGAAGTACATTGAAAAAGTACTTCAAAGGTTTAGTATGGACAAAGCTAAAGTGGTGAGCACTCCTCTTGCTACACACTTTAGATTGAGTGTCAAGCAGAGTCCTTCCACAAGAGAAGAGAAGGAAGACATGCAGAAGGTTCCTTATGCTTCAGCCGTGGGTAGTTTGATGTATGCAATGGTATGCACAAGACCTGACTTAGCTCATTCTGTTGGCACCGTCAGTCGGTTTCTTTCTAATCCAGGCAGAGAGCATTGGAATGCAGTGAAGTGGATTATGAGATATCTTCGGGGTACTTCCAACTTGAAACTTTGCTTCGGCAATGAGAAACCTGTTCTAGTTGGTTATACAGATTCTGATATGGCTGGAGACATTGACTCCAGAAAGTCCACTTCGGGTTACTTAATTACTTCTGCAGGGGGAGCTGTGGCTTGGCAATCCAGATTGCAAAAATGTGTTGCATTGTCCACTACAGAGTCAGAGTTCATTGCAGTGACCGAAGCGTGCAAGGAGTTGCTTTGGATGAAGAGATTTATGCAAGAACTTGGCTTTACCCAAGAGAGGTATGTTTTATTTTGTGATAGCCAGAGCGCTATTCATCTTGGTAAGAATTCAACCTTTCATGCTAGGTCTAAACATATCGATGTAAGGTATCATTGGATACGAGATGTTCTCGATGCTAAATTGTTAGAACTTGAGAAAATTCATACTGATGATAATGGTGCTGATATGTTGACTAAAGTCTTACCAAGAGAAAAGTTTAAAATATGTTGTTTGATCGCCGGGATGGCGAACACCTCCACATAGTCGGGAGGGGGAGATTTGTTGGGCATGGGTCCCTCCTATGTGGAGGAAATACCCATTCTGCCCTTAGCCCTATTTTAATTTGAGGGCTTTTGTATTTGCTGAAGGAGAGTCAGTAGCTAAAAAAAAAAAGAAAGAAAAATAGAGGAGGCGGCAGTGAAGAGAGAAAAGAGTGAGTTGCACAGGTTTGATCAAGTCATCGATCGGAGGTTCATCCGTGGTCCGATCTTCTTGATTTTCTGGCAGTGGCTACAGGATACGTAGATGCTGATTGTGTACGGTGAGAATTTCCATCTGAACACTATAAAGTACTGTTTTGTGTCCGAATAGTAGTCACGTTTTTGGGGTGATTTCTCAACTTTCTCTCTTTGATTTTAATATCACTTGTTGATAGCTAAGTTAGAGTTGTGTACTCATTGTGTTAGCTGAATTATTGTGATATTGTAAACACACTCTCATTATAGTGGAGATTTTGACTGGACTCTTAAGTCCCGTGGTTTTTACCCTTTGATTTAAAGGGGTTTTCCACGTAAAAATTGTGTGTCTCGTGTGATTGGTTGTTGGTGATTATCCTTGGTTGAATTTGTGTTGCTGGAATATATTTATATATATCTTGTGCAATTTAGTACCATATTTACAGATCCTGTTAATTGGGAGAGAAAGAACTACCGGTTGTGTTTTCCCGATTTATTGGTAAGTTCGGTTTCTGCCCATCAAACGTTACCTAAAATTGGAAATTTTTTGTTGAAGTCTAAAGCTAGTCCATGTAGTAGTACTATATCAATCTTAATTAAGGATGTAATCTCGACAAATTTAGTCATTCTAATTTGTTAATATTAGATCGAGGACTAATAGATAACGGTATGAACATTTAAATTTGTTGACGTGACATAAGTTTGATCACGTGGACATGTGACTACTTTGTTCCAAATAATTATTTTGACTTTTCGTTAATTACAATTAAAAAAAACAAAATCTGGTTAAAAAAAAGTACGTAGCAAGCTGGCTCTTGTTGTTGCAGGTAAAAATGTTCACTTGTCATGCTATGTCACTCAATTTAACGGTTGGATATTCACATCATTTACCATTGCCTGACATTTGAAAAAAGTATAACATTAAATTCGTTGAAATTGTGGTAAATTAAAGAGATTAGGAGTTAGTTTAGCATAATTATTGAAAAATTTTGAATTTAAAAAAGTATGTTTAATAAGTATGATAAAAAAATATGCTTTAAGAATTTTTGTTTTTGGTACATGAGATAAAACGCAAATTACAAACGTACGACACCCTCGCTGCAAGCATCAGCTTGCAACAAGGTATAAGACTTGTAGGTGATCTTTCAAGTCGAATAATATCTGCATCAACTGTTTGCGCCAGATTTGTTAGATGATCAGCACAATGATTTCTCTCTCTAAAAATGTATATGATTTCAATAACCCATCGTTCCTTAATAAGATCACAACAATCATTAATCACTGTCCCAAAAGGATGATGTTCCTCCAAAGTACGATTTAAAAAGTGAACAACTACAACCGAGTCCAACTTCAAAATTAGTCTTTGAAGTCAATTGTAGACCTTCTCTCACTCCCCAAAGTTCTGCCTGTAGATTATTAGTTCGACCTATATAAAGTAAGAAACCTGTTATCCAATCACCATTTTCATCTCTAATTAGACAGCCAGTCGATGCAATACCAGAAGACATTTTGGCAGCTCGAACTTTAACTGTTTGGAATTGTTGCGAAAAAGCGCTGTGAGAAATTGAAATGTAGAAAAAAATATTTAATATAATAAAAGATATTTTTAAAATAATAAAAGTTTAGAGATGTGAAGATAATAAAGTCATTTTATGCAAAAGCTCGCTTTCAAATTGTAAAAGCTCTATTTTCTTAGCTTTTTTGTTTGGGTTGCTAAATCATGATTTTAATTGCAAAAGTCAAAATTTTTTACCGATTTAACATTGCGTTTGCAATAAAACGTTCAAAAGCTGTGTCAACAGCAAAACTAAACTGAACCTAAATTCTTGAAATTGATATACTACAAAGACCATTTTCAACTTTCACTTTAAAAAAAAAAAAATACAAACTAGCTATCTAACATCCTTACAATAAATGTAAACTTTTTTCCAACCCAAAGAGGCTGTCCATGTTGCTTAATATTGTTCCTTTCCTTTTTTTTTTTTTTTTTTTCAGGGAAGAGAAAAGAAGGAAATGAGAGAGAAAAAAAAAGAGAGAAAGAAAGAAGGGAGAAAGGAAAGAGGAATTTTTATTTTAATGTATTTGTGTTTTTTTTATTTAAAATATTATAAATCTTTACAATAAATGTAAGTTTTTTTCCAACCCAAAAAGGCTATCCACGTCACTTAGTACTGTTCCTTTTTTTTTTTTTTTGGGTGCAGGGAAGAGAAAAGAAGGAAAGGAGAGAGAAAACAAAAGAAAAAAAAAGAAAGAAAGAAGGGAGAAGGGAGAAAGGAAAGAGGAAAGAGGATTTTTTTAAATATATTTGTGTTTTTTTATTTAAAATATTATAAATTTATATAAATTTTTACACTTTAATAATTCGTTCTATGTATATCTTTACACGTTCATATATTCGTTTAGCGTTCATGTTATTTTTCGTGGTGTGTTTTAATTATTTTTTTTATGTTGTGTTCGTGTCATGTCTCAATTCATATCATATTTTACATAGTTTGTTATTGTGTTTCAATTTAGAGAAAAATTTGTGTGTTCGTGTTGTGTCTCAGTTCATGACATATTTTGCATAATTTGTCATAGTGATTCAATTTTTAAAAAAAATTGTGCATTCGTGGCGTGTTCGTGTATTTTTTCTGTTTTCAAAGTATTATAAATTTATATAAAATTTTACACGTTAATAATTAGTTTTATATAAATTTGTATATTCGTATTCATGTTATTTTTTCGTGTGTTTAAAGCATTATATCTTTACTATAAATCTTGGATACTTTTTCTGCATGAAGAGAGTGTACACGTGACATGAGCATTGTTAAATTTAAGTTTTATTTTTTTATTATTTTAAATTAAATTATTTTATTAAATATTAAAAAAATAAAAAACGTGATAGAGATAAATGGAAGAGTTTGTGAGAATTTGATGAGAAAATTTAGTTATTTTAAACTTGGTAATTCGTGTATCTTTTACTTTTTATGTGTCATAATCGTGTTTAAGGATATATATAAGATAAATTTGTAGATGAGGGAGTTTATGGAGAGTATTAAAATATGACGCAACACAAAAGAAAAGAAACATAGCCCCAACATGAATATACGAACATAACAAAATCAATATAATACAAATTATCACCACGTCAAAATTTATACAATCCTTACAATAAAGGTTGAATGTTTTTCAGCCAAGTTACTATTCCTTTCTCCTTCTCTTTTGTTTTTTTTTTTTTAATTTTTTTATTATTATTATGCATAGAAATAGATGAAATGTCGGGATAAAAAAAAAAAGGAACAAAGTGGGGGTTGGAACACACACCATTTTGTCTTTTTTTTTTAACATTTTTAATTTTTTTTTTTTTACTTTAACTATTGTTGTAGACCTGTTAATTGAACGAGTTGGATTAACTTTAGGTCATGTCAATTCGGGTTGAATTGATTCGAGTTTTAAAAATTTTGTGTCATTTTTGGGTTCAGATCATTTCAGATTCGTATCATTGGGTTTGACACTCATATTTAATTTTTTTTAATTTTAAAATCAAATTAGATCAACTTTAAACAAATTATTTGATCGAGTCAAATTTAATAAGAATTTTATTGAAATATAGAAAATAAGTAATAAATAATATTTTAAAAATAAATATAGACATTGTAATTTTTAATTAAAAAATAAATATTTATCAAACCCAATTTTTTTTAGATTTGAGCATGATCCGATAATTTTTCAAATTTGAGTATCTGTTTTTCTTAAAAGATGTATACTTGAAATCGTTAGCACAATTCATTTACATATTTGTAAATTTATTATTATAACGCAATATACAAATCATTATAATACAATACATATATCAAAGACATATTTTATATACTTTAAAAAATCTCATAAAAAAACTTAAAAAATGATACATTTAAAATAAAAACAACATGTATAACTATAAGAAATTATATAATTTGATCTAAATTACATGAGAAAATACTATTATAATTTAGCATACAAATCATTATGATAAAGTATACGTTTTATTTTTAACAACATATTTTCTGTACTTTATTTTAAATTACATGAGAATAAATTATATTTTTAAAATTAAAATAATACTTTTATTTTAAATAATAGGTATAACGATAAAAAATATTATGAAATTATTATAAGTATATATATGATAATTAAAATATATAATTTATTTTAAATATTATTATCAAATTATCATGATTATATAACATATAATAAGAATAAATCCATAAATAAATTTTGAACATTTTTTTATTGCAAGGCATACATGTGTTAAAAAAATGTTAATCTCTTTTAAATTATTCTTTTTATTTATTTTTTAATTTTAATTTAAAAAAATAAAAAGAAGACAAAGTGAAGTGCACGGTTCTCTTATTTATTTATTTATTTATTGTACTTTTTTTTTTTTTTGCTTTATCCTCTCTTTGCTTTTTTTTTTCTTTGACTTCTACGGTACTTTTCTATACAAAAAATAAATTATTAATATGTAAAAATTTATATAAATTTATAGTACATATATATTTTACACTTTCATCATGTATTCGATCGTGTTCATTTTATTTTTCGTATTGTGTTTTAATTATTTTTCTATGTTGTGTTCATGTCTTGTCTCAATCCATCTTATATTTTACATAGTTTGTCATTGTGATCCAATTTAGAGAAAATTTTATGTGTTTGTGTCGTGTCTCAATTCACGACATATTTTGCATAATTTGTTATAGTGATTCAATTTAGAAAAAAATTTGTGTGTTCGTGACGTATTCGTATTATTTTTTTGTATTCTCAAAATATTGTAAATTTATATAAATTTTTATACCTTAATAATTTATTTTATGTATATTTTTACACATTTGTGTATTCATGTCGTATTCATATTTCTATTTGTGTGTTCATGTCGTGTCTCAATTCATGACATATTTTGCATAATTTATCATAGTGATTCAATTTAGAAAAAATTTTATGTTCGTGATATTTTTTGTGTTCAAAGTATTATAAATTTATATAAATTTACACGTTAACAATTCATTTTATATAGATTTTGACATGTTCATATATTCGTGTCATGTTCATGTTATTTTTCGTATCGTATTGTGTTTAAATTATTTTCTCATGTTAAGATCTGAGGCTATTCTTTTCTTTGTCCACGTATCCTAGCTACAGTAACTCTTCTATTTCTTTTTTTTTTATATAATTTAAATAAAGTTATAATAACTCTTCACCTTTCTTTCTTAAAATTTAAATAAAAAAAAAAAAAATTAAGTTGAAATTCACACTCCACCAAGGCACTCTACTTTGACCTTTTTTCTCCACTAAAACACTTCACTTTGACCCTTTTTTTAGCACACTCTCTCCCTTACTTTCTTTTCTTAGCCTTGATTTTTTTTTTTTTTTTTATAGAAATTTTGGAGGCTATCAAGACGTGATAAGCTTATAAAATATACATTTTATGCCTTTCTATCTTTAGTTTTTGTTTTGTTTTCGATCTTTATCTTGTTTACTTATATTATGTTTTTGAATTTTAGGTACAATAAGGAGAATGAAGTCAAAAGATGTCAATAATGATGGTAAAGAGCTTACAAAATCAATTACAAGATGGAAGAAGACTTGGGAGTCAAAAATATCAATTTCTGGTTGAAAAGCAATAAGGTAGATTTGACCTCTGGAGCTTGTTGTAAGGAAAACATGATGTTTAAGTCTTTATTTGAAGAAACTTTCTTCTTTACTTTTGAAGCTGACTTGATTATCTTTCCAACGATATATTATGGGCCCAAATCGGATAAAAAATGGGCATTCAAAATAGCGCTAGAAGATCTCCCTAAAAAATCCTGCGGCCAGAAAAAACCTAATCGCAAATCTGAAAAAAAAAAAAAAGAAAAAGAAGAAGGCAAAAACGTGATTTTTGCACCTCCAGGCTTACTTGTGCGGCAAGGACCTATTCTCAGGGTTTTAAAGCTCTATAAATACCATCTTTTGAGCCACAAACTAGACATCTTTTGGGGAGACTCAAAGATCATCATTATTCTTCTTCTTTATTCTTTTATTTTCTTTTTAGTTTTATGTATATATTATCTATGCCTATTCTAGGCTAAACTTCAATTTGATTAAGGGTGATTTCAAAGCCCTAGACATGTTTTGTAATTGATTTTCAGATTCTATCTATCATTAATTTTCTATCAAAGTTGCTTATGTTTTTCTACAAGAATTGTTTATGATGTTGTCTTGATTTGTTTAGGTGTACAACTAGATAGATCTTGATAATTATCTATTGCTAGTTTAGGAGTCTTGATCCGTGTAATTGTCTTGATTTCCTACTCATAAGTGGCAATTTGTGATTAATAATTATGGTCAAGTTTTCGATAATTGCAAAGTGGAACATAACCTAAGTTGAACAATCCGAGCTTATGTGTTTGTTGCTTAGATCAACCTATCTTTTTTCCTTTTGCTATAATAAAAAAATAAAACCTTTTCCTTTGGTTTAGGCATTTACATTTAAAAAAAAAATAGAGGAGAAGAATTAGGAAAACAAGGGATTCAAATAATTTTTTAGTCTTCTAAAATATTTGGAAGAGTATGAGAAAGAGAGAGGCTAAAGAAGAGAAAAGAAGAAGAAAGAGGACAAGGTGGAAATGCGACGACACAGGAAAGAAAAAAGGGAAATGAATTGTCGGTTGTTTGTTTTTTAGGATGAATTTTTTTAATGATTTATTTGTTTATAAAAAGAAAAGAAAAGAATGAGTGTAGGGATAAGAAAGAGCAGAGAAGTAGAGAAAATCTGAAAAAAAAAAAAAAAAAAGAAAAAAAAAAAGTTTGAGCTTTGTTTGTTTGTTAAAGCTATAACTAACCTGCAACTTTTTCTTTTTTGCTTTGTCCTCTTTTTTATCTCTGTTTTGATATAATTAAATTTTTTTAATTTATACCTTCAAATATGTTTGCTTTTTTTTTTCTATTAAATATTGATGATACAATTTTTAAATTAATTATTGTTGTTTTGTTTGGTTGGTTGTAGGAGGAGAGATTTGTCTTGGTTCAAGCTTTGGTAAGATATTTTTGAAAAGTTATTTTTGTACATTCTGTGATTACTAAAACAAATTAGGTAAAGTCTTTTACTTTATTGTTTTGTTTATCTCATTATTGCATTTATTATTTTTATATATTTCTGATCTTAAAAAGTCTTGAAAAGTAAAGAAGAATGTGAAGACAAGATATACACAAAAATAAAGAGACTAAAGAAGGAAAATATAAGCTCTTATAGCTTTCTTGATCACTCTTTTGTCATTCATGTCATTCATATTTATTTTTTCTCTTTTCTTGCTGTAAAGTTTGCATTTAGTCTGTATATTCATTAGTTAAGTTATTTAGAACACTTCAGTTTTTAGTGGGTATTTAAATTCAATATTCTTCATTGGTTTATGTTAGATATTTTATTTTTTCCTTTTGTGATGTAACATAAATTGTTATACCTTCTTAACTAATCAAGTCAGTATTCTTCCTCATTTTAACATTTTTTAGTATTTTTAAGTGAAATCTTTGTCGAAGATAAAATTCATGATATCTTTAGGATAATTGTGATCTAAATGATTATATGTGTAATTTCCTATTCATTATTAATTTTAAGCTATATATTTTTTTGTATAATAATTCATTTGTGTTTTCTAACAATAGATCATCCCATGAATTCTTGCTTCCAAAGTAAATTACTTGCACAATTAAAAACCTTAAGATTGAAAAGGCAAAAGAACAGGACATTTATTTTCTTCTGTTTTGTTCATATACTCTGATTTGTTAAACAAATTTTTGGTCTTCACTCTCCAGTTTCCAAGATTTGACACAGAAGATTAGAGCAAAAGGTTTTATTATAGCAAGGCAGGCATGCAGGCACCATGGTCTATGCTTGGTGCTCTCACAACCTTGAGTTTTGCAGGATGCCTCTCCACCATTGCTTTATGTAAGTAAAATCTTTCAATGTGATTTGATTGCAGATGGTGTTCAAGTTTCAACTTCCGGAAAGGCATTAGGTGAGGTACATGCTTTGATTGGATTTGACGTTGATTTTTTTTTCTTTTTTTTTTATGACCTAAATTTGGATCATTTGCACTAAGCAGCAAAATTGTTTGTAACATCAGTAATTTGCATCAAGAAATAACAAACATTAACTAAACAATCTTCCTCCAATCCCCAGTAGTTGATGAGTATCATGTTGATATCATCCCCTGCAATCTGCTTTAATCCTTGGAGTCTAAATAAAACACCCTGCTTGACTTTGTTAAGAATATACTTATCCATAAGTTGGGTTATTCGTCCAAACCCAAAGGTTGGCTTGATGGTTTGAACAAAAATATTATGATAAAAAATGGATTTAGGTAAAAAAATAAGACCTGTTTAAAACCATCAGGCCTGATGGTTATTCGTCCACCCCCTTGAGTCTTTGCTACATCTAAATTCAGTGGGCCAATCTCTAACTTGCTTTTGGGTTCCACATAGCCGAAGGATTTGCTTCCAAACCTGCTTAGTATAGTCACAAGAAACGAATATATGATAACAGGTTTCCAAACTCTCATCAGAGAAAACAAAATTTATGTTAGCAAGGGAATCCCCAATGAGCTAATTCTTTGCTTGGTAGGGAGCCTATAAAAGATAACCATCCAAACAATGATGGCATGGCTAGGAATATATGATACTTAAACCATAAAACCTTATGCTGCATCTGAAACTCTAGCTGCATGATACTTATGATCAGAATTTAACCAAGAAGTCTCCTCATTATGCTGCTAGACCAATATTGGAAGGGCAGTGTTATCACTTGCTGCTAGACCAATATTACATCAGGTATTTGCTTAAAAAAAAAACCCTATTAGTATGTTTATTGAATTTGCACTGTTGCATGCATGGTTATGCATTTGTTGGTAAAATCTTTCTAAATAGATATATTTATGTAACACATGCTTTCTATTAGTCTTTGAACCTGCAGTTCCTATTAGTTATGCATTTCATGCTAAATTTCTCAATTTATTAAATAAATTGAGAGCTTCTTTTTCAAGATTTTCGCTGATATATGCAGTTTGAAATTGAAAAGTATTCAATTGAACCAAATTCTAGTCATCTACAAAATATGATTCTTGATTTGCTTTAGCTAGGGGTTAAGGATTTTATCATCTCTTTACAATTTGTTTAGAGATGAAATGCAATTCTGTAGTACATTTGAATATATATATATATATATATATATATATATATATATTTTAGTCTCTTAGTTGCTTCATTATTGGTAAAATTGTAATACATAGAGTTTAAATTGAAAAAGCTCATAGAAAAATGTTCACTTTGTTAGTCATCATAGATTCTTTAGTCAAATAATAATCTCATGTATCAGTTTTTTAAAGAATAATATGTATATATACAGTATGGAATTGACAGGTATCTAATTAAACCAAATTGTAGTTGTCTACTTTGAAATATGATTTTTCATTTGCTCTGGATGTGGGTTAAGGCTAGAGGTGGCAATTGGGCGGGTTCGGGCGGGTTCGGGTCGGGTTCATTCGGGTTCGGGTTCATTCGGGTTCGGGCTCATTCGGGTTCGGGCTCATTCGGGTTCGGGTCCATCCGGGTTCGGGCTCATTCGGGTTCGGGTCCATCCGGGTTCGGGCTCATTCGGGTTCGGGTCCATTCGGGTTCGGGCTCACTCGGGTTCGGGCTCATTCGGGTTCGGGCCCATTCGGGTTCGGGCTCATTCGGGTTCGGGCCTATTCGGGTTCAGGCCCATTCGGGTTCGGGTTCGGGTTCGGTCTGGGTTCGGGTTTGGTTTGGGTTCGAGTATGTTTTACATCATTTTCAGTCTGGGTCCATTCGGGTTCGGGCCCATTCGGCTTTGGGCCTAGATCTAGGTCATTCTGGGTATTTTTTGAAGAATCTAAGGTTAAAAAGGGAAAGAAGAGAGAAAGAGGAACATTTTGGGCTAATTTCGGAAGTGATCGGCCGTCGGTGAACGGCGGCCGACGACGGTGGACGGTGCGGTGGTTCGGCATCGGTTTCTGGGTTGGGGGTGGTTTCTGGGATTTTAGGGGTTGAACACTTAGAGAGAGGAGGGAGGAAAGAGAGAAAAAAAAGAAGGGGTTTTATAACCCCTGGAGCGGGTCGCGGTGACCCGCGGGTCGACCTGGGGTCCTTGCACCCGACCCGCTCCCTGGAGCGGGTCGCGTCGACCCGCGGGTCGACCCGAAGTCCGCGCACCCGACCCGCTTCAGGTAAAAAAAAATCGAAAATAAAATTCTCTAAAAACGGATTTCTTTCTCGGGATGGTCGGAGCATCAATCGTTCTTTGAAATGGTCCGAGTAAGAATAGTAATCGAAATACTATCGAAAAGGAGTGATTCGAGAATTATTCTTACATAGATAATTTCTTTTATTTCTGAAATAATTATTAAAAGCATTTTAATTTACTTTTCAAAAAGAAAAAAGGTTTTAAGAAATGTGAATTACCGACGACGGAATTCAAAAGACGTCACGGTAGTGATTCCTAAGATATCTTGAGGTGAGAGAATTTCGTTAAATATCACCGCGAGTGGTGAGAATATTTAGCGACAAGCTCAATACAAAAATTCATAAAAAGATGGAAATAATAAAAATAAATAAATAGTGAATGTTATCCGCTCGATATGTGGCCATGCTCGTGTTTTTAACATTATGATTTGCATTTTTAATCTTATAGTTCGGTATTTAATCATACGTCTTATATGCTAAGTCGTGTGCATCCGATATTTAAATATTCGCATCATACGCATTTAAATAAAAAAAATGGATGTAAATTGCCGACGACAGAATTCGAAGGATATCACGGTTGTGATTCCTAAGATATCTCGAGGTGAGAAGATCTCGTTAAATACCACCAAGAGTGTTGGGAATATTTAATGAGTATTTTCGATAACAAATTTATGTTCACTTTCGTTTTTAAAAAATAATAATAATAACAGTTCCAAAAATTCAAAAAATAATAAACATTTTTTTAAAAAAAAAATAAAATAAAAATAAAAGAGAATTATTTTTAAATAGCGACGTCAAGTCCATTAAATCGAGATTTAAGATAACACGTGATTAAATGGTACCGTTTTCTAAACGGGCGTTCCGGGGGTGCTAATCCTTCCCCGCACGTAACCGACTTCCGAACCCAATTATGTTTTACTCTCTGGTTCAAAGCGCGGACTTCAAAATTGGTTTTACAAAATGTTTTAATTAATTTTAAAATATTTTACTAAAACCGGTTTTAATAGGTGGCCAATCACACCTAGCAAAAAAGATTGGTGGCGACTCCATTTGTGTTTTCAAAAACGTCTTAGCGGACGAAAAACCGTTATGACATATATATAATATATTAAATTTTAATTAAATTATTAAAAAAAATTAGAATAAAATTAATAATTAAAGTTATTGCTTTGTAAAAAAAAAAAAAAAATTAATTGAAATTTGATTATTTTTGTTTTTAGTATTAAATTCGGGTTCGGGTTCGGGCCGGTCTCGGGTTCGGGTCCATTCGGGTTCGGGTTCATTCGGGTTCGGGCCTATTCGGGTTCGGGCCCATTCGGGTTCGGGTCCATTCGGGTTCGGGTCCATTCGGGTTCGAGCCCATTCGGGTTCGGGTCCATTCGAGTTCGGGCCCATTCGGGTTCGGGCCCATTCGGGTTCGGGCTTTTTCGGGTTCGGGTTTTTGACTTTTTGGTCAAATCGGGTTTGGGCGGGTTCGGGTTCGGGTTTTTCTGGGCGGGTTTTCGGGTTCGGGTTCATTTTGCCACCTCTAGTTAAGGCTTCTTATCACTTGATAATTTGTTTAAATGTCAAATGCAAGTCTAGAGTATATTTGATTCTTATCACTTAAGAAAGTTTCTTTTTTGGACTGTGTTTGATTAAGCATCTTTAATATCCGTCAATTTGTTTGCAGGTAAAAAAATTCATGGAATTCTTTTAATTAATTCAGTGTAGGTAACCATCTTAAACCCCTGTCCCGTTATGATTTCCTTTTTTTTTTCATTTTTAATTAGTTAGTTTCTATTTTCAATTTGGTTCCCTATAAAATTTAAGCAGAAAAATCAATGATTTTTCTTTTTTTTTTCATTTACTTATTTTCTTCATATTTTTTTGGGGTAGATTTTGTATTTTTAAAATTACAATATTGTATCTCTATACTAATTAGATCCAAACTCTCTTTGCATTCACTAATGAATAAACTTTTATTGTCAAATATTCTAGATTTCGAGCTTATTATACTTATAATCATGTATTTTAGATTTTGAATCCTATTGCATGTTTTGAAATTCTTTAAGATTGCGTTTGAGAATTTGAATTTCAAATGATGGATTTAGATTTCAAAAATAGTGTAAATTATGTAATAAAAAAAATGTAAATGTAATGTTGATGATTATTTTTCAAATCCATGGATTTGTTGGATGCCTATTTAGTGGTGAATTTGAAATACCTATAGCTATTTGTGAAATTGAAATTCATGTTTTTATACCTTTCAAATATATAATCATATTGAATCTTAACTAATTTATACATAATATACACACTTCATTCTCACAATTTATATAGCAAATGAAATCCAAATTCAAATTCAAATCCAAAATTTTAAATTTATGTTTCCAAACATAGCATAAATGAATCATATTATGTTTGGTGTAATGTACTTTGAAAATATTTAATTTATTTTGAATTGAAAGATGTCATGAACTTAGAATGTTTGTTACGGCTTAACGTCATATGTCTTCATATGAAACATGAAGGAGAAAGAGGACACTTGAGCTTACATTAATTATATCACTTGAGCTTACATTAATAATATGAAGTTGGTATTTCCTTTGTTGAAGCAATTTGCTCAGAGTTGGTTAGCATGATTTTTGTTCTTTAAAAATGTTAGTAATTTGGAATCTTTTAAAAACATGCGGACTATTTTTCTTTGGATTCGAGTTGCACGACAGAGATATGTATGCATGTCTTTAAAGTATAGAGCTGGTCTGCAGTTTAATTTTTTTATTTAACAGATCTGTATTTATCTTTATTTATTAAAGTTCAACACAATTTTTCTATCATTTATATATGTTTCATTATACATTATTATTGTAAAGTGGAATTATTATTTTTTAAACAACATGCAAAATAGAAAGCAAATTTTTTGACCCGCATCAAAGCGCAGGTCTTCTTCTAGTATATATAATCTTAACTACACAAATTGTTCTGGTGATGACGATTGTTTTTCGATAGCTCGATAGGGAAAAGCAGCAATTAGCACTACTTGGTGAAATAGATGTACTGATTAACTCGTTGTGTTCCGATAGATAAAGAAATGTCTGGTCACACAAACCCTTCGATGTTACTTCTACGGTTAAGGTTGTTCGCCTCTTGTCTACCTAGATTTAGTTAGTATTAGATAGCAATGGAGGCTATCAACGACGGGTTTTTCCCATCAATCATGGATTACCCAAACGAAGAGATGACAGAAGATCTTCTAGTTAGAATACGATAACGATACCACCAAAGGTGCAAAGCGGCTAGGTCTGGGATCGATCCCATCTAGAAAAGAAAGCAGTCACGCCAGAAAGAAGAAAGTCAAGCTTTCAAGCTGCCCTCATTCCTCCCTTCTAGCTATTCTTCTTATTTAATCTAATTCCGTCAAGATAAGATCTTCCCCTTTATGGCTGCGATCTTCCTAAACAGGATTGAACTATATTATGTTATGCTATTCTCCTGCCCCCAATCCCTTGCTGATGTGATGTGTTTTACTTCGCATTGACGCCATTGTGTTTGCGTGAAGCTCAAGAGTCAACAAATGCAGGAATAGCTCCTCTGATGACTCAAGCAGAGTTGGTTTATGATTCCTTAGCCTAGGTAAGGGTAAGGGTGCTTTCGGCTTTCAATATAGGAAGCAAGCAACCTGTTTGAGTCGTAATAGCTCCTGCCCTGGGCTTTTTAGATAGTTTACTCTGCTTCGGGTCGGGCCGGCTTTCGAGTTGAAACTCCGCTCCTCGACTTAAGAGCTTTAATAGCTCGTCACACAAATTGTTCTGATGATGACATGTGGCACTTTTTTTTTTTTGAAAAAGGAAAGAAAGAGAAAGAAAAGAAAAGAAAGAAGAAAAAAAAAAGGAGAGGAAGGTAAGGAAAAAAAGTTAAGAAAAATTTATATGTTTGTGTTATTTTTTTTATGTGTTTAAATTTATATAAATTTTTATACTTTAATAATTCGTTTTATGTATATTTTGACGCGTTTGTGTATTCGTATAGTGTTCATATTATTTTTCGTATTGTGTTTTAATTATTTTTTTATGTTGTGTTCGTATCGTGTTTCAATTCATTTCATATTTTGCATAGTTTGTCATTGTGATTCAATTTATAGAAAATTTTGTGTGTTCGTGTTCATGTCTCAATTCATGACATATTTTGCACAATTTGTCATAGTGGTTTAATTTAGAGAAAAATTTGTGTTCATGACGTGTTCGTGTTTTTTTTTTTTTTGTATTCAAACTATTATAAATTTATATAAAATTTTATACGTTAATAATTCGTTTTATATAGATTTTGACACGTTGGTATATTCGTGTCGTGTTCATGTTATTTTTCGTGTCGTGTCATGTTCATGTTCTTTTTCGTGTCGTGTTGTGTTTTAATTATTTTCTCATGTTGTATTTGTGTCGTGTTTCAATTCATCCTATATTTTGCATAATTTATCATCGTGATTCGATTTTAACTCTAAATTTATTTAATTAAGATATTAAAATATAAAAAATTATTTAAATAAATGATATTATTTAATATGATTTAACAGAAGAAAAAAAATTTCTAGTTATATATAAAATAGTCACACGAAAACTAAATATATTAGGTTGAAAAGCTAAAGTTTAATTCTCAGACAATGAAAGTTCTAATCCTTCCTAATTTAATGGTTCGAAATTTAGCTCACAGATAAAAGAAAAAAAAAATTGATATCATATTCAAGTAAACATCCAACCATTAAGAAAGAGTTCAAGAATGAATATAAATTTCTAATATAAACAACTATATTGCCTATAATTTGCGGTTACTTGAAAAATGAAATGAAAGTAGTTAAGTAACAAATAGAAAGCCAACTGCTTCAAGACTAGTGGGTTAGGTCAACTCAATTAGGATTGTTCTTCATATTTCAGATCTATTTGAATAGACAATGAGATTGATTTCGGTGAGATTGAAAACAGTGATACTGGTGAATATCAGTGAAATTGAATATTGCAACGGTGAAACTAAAATTAATAGTGGGATATGTGTTTGGATAACAAAATCACGATGACAGTGAGATGAAAATAAAAAATGATCATTAAAAATATTAATCTAAGAGTGTATTGATAAAATATTTTTGGTATATTTTAATAATATTTAAATTTTAAATTTTTTAACACATATTACTTAAATATTTTAATTAATTAACTAATAATTATATAAATATATTTTTTATATTAAATGAATAAATAATTTAAAAATCTTTAAATAAAAAATTGAAAGACAATATTAACAAAAAACAGAGAGTTAAAAATAATTTAAATTTTTTTAAAATAAAATAAAAAGTAATTTTTGAAAAAAATGAATAAAATATTTTTCATTGGCTGATAAAATGCATGATGATGCAGTAAAAACTCCTCTCATCGACCAACCAAATGAACTCTTAATTATTTTGACTTCAAAAGGCCTCCAATTGATAAGATTGGCATTTCACCTTAGGGCAGATTCAAGTCAATATAGGTTCCACTAGACTAACTACGTGGCTAAACCAATCTCCTTTGTTTCACTCAAAATTGGTTAAGGTAGTTGAGCTTCAAAACCAACTTCAAATCCACCTGTTTCTTTCCCTCCACATCGCTTTACCTAAACCCCTCCATCTATAAATTCACTCATCCTTTTGCCTTCCAATCATCAAATTCCAATTCCAATTCCAATTCCAATTCAAACACCAAACACCAAACTCCAACATCCAATCATCTGTTTTGTTTTGTTTTGTTTTGTTTTGTTTTGTTTCTTTTTTTTTTTTTTTTTCTTTCACCAACATTAATTCCCTTAATCAACTCCTCCAAAGTCTGCCCCAACCACAAAACAATGGAGTTCTACAAGCCATCTTCTCGCCTTGTTCTAGTTCGTCTGGTCATAGCTTTGACAGCATTGATGCTGCCTGTTTATGGGCAGATCAATACACCATGCAGTCCATCGATGCTTAGCACCTTCACACCTTGTATGAATTTACTTACCAATAGCAGTGCCAATGGTACTTCACCAACTGCAGATTGTTGCAACTCTCTTAAGACCCTCACAAGTGGTGGCATGGATTGTGTGTGCCTCATTGTGACCGGAAGTGTCCCCTTCCGTATACCAATCAACAGAACTCTAGCCATCTCTCTTCCCCGGGCTTGTAACATGCCTGGTGTCCCTCTCCAATGCAAAGGTGAAATATATTCAACTATGCCATATCAAAGATTACCTATGTTACTCGGACTCATGTGTGAGTGTCGGATAAGGGTGTGAGTGCCCGACACGGGCATGTTCAATTTTTTTCTAAGTTTTTCATGTATTTGGAGGATCCTTAGAGGGTCATATCCTCATACCCATGTCCACATATGTGTCGGACATGAGTGTCGGATACGAATACTTCAAGAAAAATAAAGAGTTCGAGTATTACATTTCTGCAAGTTCTGTCCATTTAGTTTAATGGAAACACTAAAATGAGAATTTTCTTGTTTTGCAGCCGCTGCTGGTGTACCTGTTTCTGCTCCAGGTATGGTTGGACTAACATATTTTGAAAATGATTATAGGATTCCATTACAAATTGCTTAATTTGACTCGAATTTTACTTCAAATAGGCCAAAACTGCACATTTACATAGTTCTTTCTCACTTTTCTGGGGTCAATATAAACTGAATTATTATACGTTCTAATTAGTTCAGTTATTCCTTGGCAGGTCCAATCTCACTTTCACCCACCCTTTCTCCAGGAGCTTCACCAACTTTAAGCCCAAAAGGTAAATAAAACTGCTCTTTCAGCTCAATTTTCAAGGCCTATGTATTCGGATTCGGACGTGAGTGTCGGACATGGATATATGTTCGACACGGGTATGTTCAATTTTTTTCAAGATTTCCATGTATTTGGTGGAGGATCATATTCCCATACTCATGTCCGGATATATGTCGGACACAAATACTTCAAAAAAAAAAAATCGGTGCAATATAGGTCAAGGACTCAAGGCTATTATTGCATTTCAAAAGCTAGCACTTTAGCAGTTACCACTAAGCGTATTGCAATTTTGACTTCTGATATATTGATTTCAATAATTATGTATTTCTGAATAGGTTCCATGGTGCCAGAACCAACACCATCGGCTGAGGCACCAGAATCCGACACCACACCACCGGCTCTAAATCCACCATCTTCAACAGTTGGTTCTGAAGCCCCAATAGCCACTACAGGGAGCCGCCCTGTTCTTACCCCATCATCATCTGCCAACCCTTCTTACAGTTTTTCACCATTCCTTGTGATGTTGACATTAGGATTACTTATTTTCAAGTACTACTAGACGGCAATATCTCTATTTCTATGTATTTATTTATCGATTGTTTGAGAAGTATATTCTTTTAGTGGTCTGAAACCATTGTTTCGAGAGCTATATTGGGTCATTGTTTCTAAATAAACTGATATTTTAGTGTATTTTTTATTTATTGAGTAATAAAATTAGAAATTTACTTATTTCTGTAATGGCAGTTTTTTTTTTTTCATCCCACTAGTTAATTTGATGACTAAAATGAATATATATATATATATATAAGTGATTGGTAAATCAACTAATCCATTAGTAATGATCTATGATATCCGGTTTCAGGAATAAATGTCGGATACGAGTATGTGTTTAACAAGGTTATACTCGATATTTTAAAAGTTTTCCATATATTTGAAAATTATATTTTTATACTCATGTTCGAATACGTGTTGGATACAGATATTTTAAAAAAATAACGAGTCAGGTAACATAGGTTATGATTAACTTCAACAAAGCATAGGTTGTGATTGACTTCAAAAAAGCAAGCATACAGGGAGTAAGACTGAATTTCTCTCTTGGTAAACTTGATCATCATTCATGTTCATCCTCATGCATGCCTCGCTCTAGTCATCAAATTAAAGCCTCAGAGTTTGTTAAGAGAAAAATTGTTTGATTCACCTATGACCTACCTACTTCTCAAAATGTGCATAACTAATCTTAATTTACCAAATTACCCATCAAAATTTGTATGCTATTTTATGCAGACTTCTTAAAAATAGCTTTTTTTTTTTTTTTTTTTTCTTCTTTTTTGTGTTAGTAACTATTTCAGAGCACTCTGCATTTCTTTGCTTTTGTTTCAGAAAAATTGCTAAGAGAGGAATGAAGTAATTGGTAGATACTGCCGAAGTCATTAAAGGCACATATATAACAAAAATTCTTCACATTCAAATTTACAATCATGGGTTTAAGAGGGCTGCAAGTTTCATTTAGGTTTACTTGGCTATTAGCAATTGTGCTTTGCAAGCTTGCCCCAATGGTGAACAGCCAAATACAAGGCTGCTCTATTCAGGATATAAACTTTGGGCAGTGCTTCAATCAAGGTATTAACTCTTCCATTGATATTACATGCTGCAAAGCTCTTAATCAAGTCGTCCAAACTGGATATAATTGCCTCTGCTCACTGATGTCATCGTCTATTCCTCTTTTGAGCACCCCATTATCATTGCCATTGTCATTGTCAAATTGTTACATATCAGTTCCTCCTTTGACCCTTTGTCGAGGTAATCTTAGATAAAAATTCTCTGTTTTTAAGATACGATCCCACTTCCCTTTTTAAGTGTAACATATCTCCTTTGTTGTTTTGTTTTGGGTTTTTTTTTTTTTTTTTCTGATATAAGTTGTAGCTCCAATGCCAGTAGTGCTTCCATCAGATAGGCCGGAAAGGAATCTTACGCAACCTTCTGTGCCTTCTATGGATGTTCTTGTTCCTCCTGCTCAGGATCAGATTCAAGTTCCCTTGAACTTGACTGAGGACAGTGTCAGTAACCACACCGAAGAGCAAAAGAAGCCACTTTCAATGGAAAATTCAGTCCCGAAATTGTATGTGACTGATACGGTAAACGGGACATCAAATGGCAAGAAGAAAACCAAGATATTGGTTCATCAAATTTTGTTGTTCTTGTCCTTGGCTCTTCAGGCCGGGTGAATCTTATTAGCTTAAGCTTCAAAAAGTCCTGCTTTTCCAACCTTGCATATGCAGATTACACAGGTGAAAATTTGCACTCAATAAATATAATATATACGAGGAAAGATTCACTTATATTAGTGTAAAACTAAATTAATATTTAGTTTTACATACTTTCATAACTATACGATTTATATTTTAACAAACTGACAAATGTATTTCATGTTCTATTCATCATGCACGTTGAGTTTTGAATAAATTTAAAATATTTAACTATTTATTTGATATAAAAGACTTTCAATCGTTAAATATAAGTGGATGCCATATATATATATATAATACAGCTAACACTTCAACACCATGTTTGGATTCAGCTTAGTAAAGGAAAGGAAAAAAAATGAGGGTTTTGAAGGAAAAGAAATGATACATCATTACGGATAATTGAAAATGAAAAAAAAAAATAATAAAGGAAAGGAAAGAAATAGAAAAGATACATTATAAAATATTGTTTCATTTATATATTTTTTTAATATACTTTTTCATGAATCATGTTTACTAGTGTTAGAATTAATTACTACTAAAACTTGATAATTATTAACAACAATCTTGTCATTTTTCTTAAACTAAAATAAACTAAGATTTTTTTAAACAAAAAAACATTTTTTTTTTGTAAAAAATAATATAAATACCACATAACACATGGGCAATTAAAAAACATCATGCCTAGTGTTAAAAACTACTAAAATGCTTAGCTATGCAAGTAAGAAAAGCACATTTCCAAAAGATTATAAAAGTTCAAAACAAAAATGCTGTTGGTGTAATGAAATGTTTAGGAGAGGCCAAATGAGGAGTTTATAAGAAGTTGCAAGAAAGACAGAATGAGGAATAGATGTAGAGTACATTACAATTCAAAATTTTGGAGATTTCAAATGGGTTTGTTTGAAAATTAAAGAAGATAATTAATGAGGCCATGATAATCAGAGGTGGCAATTAGGCGGGTCCAGGCGGATTCGGGTCGGATCTTTTCGGGTTCGGACTCTTCCAATTTCGGACCCTTTCGGGTTCGTGCCTTTTTGGGTTCGGATTATTTCGAATAAGATCTTTTCGAATTCGAATATGTTTTACATCATTTTTATTTTATGTTAGATGTAATCATTTCCACGTAATTTAAATGTTTACATCTAAAAATAATTTATTAATTTTTTATTAATTTTTTAAAGTAAGTTTTTGTTATAATATGATATTTTTAATTATATTTATTTATTAAAATCAATATTTGTTAGCACAAAAAATATATAATTAATTTATTATATAAAAACAATTTTTTTAATAATTTATTATAAAAAATATGATATATTATAAATTAATCATATTGATATTTAAAATAATTGATTTGATGAACTCGAATTTCAACATGTAAATACATTATAATTTATATTCACTACAAAATAAGAGACTTTTAGGAACAAAAAAATGGGACAAACCCTGGCATTCAACTATCCGTTTAAATATTTGTAAAATGTAAAAACTTTATGCTTATGAAAAGAGTTGAACCTAACATTCGATTCTTATTAGTAAGGATATTACCAAGTGAACCAATCTTGAATTTTGATATTATATGCTACTAAAAGTAATTATATCAAGTATAATAAAATATAATAATAATTTAAAAAATGCTTATCTAAATAAATAAAATAAATAATAAATCAATTACAAAATTAAATTAGCTAATTATGTTAAATACTTTTAAATTCTAAAAACACATGATACCCTTATATATTTTTTTTCTACTATGTTGCTAGTCTAAGGGCTCATTTGGATTGAGCTGGACCTCCAATGCGAGCCACTAGGGAGGTCCCGACTGCATTGGAGGCTGTTTGGATAATAGCCTCCAGTGCAGTTGGGACCTTCCCCATTGCATTGGAGGGAAATTTTCCACTCGACCCTTAAGGGTCCAATGGAATTAAAAACCTCCGGTTGAGGTTTTTTTTTTTTTTTTTCCTTTCCTTTCATTTTTAACCTTTTATTTTATTTTTATTTTAAAGATTTATAATATTTTAAATGATAAATAAATTTATATGTAAATATGTTATTATCAAAATTTTATTTATTTTTATTTAAAATTTTTGAAGTAACTTTGATAATTTAGTTTAATAAATAATTTTATTATTATTTAAATTTTATCATTATATAATAGAAATAATATGATAAAATTTTAATTATTTATTAATTTTATAAATATAAAATAATTTTATTATATACAATTTAAATATAATGTCTTTAATAGTCTTTTTATTTTTTTACTAAAATTCATCTCACCGCCACCGCTACATTTGCATCTAAACACATATCCCACCATTGATTTTAATCTCACCGATACAATACCCAATCTCACCGCTGCAATAACTAATCTCACCTCCACCGCTGTTTTTAATATCACTGGACCCAATTTCACTGCATGTGACACCCTGTCCGGATAATCTACCTAAAATCCGACAGAGTTTCTTTTCTATCTTAACTATAACCATCCTGCAAATGACATTCAGTTTATATCCTTAGCAAGCAATATTTCTCAATACAGTTTATCACATTTATACATGCATATTCAAATATTATCCATGATCAATCTATATTCAAGTTAATACATATTGATTCATTGTCTCATAACTTTAAATATATACAATTTATCTAAAAGTAAACCTATCTCAAAAAGGTTTACTAGATAAAAGACATCAAAAGAAACAAGACTTCTAAAGAGGTTTAAGTACGATGCCCACCACGTCAAAACACTATTAGAAGCGGAAAGTGGAGGAAGACAGCAATCCCGACACCTAACTATAACCTAAAAATGAGAGACATGAAAAGGTGAGATATATGAATATCTCAGTGAGTAGACAACTTTTAAAACATTTGAAAACTATGACGATAACTTTTAAAACATAATAAATGTTTCCAAAATAGATAATAGTAAAACTATAATGAATAATTTGAAGATATAGCGAAGTTTTTAAATGTATAACAATATTATAATAACAAATCAATAAATAAAATTTGTAGAGTAAATCAAGTTTCGTATAATTGGGCTCCAACTTACTGTCTTGCATAAGATTTATCCATACATACTAACTAGGTAATATCCATGTAGGCATACTAGTAGCCGGCTCCAAATGCCAATATCACTATAGGATGCCCCAAAGGCATATGTGTCGCTATGATGTGCCCCCAAAAGGCTAATATAACGGGATAGGAACTCTAAAGGTAGCTCCCACCACAAAGGCGTAGCACGCAGCTCCCATACCCCAGTCTAATATCACGGGCACGCAGCTCCCGTATTTCGATCAAGGGTATAATCTCATACATTAAGTCAGGTGGAGCCAAAACCATGTATGTCAAAATCTATGTATAATCATATTTTATAAATCATCCAACTTGCTCGATATAATATTTCTTGAAATACATGCACATTAATAACAAAATCAATTCATATGTTTATATATCGCATATGTCTTTAATATGTAAAATAAATATCATGCTAAATAAATTATAATTATAATTAAAGAAACTCTAGATAACTATAGTTATACTCTACTCACAGTCCTTGAGATGATCTCCCTATACTCCTCGGCCTGTAACCTCGGGATCCTCGAGTGACGTTGGATCTACGTGGCCTAGAGATTAACGATAATTGGTATTTATACATACTCAAAGCATTATGCAATTATGAATGCAACTTAAGTCCCATTAATCTACCCTAAAGTCAATACTAATTTTTCATACTCAAAACAACATATCCTTAATTTTTAATATCACTTCCATAATCATTTTCTCCATAATTCAACTCCATATTCATGTCCTTATCAAATTCCTTTCTAGTACTCCATGCCTTAGAGATTTTCATAATCCATAATCATCATTTAGTACTATATTTCTCTTAAGCAATGAATTCCTTACTATCAAACTAGATTAGAAAAATTATAACTTGAGTTTGGTAAGGAATTTTGTAGTGATTCCAATTTTATCTCAGCCAATAAGTCTACTTCATGAAGAAAATAACTAACATAGACAATTAAAACAAATCTTCATCAAGTTTGCTAAATCTCGAAACTATGCCAAAACAGGGGTCGAAATAGGACAGCCAACTTCACCGAATTTGATCTTTTTAACCACTTATCGATTTTGGGTGATTCAAAAACCAAAATTCTCATATTGAAGTCTAGTTTCTAGGAAAAATATCAAAAAAATACAAACCCAGCTGTGCAGAACCCAAAAAATTCAGAACAGAAGGCATGCTCAATTATCTTGTTTTGCTTTTTCTTCCCATTTTCTTATTCATGCTTTCAAATCCTTTCAATTCTTACTAAAGGAAAGTAACACTCATACTTAATAGATGAAATTCCAAACTTTAACATTTTCATGGAGCTAAAATCTTAGCATATTCATGTAGAAAATCTAAAGAAAAGGAAAAATTAATCAAGAAACTAACCTTGGATGTGATTATTAATGAAATTTTGTGGAAAATGCTTGAAGAAAATTTTGAGAGAATGAAAAGAAGAAAGGGTCGGCTTCTACTTGAGGCAGAAATACAAATTCTAGAGTTTTCAAGAGATATAAATGAACTTAAAAGATATTTTCCAATTTTTGGTATAATTGCACATTGATCCCTCAACTTTTCATAACTAACCATTAAGCCCTTAAACTTTTAATTTGTTCAATTTGATCCTTCCTTCTTTTATTTTCTTCACTTATAACTTCTTACAAATTTCCAAGTTTGCCCTTAAATTTTTTGGGGTTTGACTTTGCTCGATCGTACATAACCTCGATTGTTACACCGTCCATCTAAATGGAGCCTAAGTCTAACATATGTTCAGTGAATGCAAAGTCTTAAGCATATAGGAAAAGGAATGAAATTGCTTTTATTCTCATAGAAGGAATATGATCGAAAATGGTATACAAATTGCTCTGGTGTTTTTCTGTTATTTTTTAGGTTGTGAATTCTATAATAGGAAAAGGAAGCAAAAAAAAAAAAAAGCCGATACAAAGAATCTTGACATCCCATAAGGATATAGCTAGCTTTCATTTTAATTAACATTTACATGAGGATGTATATATAGCACCTCAACATGTAGGTACAGAAGCTGTCTGGTCGTGTTTGGTTGTACATAATGTTGACTATCTAAGATGCCACTATCAAGGTTCCAATTGTTGTTGAAAATAATTGAAAACATTAATTATAAGCAAAAAAAAAAAAAAATGTACCTAGCTAATAAACAAACTTCTAAGGGTAAAATATCATATGTGCACCAAAAGTGCATTCTTTTAAGAAGAAAATGGAAAGTTAAATATATGCCCACAAGGTTGTGAATCACATGGCCTATAGTTTTTTTTTTTCTTTCTTTTAAAAGAAGACAATAGCTTATGATCTTACTAGTGAGATTTCAAATACTTTAATGCCATAAAATGATAAAAAGCCTAGCCAAAAAAAGATTATCATGCAAAATAAAATAAAATAACATAAAGGGTTAAATACTCAATTGGCCCCTGTACTTTACATCTTTTGTCCGTTGGGTACTTAAAAAAAAATTGTCAACTTGATACTCAAACTTTCTTTTCATCTATGACTTTACCCCAAAGTGTAACTCCGTTAAAAAAAAGCTGATGTGTATTTTCTGCCCAATTAAATGCATCCACATGGCTAATAAATCCACGTCATTCTTTAAAAAAAGTCACATCATCTTTTCTTTTATACATAATTAAAAAATGAAAATAAAATTAAATTTGTATAATTACAAAATGCTAAAATGAAATTAGGGCAAATGTTAGGGTTTATAGCGTAAAAAAATAGTCTGATGCACCAAATTTGTGTGGCTTTTTTCGTGGATTTAGGGTGACTAGATCGCCGGGAAGGGAATCGTTGTAAGCTTTCGAGAGGTCGAAAAAGGTTGTGACGAAGATGGTGAAAAGGTGGCTGGGGATCCACGTTAGAGGCTCCTGAGTGGAGGATCGAGAAGAGAAGAGAAACGCTCAAGCTAAGGACAAGTCTTTGACTGATGATTTTGTTGAGAGGAGAGATTCGAGTGTTGATTTTGTGGAGATTTTTGTGGTTTCTTGAGGAGTATATGGTGTTTTCAAGAGCGAGTCGAGAATTGGCTTTGTTAATATGAAAAAAATAAAAAGAAAAACATTCAAATTAAAAGAAGAAGAGAGCAAAGAGAGGGAGAGAGAAAGAGAGACCTACTAAGAGAGATGGCTATGGAGGTCGGGGAGTGAGTTCGACATTTGTGACTCAGTTGAACTTGTTAGATTCGAATTCTGTGGCTTATCAATTCTGCAAAATATTCAGAGAAGATGGAGACGGCAATTTCATGGGATTTTGGTAACTGTCATAACGTGTCAAATGCGAATTTAGCAAGCTAGAGACAAACATGGAGTGGCCACTAATCATCTAACTAGGTGTGATTAGTCACCTTTATGAATCTATTCTTCTTAAAGTAATCCTAAGCTTAACTAAGGCACCTTAAAAAGAACTAGTTCCGATTTACGTTTCAGAATTAGGTCTGAGAGATCGGTTACGTGTGGGGAAGGATTAGCACCCCCACAACGCCTATAAAAAAAGTATCACATTAGTCACATGTTATCCTAAATTGGTCTTATTTAAAGGTCTTAAATCTATCTAAGTCAATATTTATTTTCCTAGTCATGCCAAATAATTTTTAAAAAAATCATATCATATCATATTTATCATGCAAAAACAAAATAAAATCATATCATATAAAATCCTAAAGCATGCAAAAACCTAAAAATAATAAAATATCATAAAAATTCCTAAACATGCAATAATCTAATAATAAAAATATCATATCCTAAATCAGGCAAATCTAAAAAAATAAATAAAAACAATATCATAATAATCTATAAATTCATAAACATGCAATAAAATAATAAAAATAATATCATAATAATCTTAATCCATGCAAAATTATCTAATAATAAAAATAATAAAAAAACCTAATCATGCCATATAAACATAATAACTAATAAAAACCTAATCATGCAATCTAAAAATAATAAAATATAAAAACCTAATAAATCATGAATCATGCAAAATAATTATAATAATAAAAAAAAACCTACAATCATGCCATCTAAAAAAAAAAAAAAAAAACCTAATCATGCAAAATAATTAATAACATTAACTTATACCTGAAATATGAAATAAAATAATGTTAATAAAATAAATAATAAATTATATATATAATATATATAATAATTTACATAAATAATAAAAAATATTAAGAAAATTCAAACGAAAATCTACCCTAAAAAAGAACCTGCAATAATCAAGAAAAGTAAAACTTAGTCAAAAATTAATAAATAAAAAGTAAACAAATAATAAATAATAAATTGAAATAAAACAAATCATAATTTAAGATTATAATAAAATAAATAAGAAATAAAAAGACGAAATAGAAAATAACCAAAAAACTTTTGCCCAAAATCATGTGCTCGAAATCTGTTTAGATGGATTGTAAGTACATGAGGTGTGTTGTAAACTGTGAGATGTTTGATTGCCCTAACTTTCTGCTTGCAGCGTTGGCATTGATATTGCCTCTCCCCTCTATCTGACTACGAAGGCGACCACCAAAGATCTTGTGCACCAAACTCTGCTCATAAACACTAGGAGATTCACTAGGTACTCCTGAAGGTAAGCAGCACTTGTGCATGGATTCCAGCAGGTTTACCATATACTCATGTGCATCCTCCTGTCAAGAATTTCAGAAGTTTCGAGATATGCATTGTAGGTTTGAGACCAGATCATTCGGTACCAATATTCTCCCAGTTGATTGAAGAGTGCGGCTAACATGATAGCACATGTCGCAACCTAAAAAATAATAAGTCTCATCGTGAGACTTTACTCGTTAAGTGTGATATTGGAAAATAAAAAGAAAAAATGACGATTTAATTCCTCTTGAAATAAAATGAGAGTTTGAAAACATCCTCAAAAAAGAAATAGAGTCGCCACCAATCTTTTTTGGCTAGGTGTGATCGGCCACCTATTAAAACCGGTTTTATAAAACATTTTAAAATTAATTAAAATATTTTTAAAACCAATTTCAAAGTCTGCGCTTTTAAACCAGAGAAATCAAAGAAGCGGGTTCGGGAGTCGGTAACTTGCGGGGAAGGGTTAGCATTTTAAAAATTAGCATTTTAACTTGCAGGGAAGGATTGGTTTTTGATTTGGCATTTTAAAAATAATTCCCATTTTAAAGAAAAATAATTTCATTTTTAATTAAAAATGATCCGAAATTTATTAATTCAAAATTTTTCTATATTCCTCGGCAAACCCGGCAAAATATAGAAAATTTTATTTATTTGAAAAATTTTCCGAATCATTCTCCTTTCTTAAAAAAAAAAAAAAAAGAAGAAGAAGAAGAAGATATTCCCTTATTAATGATAATTGATGATATCTTCCTCGGCAACCCGGAGGAGAACTCATGAATTATTTTAACTCGGGAATAACTTTATTTTATTGAAAATCATTATCTTTATTAAAAACATTTTTAAAAAATGAATATTAGCATGTATGACATGACAAAAGATGACATATAAAAATCTAGATGACATAGCATAATCTAAATAACAGGGCAATATTCTAAATGACATGGTATATTCTAAATGACATGGCATAATTTAATAACATGACATGATAAAAAACATAAAATAACATTATAATAAAATATGCATGAAAATAAATAAAAGAACAATGCATGAGCATAATAAGTCCTAAATGATATGACAAAATAAATAATGACTAAACAAGGAGCATAGAATAACATAAAATATCTATAACCATATAACAATCAATATAACATCATGAAATCTAAATCAAAGCAATAACATCACCATAGAATATTCATAGCAAAAATCATATATCATAGAATATGTATGAACATGAAAAATGCAATGCATGAAAGTGTATTTTTTCCTTTAAATAAGAAAATCCGTATATCTAAAAAGATATCCGACTACCTTAGGAAAATACTTAAATTAGATTTTCTAAATCAAAATTTTTTTGTGATTGGTTTGAAAACAATTTGAAAATCCAATCTTCAAAAACCTTATCTTGCAAAATTTCCAAACGAGATTCAAAAATTTATCTTAAAAATATCCTCAACCGAAATTCAAGAATCTTATCTTATAAATTTTCCTAATCGAGACTTAAAGATTTCACCTTAAAAGACTTCTTCATACAACATTACTTTTGGAAAAGTTTTCCTCAACCGAGGCTCAAGAATTTCACTTTGAGAAAAATTTGACTTTTTAAAATTCAAAATCTTTTTCATATGCTAAATGCATGCAATGAATGACATCATGCAGTGCACGAAATACAAATGCCATGAATGCAATGAATGACATCACGCAAGTGCATGAAATACAAATGTCATGAATGCAATACAAATGTAAAATGTTCCAATTAATCCACATCATGTGTCTCCAATCGTGGTGACAATGATTCTCAAACTTACTCTTTTCATCTCCTTATCCTCTATTGGGATTTGCAATTGTTGAATTAAAATCCGACTGGCTTTTTGTTTCTTCCAAATTAACTTCATCCTAAAGACTTCCCTTTATTCAAAAAACACACCAACTTTGAAATCTTTCACTTTAATAAAACAAACTTAAGGATTCACAACTTACCTTGAAAACAAAGGATTTACAACTTGAACATAACTTGAAAATAAATAATTCACAACTTGAAAATAACTTAAGCAAAGGATTCTCACCAAAATACGAGATTTCTCATCTAAATAAGGGATTCTTAAACTAAAGGTTTCACATCAAAATTAAGAGATTTGCATCCAAAATAAGAATTCTCGGGATTCGCACCCAAAACTAAGGATTCCCATTGAAACAAAGGGATTCGCACCCAAAACTAAAGGATTCGCACCCAGAATAAGGAACTAAGGGATTCGCATCCCAAAATAAAGATTCTCACTAAAACAAAGATTCACACTAAGCTAAGGATTCACAACTTAACTAAGGATTCACACAACTAAGGATTCTCACTAAATTAAGGGTTCACACTAAAATAAGGATTCTCACTAAGCTAAGGATTCTCACCTAAACTAAGGATTCTCACTTACACTAAGGATTCTCACTTAAACTAAGAATTCACACTAAATTAAGGATTCTCACTAAAATATTCTCGTCTTTGAAAAAATAAATTTAATCTTAAAAAAACCCTTGCCATTGAGAAACACTTCATCTTGAAAATTTGAAATTAATATTCTCATTTTAAAAATTCTCACTTCTACCAAGGTCTAACCCCATATCCTCAACCAAGGTGCAAAATTTAAAAGAATTTTCCTCAACTGAGGAACAAAAAAAAAATTCATTTTGGAAAAGTTTAATCTCAAAATTCAAAAATCCAACCTAAAATCTTTCTTAAATGTTAAATGCATGCCATGAATGTCATGTAATGCAATTCATGAAATGAATGTCATGAATGCAATGCAATACAATGCATGAAAATCATCATATCTCTCCAATCGTGGTAACAAAATGGTTCTCAAGCTCATTATTTCATCTTTGTATCATTTCCAAACATGTAGCTTAAAAACTAGCAAACAAGTTCCATCCACCAATCTTGTCCTTTGCCGATTTTATTCATTCTTAAATGCAGCATTTGCCCATTTCCAAAGTGTATATTTCAGCTTAGAAGCCTCATGTGTCTAGCTTTCAAACCTTTCTGGTTCTCATCATTCTTTTCTTTTGCCCCAGAACATCATCTTTAAATTTCTTTTCAAAATAATGCATGAATCTTTTATGTTTAGTATTTTAACTTATCAATCATCATTCCAATTCCATAAAAAATGTAATACATCAACATTTCCTCTATTCATTATGGGTATGCAAAATTGGCAACAAAGAATGGTAATGAACAAAATGAATCGAAGAAAGAGGGTCTTTATTATTGAAGGGAAAAGAACAAATTTGTCAAAAGATAATAGGCAAATCAAAGAATTATCCGAAGGATATTTGAACGGGATATCAGCATCCCAAACAATGAATGTTTTGACAATCTTGAACAAATTAATCCATGATTCTTTTTCGAAGATCAATCCAATCGGTATCTCTGATTTTTCTAACCTGTATCAGACTAAACCATGCCCCCAGCGAAATCTTCAAACAAACATTGACTTTTGTTATACCTAAGTTGTCCTTTCAGGTTTTCAACTTAGATATCCCCCTATGACTCAAACCGCCCTTTTCGGGTTTTCAATTTGAATCCTCATTCTTCATTCTTCATCTTTTTTCTATTTTTCCATTTTTTTTTTCTTTTTTCTTCTCTTTTTTTTTTCAAAGAAACATTTCTCCACAATATTTGGCAAATCATCTTTATTCATCTTTCTCAAAATAATGCTTCACTCAGAAAAGCTTTTCACTTCATAAGAACTCCACAAATAGATGTGCACTCTCTCCAATGACCATGTGACTTAAGAGCAGTTTCTTAAAACTAATTCTTTCTCAAAGTATCAAAAACAAACTTTTCTCACCATATGTTCGTCTCAATCTTCTTGGAGGCAATTGAATATATCAAAGTGCTACAAGCCTTTTCTTTCTCCTTCGGAGCTGTCTTCAAGCATCTAAGATTCATCGTCCATTAATGATACCACAAGCATGTCCTAATTCAATATATATTTTCCAATTCAAACATTCACATTTGATCAAAATGGACTTTTTCAGATACGTAATATAGGCCAGGGTTTTGGGGTTATGAAAGAATGGATAAAATAGGCTCAAACATGTGTTTAACGGTTGCAAACCAATGATCGTTTTTATCTCAAAACACTTCATATCTTTCTTTTCATTTCCAAGATAATCGAGCCATGGATCATTTCTTTTTCATGAGGATTTTCAAAACATTTCACATCTTTCTTTTCGTTTTGATTTTTGCTTTCTTTCTTTCTCTTTTTTTTTTTTTTATATCACAAAGTGAGTTCAAAATTTTGAAACTCAATCCATCTCATAATTACCTCTATGACATAAGACATTCTTTACATGGCATAGAAATATGATCCAATCACTCATTCTTCTCTAGAAAGATATTTTTCCATACTTGCCCCTCGGTGTGGAGGGTGATCCTTGTTCAAGGTTCATTTAAAAAAAAAATCCAATAGGCTCAAAAGGGGGTAGCAAAAGATAATTTCTCATTTTGCGAAAGGAATATGAAAGATGGCCATTATCATCTCAAATGTGAATATTTTCATCAAAGAACATTTATTGAAAATGACAAGCTTATAGAAATTCACCACAAGGAATCCACATACATGTAAAGGAATTCAATTGCCATTCAATATACTCGTGAAGCAATTGTACTATTTTTCTTCCAATAATGCCAAAACTGCATATCAACTTTCATCTTTTTTCACAATAATCTTGACAAAATCAAATGGCAAAGTATGGTCATATATGTTCAAGTTCACCAATACGGATATAACTTTCAAAATTGAATCCCAGATTATTGCCATGATTGTCACCACATTCATTACTTGGAAACTTGAAATGGGTGAAATTGAAAAGGTAAGCAAAATATATATAAAAGCAAATGGAATAAAATAAAATAAATGAAAGAGGAAATGAAAATGCATCAAATTTGCCAATAGATTAGAATGATAAAAAATAAATTAAGTCTTAGCATTTAAAGATCTAACTACATTACTTTAAAAGAGTTCAAGGATGATCAACAGCCTCAATCCTTCCTTCTAAGCCTTATCACCATTATAGCCCTGTGTGGTTAGACCGCCACTGACATTTGATTCCCCTTACTTGTCAAAAATACAATAGGCCAGCATTGATCAAGCTTTACACCTTATGCTTTAAAAACTGGACAAGTTTCTATGGAATGACCATATCAGGCATCAAGCAAAACACAACAGCGTCGATGGAGCCATAAAAATCCATCCCATCAATAGCCCGGAGTCTTTCTTCAATCAGGTTCATCTTACGAGACTCAATCTCTTCAACTATTTTCAACCCTTCTTGCTTTTTGGGATCATCTAAGTCTAGAACTTGAACATAGTCTATTTTTCCCCCAGGGACATTAATGGTATATTTCGGGCTCTGAGGTTGAGCATATAGATAGTTGAATGCCCCCATGAATGGTGGCTGTTGCGAGTGTTCTTGTTGAGACATCTGAACCTAAAGGGTTGAAACCTGGTGGACAAAGAGATTTATCCATATTTTGGTTATTTTCCTGAGAACCGGATTGATCTGCTTTATTATTCTCCTTCAAACTCTTCATCATTTCCAGCAATGTACTTAACTGCTCTCTAATTTTATCCTGAGCCTGTTCCACTTTGTCTATCCTTCAAGCTTGTTCTTCGACCATTACTCTAGCTTGTGAACGGGTGTTGTAGGAATGCCCCAAGATCTTTGATTGTTAGAGCTATCCTTGAACCCTTCATTTCCATAATTTTTAAAATTTAAGTCAAATGCTTTCATGAAATGCACATGTATGATGCAAATAAACAAAAGAATGAAGTTAATGACAACATCAAAAATATTCACAAAGTTTAACAATAACATTATGAAAAATTTACATGAAGAGTGCAAGAGCATAAAAAAATTTACATAATGAATGCATGAGGATTATGAAAAATGTACATGGTGAATGCATGAACATTATGTACATGGTGAATGCATGAGCATTATGTACATGGTGAATGCATGTACATGGTGAATGCATGAGCATTATGAAAAATGTACATGATGAATGCATGAGCATTATGAAAAACGTACATGATAAATGCATGAGCATTACGAAAAATGTACATGGTGAATGCATGATGAAAATATCTAAATGATGAAGTTATGACATACACAATGATTTTACAAAGCTTTGCACAAGAAAATTAAGTATAAATTATCGGGGTAATTCTCTATACAAGGTTGACATGGCTCTATTCTAAAGTTGGCCTCTTAAATGTTATCTATATGCTGGACTCAGGATATTTGACCAAGCTAAAAGGTCCCCAAACTGCTCCTTAACTTCATCCATGGAGGATGAGTAAAGTACCCCTTCCTCGCCTATTATAGGCTCTAACCGGAAGGGTTCAATTTGGGTGAGAGTATTTCCCAAAGCCACTGCGGAGGTTATTACCTCACGAAAGCTTTGGTACTTTACACTCTGGGGGTGTTTTGCTAGCCGTTGCGGAGGTTATCACCTCATGAAGATGTAGGTACTTTACACCCTCCTAAGGGACGAGCTCGGGTATAGGGCTTTATAATATGCATTGTATCATGTGTGCGAAGGAATAATGCAAACTTTGTCTCACAAAAAATACTTGCAAAATAATAAACTAAGAAAAAGTTAAAAAAAGTTAAGAAGAAACCTTGACTTACAAAAAATATATTGACTCACAAAAATACCTGTAAAAAAATAAAATTAAAATTAAAAAATTAAAACGTTAGAAATCCAATAGAACAATTACAAAAAAAAAAAAAAAAATTAAGACCAAAAGATAACATGTGACTAATTTATGGCTC
Organism: Fremontodendron californicum; assembly: GCA_030761205.1. Lineage (NCBI taxonomy): Eukaryota > Viridiplantae > Streptophyta > Magnoliopsida > Malvales > Malvaceae > Fremontodendron > Fremontodendron californicum. The sequence goes on from JAULJL010000036.1 coordinate 8,671,232, forward strand.
GACTCTCTAATGTCTCCAGTGGAGTCGCCAAACTGTCATAACGTGCCAAATGCGAATTTAGCAAGCTAGACACAAACATGGAGTCGCCACTAATCATCTAACTAGGTGTGATTAGTCACCTTTATGAATCTATTTTTCTTAAAGTAATTTTAAGCTTGACTACGACACCCTAAAAGGAATAGGTTCCGATCTACGTTTTAGAACTAGGTCCGGGAGTTCGGTTACGTGTGGGGAAGGATTAGCACCCCCACAATGACTGTAAAAATAGTATCACAGTAGTCACATATTATCTTAAATTGGTCTTATTTAAAGGTCTTAAACTATCTAAGTCAATATTTATTTTCCTAGTCATGCCAAATAATCTAAAATAAAAAATTAAATAATATCATATCATATTTATCATGCAAAAACAAAATAAAATCATATCATATAAAATCCTAAAGCATGCAAAAACCTAAAAATAATAAATTATCATAAAAATTCCTAAACATGCAATAATCTAATAAAATATCATATCCTAAATCATGCAAATCTAAAAAAATAAATAAAAACAATATCATAATAATCTATAAATTCCTAAACATGCAATAAAATAATAAAAATATTATCATAATAATCCCAATCCATGCAAAATTATCTAATAAAAAAAAAACCTAATCATGCCATATAAACATAATAAATAATAAAAACCTAATCATGCAATCTAAAAATAATAAAATATAAAAACCTAAATCATGAATCATGCAAAATAATAATAAAAATAAAAACATAAACATAAACCTACAATCATGCCATCTAAAAAAAAACACCTAATCATTCAAAATAATTAAAACAAGAAAAATAAATAGTCATAAAATATTACACAAATAATTAAACAAATATGATTAATAACATTAACTTAGACCTAAAATATGAAATAAAATAATGTTAATAAAATAAATAATAAAAATAAAAATCAGAATTTTTGGACAAAATAAAACTTGGCCGAAAATACCCTTTAAAAGGCTCTAATTTTTTCTAGTTTTGAAACTCAGGGTTGACCAACCTTGACCCAACTCCTAAAAAAATAAAATTTTATGATTAAAATAACTTGAACATTAACCTAAGATAGCAGCTAATGTTTTTAGCCCCTTCTGCCTTAAACAAAATAGAAAAATTATTGGTTCATAACAACAAATCTGACTTTACTGACCAGTTTTGGAAATCGATATTTTTACCCTTCTAAAAGAATTCAAAAAAAATCTAAAACAATTATGGGAGACTTAGAACATGTTGACCTCTATGGGAAAAAATTGGCTTAAGTTTTAGACTAAGGATGACTTACCCGAAAATTCATGAAAGACAGAACAATGGGTAAAAAACTTCTTAACCAAAAAACATTTTTAAACCTTTGATAAAAAGTCCAAAAATCAGAATAAAAATATTAGAGACTCCTTTAAGGTCCTACAACCAGTGGTAAAAATTTCTAAAATTTTGGACAAGGGTTGCCTAATGAGAAAAAATTATAAAGTTAGAGAATCCAACTTGACAAATCTTAATTTTTCACAAGTATGCTCATTAAAGCTTGGCTTTGAACCATTTATTGGCTTAAGTCAAAAGTCAAGTGGAAAATGTCAAAATGCATGAAATAAATGACATGGAATATGCATGACCTAGTGTCTAAAATGACATAGCATATGAAAGTGGCTTAAATGTCTAAATGAAATGTAAAATGACATAGCATATGAAAATGGCCTAAATGTCTAAATGAAATGAAAAATGACATAGATAATAAAAATGACCTAAAACTTAAATGAAATGTAAAATGACATAGCATATGAAAATGGCCTAAACTATATGACAAATAGCCACAATATGCAAAAGTATGTCATAAATCAAGAGAGCAAGATGGTTAGCAAGAATATAAACACATATAAAAATAAACAATAATAGAAATAAGCAAGTTAAAGTAGCAAATAAATAAAATAAAATGAAAAAAATATGAAAATGAACTCCATGGTTGGTATATTGGACAAAGCCCACCCTCACCATTATCACTTGATTCATATCAAGATCATGAAGCCTAATCATTGTTTTATTTGTTTTGAAGAAAACAAGAATGTACACACAAATTTTATGTCAAAAAATATGACAAGGAAAATTTGGAGTCAAATAAAGAATTTTATTTATAAATGATTGATTATTTGTGAAAAAAAATCTTACACGAGATTTTTAACATCACTTCTGTTTTATGCCTTGGATCATTGGGTAGCTTCCCATGCTCCAAATAATCAATCAATGGTTGTCTCCAATCTTCTTTTTCAACTTCGCAAACTGAAACAACATTGGATTCCGTATTGTCATCTTTAAAATCAACTGGAGGTAAAATCCATCGTTTGCAAAGAGGGACTTTTACTTCTACACTTGGCATGGCGAGAGCTGATGCTAAATTAGCTAGAGAATCTGCTTGCTTGTTCTCTCTTCTTGGTACATGTTCTAAGCTTACATTGTCAAACCATTCCAAAATCTTCTTCGCATAGTTGACATATGGTAAGAGGTCTGGCTTCTTAACTTCGTAAAGTGAAAGAAGTTGGTTGATGACCAATTTGGAATCCCCAAATACTTTAAGTTGAGCGATCTTCATATCCACTGCCATTTCCAATCCAATGATCAGAGCTTGGTATTCTGCTACATTGTTGGAACAATTTTCGGTGAGAGTAAATGCATAAGGCAATACATCTCCTTCTGAAGTGACAAAGACAACACCTGCTCCAGCTCCATCTTGACGGGCAGCCCCATCGAAGAATAGTTTCCATGGCCTGGGAATTTCGATGAAAAGAACATCTTCATCTGGGAGATCTTCAGAGAATTCCCAATCATCTGGAATCAGATGGTTTGCAAGGAAATCGGCAAGTGCTTGCCCTTTAACAGCCTTTTGTGGAATATAAGTAATATCGAACTCTTGTAGCAAAAGAGCCCATTTTGCCAATCTTCCACTGAGCACAGACTTGGACATGAGATATTTGAGGGGATCTGCTCGCGAAATCAAACGAACAGAATGAGCTTGCAAATAATGCCTCAGCTTTTTAACTGCAAACATCAATGACAAGCAAGTGAATTTTATTTATCAAACTTTGAGGTTACAATCTCTGAATATTCTTAAATAAAGAAATCCTTTGATTCTTTTCTTCAGTAAAACTTTGATCCAAGGGTCTTCACGACTTGATCTTGAATCGGTAAGATCTGCTTCAAGGGTCTTCTAGACTTGGTCTTGAAAAACATGAATTATCTCCTTTCCTTCGATGAACAAGATCGGAGAGCAGCTTCTTAGAGAATTCTCAAGAACAAGCACCGCGTTCTTAGAATTTCTCTAATTTCTTCTTAAGAATTTTGAGAGGATTTGGCTCTTCAAAATCTTCTTCTCTTCAGGCTTCTGAATTGTGAATTTGTGTTAAGAGGAGGTCTCTATTTATAGTGGTAGCTAGCCAGGTGAAAGAGAGTTTTAGAAGAACTTAACCTCCTTATTTATCTCTTAATTAATTTAATTTAATTAGAGATAATATCTTCTTATTTATCTCTTAATTAATTTAATTTAATTAGAGATAAAATATTTATTTTTTATCACTTAATTAATTAATTAAATTAGAGATAAAAATATTTATTTATCTCTTAATTAATTTAATTTAATTAGAGATAAAATTTTATTATTTATCCCTTAATTAATTAATTTAATTAGAGATAAAATATTTATTTTTTTATCACTTAATTAATTAATTAAATTAGAGATAAAAATATTTATTTATCTCTTAATTAATTTAATTTAATTAGAGATAAAACTTTATTATTTATCCCTTAATTAATTAATTAAATTAGAGATAAAATATTTATTTTTTTATCACTTAATTAATTAATTAAATTAGAGATAAAATATTTATTTACCTCTTAATTAATTTAATTTAATTAGAGATAAAAATTTATTATTTATCTCTTAATTAATTTAATTTAATTAGAGATAAAACTTTATTATTTATCTCTTAATTAATTTAATTTAATTAGAGGTAAAATAATTATGACACATGGGTGAAATTTGATTGGATAACCCATGAATCCTTGCAATTTGATTGGTCAAACCATGTGTACATATTTAATTAATTATAAAATAATTAATTATAATATGATATTATCAATTTCGTATGGTAATGTATAATTTAATTGAAAATTTCTTAATTAAAGAAATTCCAATTGACATGTGGCCATTTGTAATTGGTTACAAATTTTCTCCTTCTACAAATGCCCCCTCAAGACTTGGTCACGTACACGATTTTTGTTGAGTGTAGAAAGTGAACAAATCTTGACATTTTTGATTTATTTTTGTTGTCAAAATTTATTTGCATTATTCTCATATGATTTTATATACGAGAGGGGAGAAAATTAATTGGATCTTATCAAAGAGGCTATCAAAGATCAAGTTGAAAGCATCACTCAACCTTCATATACATATGCAAAACCATATTCTCAAAGGATCGATCATCTGAGGATGCCTGGGAACTATCAACCCCTAAAGTTTCAGCAGTTCGATGGAAAAGGAAATCCACGCCAACATGTTGCACATTTCGTGGAAACTTGCAATAATGCTGGTACCTATGGGGATCTCATGGTGAAGCAGTTCGTTCGCTCCCTAAAAAGCAACGCCTTTGATTGGTATACTGATCTTGAGCCTGGGACGATTGACAGCTGGGAACAACTTGAGCGCGAATTCATTTAATCAAAATGAATGATGAACCAAATATCAGCCCACCTAAAAAATTTATGATGATCTAATATTGGCCCTCATAAAAGAAATCTGGCTCGGCCCATAAAAATCAAAGAGTTTGGATCGGCCCGTATAAGAAAAGCATAGAACAAACCTGGCAAATGGGCTATAATAGACTATGTTCCACAAGGGGCCCTCTAATAACATGGGTATGAGTAGGAAATTTATTTTCCAATTTTGTCTTGAATTATGCTACCGACGTCACCCGTAGTCAAAAAATTGTCTTGTAATTTTGCTTGATATGAACATCCGTTAACCAAATAGGACTCTGCAAAGACTTTCCCCAGCCACTTTGAACTCCTATTCATGTTTGACATTATTCAGCCAATAAGAAAACTTAGCAGTTTTAAAGCAATTCTCATGTAACTAGAAGTCTCATTTCATAGGACTTGAAATATTTCACTATAAAAGCAACATCCCTCTAACTTATTCGCATATCACAAATCGCCAGAGATTGTCATGCATTGGAGAGTTTGATCGGTGAGTTCTTTTTCGTCTTTTTTTTTTTTTATTCTATTTGGTGCCCTCGTGCTTTGAAGTCGGTTTAGACTCTGCCTTAGTGGCAACAGAAGATGTAAAATTCTCATACCGAATCACCAAGAAAATTTTTACGTTTCAAGACTTTAAAGAGATCTGTGCAGATTTTGTTGATTAAATACTCGATCTCGTGTTGCACCAGGTAGCTGATGGACTTGTGGGATTTCACATGCAAATTACTGACACGTAATGCTTGAAAAAAAACTTGGTGGAAGTTTTTGCACAAAAGTAGAGTTTTTCTATGCATATATATATATATATATATAACTGCTAAACCTTGAAAATAACATTTGAAGGAAAAATGATCGGTCGTGGATCTTCACTAGTACTGATGTTGACCTCCTTTAGCTCATCAATAGTAGCTTGATTTCCTTCTTCAAAAGACGAAGGGGCTTCTTGGGCTTCTTCTTCTTGAGATTTTTCGCCAGTTTCTTTTACAGATACATGGTTAGAAGTAAGGATTTCTGTTTCTTCAAGTTCTTTTTCCTCTGAGGATGAGACTGATTTGGTTATAACCACTGTGTGCTTTCTAGCCTTTAAAACTTCACCAGTAGTTACCTTCCATTCGCTTTGCCTTTTCATTCGAGAAGGAATTTTGCTGTGAAAATCTCTTGATTCCTTTAAAGTGGAAGACTTTCTTTTTCGGCCACAGTTAACTTCTTCAGAGTACAGACTTCCAAGCCTTGACTGAATGGAAATTGGTTTACTTACAGAAACTTCACTGCATTTTTCTCCCATTCGTTCAAAAACTGACCTTCGTGATGATTGAATGCTCAAACGATCAAACACTGAACATCGTGTTGAGCGTGCTCCCAAACGATCAAATACTGAAAGTCCTGGTGGCTTCACTGCATCTTCTTGCTCCTCGAGAACTTCCTCCACATTTATGTACCTCGAAGTTTGTTTATGAATCTTCAATTTTAATGGAGAATATCCAAGCCCCTCTCTAGAAGTTCCGATGTGATCAATCAGATTGGAGACAACCATTGATTGATTATTTGGAGCATGGGAAGCTACCCAATGATCCAAGGCATAAAACAGAAGTGAAACGTCGAGCTCCTCGATTTATTTACTTCAAGGGTACGCTCTATCTCCGTTCTTTTGATGGTGTCTTCCTTCGATGTTTAGGAGAAGATGAAGTATCCAAAACCTTACAAGAAGCTCATTCAGGAATTTGTGGCGCACATCAGTCTGGAGCTAAATTGCACTTTCAAATTAAAAGAATGGGATACTATTGGCCAACAATGGTAAAGGATAGCATGGACTACTCCAAGAAATGTCAAGCTTGTCAGTTTCATGCAAACTTCATCCATCAACCTCCTGAACCATTACATCCGACAGTCACATCTTGGCCGTTCGATGCTTGGGGACTTGATTTGGTAGGACCATTACCTAAGAGTTCACTAGGGCATATGTACATACTTGCCGCTACAGATTACTTTTCAAAGTGGGCAGAAGTGGCACCTTACAGGGAAGTAAAAAAAGAAACTGTTGCAACTTTTATCAGGACAAACATCATTCATCGGTATGGTGTACCTCGTCACATCATAACTGATAATGGGAAGCAGTTTGACATGAGCAAATTATGTGCACAGTTTGACTTCAAGCAGTACAAGTCTTCAATGTACCATGCTCCAGCAAACGGATTAGCAGAAGCTTTTAACAAAACTTTGTGCAATCTTCTCAAGAAAGTTGTTAACCGTTCAAAGAAAGATTGGCATGAAAGGATAGGAGAAGCTCTGTGGGCTTATCGAACTACATATCGCACACCAACTCAAGCCACTCCATATGCACTTGTTTATGGTGTAGAAGTTGTTCTACCACTTGAGCGACAAATTCCGTCATTAAGGATTGCAATCCAGGAAGATCTTTCTAGTGAAGACAATGTACGCTTACGTTTGGAAGAATTAGAAGTACTGGATGAGAAAAGGTTGGAAGCCCAACAACGCTTGGAGTGCTATCAAGCTCGACTATCCAAAGCTTTTAATAAGAAAGTCAAGCAGCGATCTTTCCAAGTTGGAGATTTAGTCCTTGCTGTAAGAAGACCCATAAATACTTCACATCGTATTGGCAACAAGTTCCTTTCAAAATGGGATGGACCATACGTTGTTCGAGAAGTTTATACCAATGGTGCATACAAGATCGTTGATCAAGATGGTGTCAAAGTTGGACCGATCAATGGAAAGTTTTTGAAGCGTTACTATGCTTAAAGAAGATATTGCTCCTAAGCACGAGCTTAAACTGCACATTAAAAAAAAAAAAAAAGCCCGCTATGTTGAAAATCCTTTCTAGGACAACTTAGGCAAAAGTTAGGGCATAAAAAAAATTGATGAACTACGTTATGACTTGATCCTTCAAATTCGAGGGTACGTAGGCAGCTTGGTTTCATTGCCAAGTTCAGTCAGATCGTCTTGACTTGACCGTTTCTGCAATACTTGAGACACTGGTGCAGAGTTGAGGAGACTACACCATTTTGATGTATCCATGGTCGTCCTAACAACATGTTGTATGTCGTTTTGGCATCGATCACATGGAAAAGTGGACTTGACTCCATATCTCCAATGAAAAGTTGAAGTCTAAGTTTTCCAAGAGCTCTTTGTCCCCCTTGGTTGAATCCTTGGATCATCAAGCGGCTTTGCATCAATTCATCCAAAGGAACTCCCAATTCTTTCATTGTCATCAACGGGAGTATGTTGACAGCAGAACCATCATCGATCAAGATTCTATTGATCTTCTGTTCCCGAGTATATCCTACGACGAACAACGGCCGATTATGAGGGATTGACCCTAGCAACAGATCCTCATCAGAAAAGTTAATTTTCGTAGCACAAGAATGCTCATCGACTTCAAATGCTACTGAGTCTGTGTTGTTACCATTATCTTTATTGCCACCGTTATGGTAACAAGTCATGAAAACCAAATCTTCATTTCTAAGCTGAATTGGCATGAATTCGTTTAAAGTGATTTGCCTCCTTGACTTCCTCCCTACTGAATTTTTGCTCCGAGATGGCATTTTTGCTTCTTGAGGCACATTGGGCTTTAGAAATTTAGATGGTTGTTTGACCATCTTAGTTCTTGTAGGCACTTTCACAACTTTTGGAAGATTCTTCTTTTTGCTTTTTCGGCGTGTGACTAGAGTCCAACCATCGTGATCTTGATTTTGTCTTTGGAGCGAATAGTTGCCCCCACTTCCCTGAAGATCCACTATCGTACTTGTACTTGGAGCTAGTATGATAGGATCAAAAGAGCCAAATTTTATGGTTCTATCCAGCAAATTGGATTGAGAAACCATATTGACTGATGCCAAATTTGACGACACCGTTTCTTCTTCAAACTCGATTTTCCCCTCTTCATAGAGTCGCATAATTCTATCCTTCAAAATAAAGCACTTCTCCAGAGGATGGCTAATCAAGCGATGGTACTTGCAATAATTGGGGTCTTCTACTTTATCAGCTTCTTCCGGTCGCTTCATTTCTGGCAACTGAATCAGCTTAGTCTTTAAAAGTTCTTCAAGAATGCTTGAAACATCAGAATCAGGAAAAGGATACTTCTTTTCTTGCCTCTCTTTCAAAGTGACCTTGCCTTTACCTTTGTCTTGGAAAGGAGAAGATTTCGTCTCTTGAGATTGTTTTGACTTTGGAGATATCTTAAGAGGCTTGGTAGTTACAGCCATGGACTGTTTGCTTTCTCCCTTGTTGACAAAGGTTTTGCCCCCTTTGCGGGTATCTTGTTTTTCCTTGGCTTTCTTTGGCTCTTGCACCGGAGGTTCTTGATTTCCAGCAGCTGTCATACTCAACTCCATATCATGAGCACGAGTGGCTAATTCTTCAAAGGTCTTAGGCTTGATGCCTTGAAGAATGTAACGCAAGCCCCAATTCATGCCTTGGATGCACATGTCAAGGGCAGAAGACTCAGACAGTCTTTCTTTGCAGTTAAGGCTTAGTGGTACAACACATCTTCAGTCCATTCCCAGTACTTTGGTATGTAACCAAACTCTCCAAAAATCTTGAAGGAAAATCCCCAATATGACCTTTCGGAAGTGATACGGCTTCCCAACGTGTCAAACTTCTCATGATTAGAAGTATTGACGTGAAGATTAGACTGAAGAGATCTCGCCTTTGGAGAAGATTGTGAAGTTGGAGAAAGTTCTATCGACCAATCTTCCAAAGTGGTGGGAAAATCAAATGATTTCCAAGCGGATTTATATCTACCCGATATGGGCTTGTCGATGGAGAGATATAATCCTTCTTTTATGTCTTCGTCTTCCTTGGTAAAAATCACAAGATAATCTTTGTGATCTTTGAAGTACACCATGATGATTCTACAAAAAAAAAAAAAAATGTCAAAGTAGGTAGAGAATTAAAATATATATATATATATCTTAGGTAAAAAAAAAAAAAAATCATGAAGTCAAAATAAAGAAAAAAAAAATCTTTATTCACCTAGATACGAATCAAAGTGGCATTAAAGTGTTAACGTGTCATTAAGAAAATAATGCATAGCTTTAAGGTAAAAAAAAAAAAAATTCATGAAGTCAAAATAAAGAAAAAAAAATCTTTATTCACCTAGATACGAATCAAAGTGGCATTAAAGTGTTAACGTGTCATTAAGAAAATAATGCATAGCTTTAATGTAATAAGGCTTCATGATGGCAAGACAAGTGGCGCATGAGAGACTTGAGACTTGGTATGGTGTCTTGTTACAAAGAATGAAAACATGCATGGGATTTGTTTATGGTAAAATAAAACATGCAAGACAAACGTGTCAACATGCATGTAATTTACAAGTAACCAAAATCATGCATGAATAAAGATGAATAGGTAATCAGCAAGACCAAGCCAAAGCATCCAAAACAATCACCAAAACAATCACGTGAAGCTTTGCATGTTGACAGACTCAACAATATATTTCAATTCAGAAGTACAAGCACCTTCCAGATATGCTTAACCTAAATAATTGGTGTTACAGTAATTACTTCCTTGAAACAGTAAGGTTCACCAAACAAGGCCACTTTTTGTCATGTTCATTCTGGTCAAGGCCTAGTCTACGGATGGACGAACGAGAGGTGACACTAGATCCTCGTTGCAATCTGCTTGCAGAGACAACTGAGCCAGTAATCAAAATCGGCAAACTCCTTCCACACGAGATTTTTCCTTAAAAAAAAAAAAAAAAAGAGATCACAAAATGAAACAACATTGCATTTTACCTCTGAATCAAATAATCAATCATTTTTTTTGTTTGTTTTTGTAGAATCATCATGGTGTACTTCAAAGATCACAAAGATTATCTTGTGATTCTTACCAAGGAAGACGAAGACATAAAAGAAGGATTATATCTCTCCATCGACAAGCCCATATCGGGTAGATATAAATCCGTTTGGAAATCATTTGATTTTCCCACCACTTTGGAAGATTGGTCGATAGAACTTTCTCCAACTTCACAATCTTCTCCAAAGGCGAGATCTCTTCAGTCTAATCTTCACGTCAATACTTCTAATCATGAGAAGTTTGACACGTTGGGAAGCCGTATCACTTCCGAAAGGTCATATTGGGGATTTTCCTTCAAGATTTTTGGAGAGTTTGGTTACATACCAAAGTACTGGGAATGGACTGAAGATGTGTTGTACCACTTCAACAAAAATTTAACAGCGGTTAGTATATATGATGCTGTTTATGCATCATTATACACTTATGATCACAACAAGGACGTCATTCGCGCTTTTTGTGAAGCTTGGTGCCCGGCTACCAACACTCTCCACCTTGCTACTGGGGAAGCTTCCATCTCCTTATGGGATTTGCATAGGCTAGGCGGTTTGCCCATTCACGACATCTTTTATGATGAAGTCATTCCTTGTGCTGCCGAATTGACTGGCTTTGATAACAAGGGAAGATTCATCCCGAGATGTTGTGAATATCTATTTGCTGCATTCCATCTTTTGAAGCAAGGCAAGGAGGATAAGGTGTCTATTGAGGATTGGATCAATTTTTGGTTTCAAGGGAAATTGCGTTACACCAAACCACCTGCTCGAAAAGCAAAGAAGCTTGTTCGCCCAAAAGCTACACATAACCCTACTGGGATTCTTCGAAAATACCAAGGTCGGGGAATGGCAGGAGATGGAGCATTCACTGCACTTGGAATCAAAGACAGTTTAACAACAGACACTTACTTAGCTTCCTGGTCTTCTAGACTTGGTCTTGAAAAACATGAATTATCTCCTTTCCTTCGATGAACAAGATCGGAGAGCAGCTTCTTAGAGAATTCTCAAGAACAAGCACCGCGTTCTTAGAATTTCTCTAATTTCTTCTTAAGAATTTTGAGAGGATTTGGCTCTTCAAAATCTTCTTCTCTTCAGGCTTCTGAATTGTGAATTTGTGTTAAGAGGAGGTCTCTATTTATAGTGGTAGCTAGCCAGGTGAAAGAGAGTTTTAGAAGAACTTAACCTCCTTATTTATCTCTTAATTAATTTAATTTAATTAGAGATAATATGTTCTTTATTATTTATCCCTTAATTAATTAATTTAATTAGAGATAAAATATTTATTTTTTTATCACTTAATTAATTAATTAAATTAGAGATAAAAATATTTATTTATCTCTTAATTAATTTAATTTAATTAGAGATAAAACTTTATTATTTATCCCTTAATTAATTAATTTAATTAGAGATAAAATATTTATTTTTTTATCACTTAATTAATTAATTAAATTAGAGATAAAAATATTTATTTATCTCTTAATTAATTTAATTTAATTAGAGATAAAAATTTATTATTTATCTCTTAATTAATTTAATTAAATTAGAGATAAAACTTTATTATTTATCACTTAATTAATTTAATTTAATTAGAGGTAAAATAATTATGACACATGGGTGAAATTTGATTGGATAACCCATGACCTCTCGTTCGTCCATCCGTAGACTAGGCCTTGACCAGAATGAACATGACAAAAAGTGGCCTTGTTTGGTGAACCTTACTGTTTCAAGGAAGTAATTACTGTAACACCAATTATTTAGGTTAAGCATATCTGGAAGGTGCTTGTACTTCTGAATTGAAATATATTGTTGAGTCTGTCAACATGCAAAGCTTCACGTGATTGTTTTGGTGATTGTTTTGGATGCTTTGGCTTGGTCTTGCTGATTACTTATTCATCTTTATTCATGCATGATTTTGGTTACTTGTAAATTACATGCATGTTGACACGTTTGTCTTGCATGTTTTATTTTACCATAAACAAATCCCATGCATGTTTTCATTCTTTGTAACAAGACACCATACCAAGTCTCAAGTCTCTCATGCGCCACTTGTCTTGCCATCATGAAGCCTTATTACATTAAAGCTATGCATTATTTTCTTAATGACACGTTAACACTTTAATGCCACTTTGATTCGTATCTAGGTGAATAAACATCATTTTTTTTTGAAGTACATTGATTGATTATTTGATTGATTAATTTTCATGAATCAAAGACAGTTTAACAACAGACACTTACTTAGCTGCCTTCCTTTCTTGTTGGATTTGTGTTTTCGTTTTTCCAAGTAAAGATTCAGAATTTGTTCGGCCAGAGACATTTAAGATAGCCAGCCTGATGGCGATTGGGAGAACTGTTAATCTCGCGGTCCCAGTGTTAGCCAATATTTATCATGGACTAAACCGAGTTACACTTTCTGCTCAAGCGGGCTCTTCAGATGCGTGTTTTCCAATTCACTATATTTATGGGTGGCTAAGTTATTACTTCCGGACTCACTTTCAAAATCCAGATGATGTATATGGGCCTTTGATGAGCAAGTTTTCAGGAGAAGGTGGAGCCAAATACTTTGAGGATTATGACGCCCGCAAGTTGATTCATAGTGGCATAGTGTGGAATGCTAACTTATATCCCAGAAATAGGGATGAAGTGATTGTTGATGATGACACTCTTAGTAAGATCAATCATGGCTACCTTGTTAATGTTCGTTCGAGCTATTTGCCTGCCCGATGTAACCAAGCCATCATTGTAGAACCTTACAGTCCTCATCGATTTGGGAGACAATTTGGGTTTTGTCAAGATATTCCCGGAGCTCTTAAGGAAGATATTCGTTCTGGATCTGTGGATGATTTATGTAGGTTTTGGAGAATTTGCACTCGTTCTCATACAAAGTCCAGATTGATCTCTCCAGCTCGTTCTCTAAATCCTAATGATCATGCAACCGCAAGATACATAGAATGGTGGTCGAAAGTTCATGAGCCATATCTTGAGCATTCTATTGATATTTTGATTTCGAGCATCCGTACATCACCATCGAAGAGAAGAAAACCTCCAAAGGATGTTAAGAAAAAGTCTTTAGAGATTTCGCAAGACAAATCCAATAAAGCCAAAGTCTCGTCCACCATAGATTTAACAGAGGAGCATGTGAAGACTTCATAAGAAGTTCCTCGATCAATGTCATTAGTTGATGAAGGACAAAGGGTTTTACCGAAAGTCATCGAAGGGAAGGATAATGCGATCGTTGAAGATTCAATTGATGAGAGTGATCATGAAAGACATTGGAAGCGAACTAGGCCAAGGAAATCCTTTCAAGGTGATATATCCCCCGCCAAAAGTGAAGCTTCAGTTTCTAGTTCGCATGAGTTCAACAAACTTGCAGCTAAGATCAGAAATAATGTTTCGAGTACCATTTCCAACCAAGAAGATGCTTGCCCTAATGTGATTGTTAATAATACTTCTCCTATAGTGAAGACTCCCACAGGCCCTCATGTTGGAGCTAGTCATCTCGCCCTTCCAGAATTTTCTAAGTTTAGTGCTGAAAAAGTGATATCCGATAGTCAGTTGAAGCTTGCAACTATTTTGTGGGAAAGCATTCAACCAAGGATTATTCGCGCTTCTTTTGATCGGGTTTCTTCACTTAGTGGTGATGTTCACAAGATCTTTGATGCAATAGAAGCAATCAAGTCCGTTGATTCATCCTTATTGAAAGGCATGGTGGAAGACTTAAAGGAATCAAGAGATTTTCACAGCAAAATTCCTTCTCGAATGAAAAGGCAAAGCGAATGGAAGGTAACTACTGGTGAAGTTTTAAAGGCTAGAAAGCACACAGTGGTTATAACCAAATCAGTCTCATCCTCAGAGGAAGAAGAACTTGAAGAAACAGAAATCCTTACTTCTAACCATGTATCTGTAAAAGAAACTGGCGAAAAATCTCAAGAAGAAGAAGCTTAAGAAGCCCCTTCGTCTTTTGAAGAAGGAAATCAAGCTACTATTGATGAGCTAAAGGAGGTCAACATCAGTACTAGTGAAGATCCACGACCGATCTTTATTAATGCTTGCTTACCACCAGAAGAAGAAAAAGCTTATCTTGATCTTTTGATAGAGTATCGAGATATCTTTGCTTGGACTTACAAAGAAATGCCGGGACTTGATCCAAAAGTAGCTATGCATCATCTGGCTGTCAAGAAAAGTGTCCGGCCTATCAAACAAGCTCAACGACGCTTCCATCCTGACTTGATCCCCCAAATCGAAGCTGAGGTCAATAAGCTCATCAAAGCTGGCTTTATTAGAGAAGTCAAGTATCCCACTTGGATTTCAAACATTGTTCCAGTGAGAAAGAAAAATGGTCAACTTCGAGTTTGTGTAGATTTTCGAGACTTTCCTCTCCCTATAACAGAAATAATGGTTGATGCTACAACTGGCCATGAAGCTTTGTCATTTATGGATGGATCGTCTGGTTATAATCAAATTCGTATGGCTCCAAGAGATGAAGAACTTACCGCATTTCGAACTCCAAAAGGAATATACTGTTACAAAGTTATGCCGTTTGGGTTAAAGAATGCAGGGGCTACTTATCAAAGAGCAATGCAAAAGATCTTTGATGATATGCTTCACAAAAATGTCGAATGTTATGTTGATGACTTGGTAGTGAAGTCAAAGGAAAAATCAAATCATCTTACTGATCTTCGCCAAGTGTTTGAAAGATTGCGTAGATACCAATTGAAGATGAATCCGCTCAAGTGTGCGTTCGGAGTATCCTCGGGCAAGTTTTTGGGGTTCATCGTACGACATCGTGGGATTGAGATCGATCAATCAAAAATAGATGCAATCATGAAAATGCCTGAACCGCGCAATCTGCATGAACTTAAAAGTCTGCAAGGAAGATTGGCATATATCCGACGTTTTATCTCAAACTTGGATGGTCGATGTCAACCATTTAGCCGGCTAATGAAGAAAGATGTCCCTTTTGTCTGGGATGAGGCCTGCAGTAATGCTTTTAAGAGCATTAAGACGATCAGTATACCAATCAAAGGCGTTGCTTTTTAGGGAGCGAACGAACTGCTTCACCATGAGATCCCCATAGGTACCAGCATTATTGCAAGTTTCCACGAAATGTGCAACATGTTGGCGTGGATTTCCTTTTCCATCGAACTGCTGAAACTTTGGGGGTTGATAGTTCCCAGGCATCCTCAGATGATCGATCCTTTGAGAATATGGTTTTGCATATGTATATGAAGGTTGAGTGATGCTTTCAACTTGATCTTTGATAGCCTCTTTGATAAGATCCTTGAGCTGACTGGTAGTGACGAGTTCATTGATCTTTTCTTCAGAATCCTTAGCAACTTCCTTGCCAGAGTTCTCACCATCATCTTGAAAGATTGATTGCCAATTCTGGTTTGAAGCTTCGTTCCTCTTTCCAGTGAGACCGGCGATCTTGTCCATCATGGAAGCGATCTGGTTATCCTTCTCTTTGATACTTGCTGAAAGGATTTCAACAGATTTTGCCAGAAGTGCAACTTGTTCTTCCAATGATGTGGTGCCAGTTGTCATGACAGCCATTACTCCAGAACTTGACTTTGGAGCAGAGGATGGAATAGGCTTGTTGCTGGAGTAGCTATCTTGTTCTTTATATGTTAACTGGCGACTTGCACTTGATCCTCGAGGAGAATCAACTTGTCCAGCGGAAACTTCTTCTAAGTTTTGAATTGGAGAAGAAGTGTCATAGAGAGGGTTTTGATTGAGCACTGGAAAAGTTTGCTCATACAATTCAGCAAGAGCTTTGGTCTTCCTCCTAGTGCCATAAGGATGAGTAGGGATATCAACGCTTGATGATGAAGTGGGGTAGACTGCAGGATTAGCTCGAGCAGGCTTGAGAGTTGGTTTGTTAGCAAGGTTCTTCTTGAGAGCCATTGCAACTTGATAACTTGAGTTTTGGAGAAAAGAGATGAAAGGCAGAGATTGTCCCACCGGGCGTGCCAAAATTTGTACACACAAATTTTATGTCAAAAAATATGACAAGGAAAATTTGGAGTCAAATAAAGAATTTTATTTATCAAACTTTGAGGTTACAATCTCTGAATATTCTTAAATAAAGAAATCCTTTGATTCTTTTCTTCAGTAAAACTTTGATCCAAGGGTCTTCACGACTTGATCTTGAATCGGTAAGATCTGCTTCAAGGGTCTTCTAGACTTGGTCTTGAAAAACATGAATTATCTCCTTTCCTTCGATGAACAAGATCGGAGAGCAGCTTCTTAGAGAATTCTCAAGAACAAGCACCGCGTTCTTAGAATTTCTCTAATTTCTTCTTAAGAATTTTGAGAGGATTTGGCTCTTCAAAATCTTCTTCTCTTCAGGCTTCTGAATTGTGAATTTGTGTTAAGAGGAGGTCTCTATTTATAGTGGTAGCTAGCCAGGTGAAAGAGAGTTTTAGAAGAACTTAACCTCTTTATTTATCTCTTAATTAATTTAATTTAATTAGAGATAATATCTTCTTATTTATCTCTTAATTAATTTAATTTAATTAGAGATAAAATATTTATTTTTTATCACTTAATTAATTAATTAAATTAGAGATAAAAATATTTATTTATCTCTTAATTAATTTAATTTAATTAGAGATAAAACTTTATTATTTATCCCTTAATTAATTAATTAAATTAGAGATAAAATATTTATTTTTTTATCACTTAATTAATTAATTAAATTAGAGATAAAATATTTATTTACCTCTTAATTAATTTAATTTAATTAGAGATAAAAATTTATTATTTATCTCTTAATTAATTTAATTTAATTAGAGATAAAACTTTATTATTTATCTCTTAATTAATTTAATTTAATTAGAGGTAAAATAATTATGACACATGGGTGAAATTTGATTGGATAACCCATGAATCCTTGCAATTTGATTGGTCAAACCATGTGTACATATTTAATTAATTATAAAATAATTAATTATAATATGATATTATCAATTTCGTATGGTAATGTATAATTTAATTGAAAATTTCTTAATTAAAGAAATTCCAATTGACATGTGGCTATTTGTAATTGGTTACAAATTTTCTCCTTCTACAAAGAACAACAAGAAAGCTTTCATAAAACCTTTATTAAGCAAAGAAAGTAGTAGGAAATCACATGAAAAATAAAGAATAGCATGAAGAAGAAGGAAAAAAAATGTAAGAACCAGAGAGGAATGACTACCTTAGCAAAAACTTTCTTTCTTTTCTTTTAGAAATCTTTTTTTCAAAGGTATTAGCTACTGCCTTTGTTTCAAAATCAGCCCACTTCTATCAAAAATGAAACTCCCTTGCCCTTAGAAACGGTGTGGCTGACCCCCCTTTGTTGGTGAATGGTAGAGATCATTTCATTTAATTGTCCTACACACTTTAAGCCCTTGGATCCAAGATATTCACATGACAATAAAAATATCACCTTGCCAATTGATCTTAGCCATTCAAGGATGTACTCATCTTTTCATAATGTGCCTAAGCCATTGGATGAGTAAAGATATTTATTTGGCTACATGCAATTCCATCCATTAGATGACTTGTGCTCATCTTTCTTCCACCAATATTGGCCAATGCATGAGGACATTTGCATGACAATAAAAATGTCATCTTGCAATTAGATCTTGGCCATTCAAGGATGTACTCATCTTTTCATAAGGTACTTAGGCCATTGGATGAGCAAGATATTTTCATGATATTAAAAATGACATCTTGTAGCTTGATGTGGACCACTTCATGAAATGAATTAAATCTGAACCCTTCCCCCATGCATGGCCAGCTAAGGGCCTGGAATATCTCAGCAATTTCTTCACCTTTCATATTTTTTTAATTGCAAATTGGCCCTTTTCAGTTTTTTCGGTAAAATTATATTTTGACCCCCCAAACTTGATTTTATTGCAAACGGACCCCAAATCTAGTTTTTCTTTTTCCAATCCATCAAAATAAATATAATATTGAGATATGGAGATTTTCAGAATGATCCAAGCTCGTTTCCTATTTTTCCCGGAACTTTCTCTTGGATTTTTCGTTTAGTGGCACCCAAAATTCACCTTTTTCATTTTAACTCCGATTCCTGATTTTTCTTCGCCAATCTCTTCCAAAAAATATAAAAATCAGATCCGAATTTTTTCAAAATTTTTGGATCTCGTTTGCTATTTTTCCCAAAATTATCTTCTGGAATTTCGACTTAGTGCACCCGAACTTTGTCATTTTTCAAATGAGCTCTAATTCTGGATTTTTCTTCACCGATCTCTTCCAAAAATTATAAAACTCAAAACTGCAAGTTTTCAGAATTTTTGTAGCTCGTTTTCTATTTTTTTCGAAATTATCTTCTGTAATTTCGGCTCAATGCATCCGAACTTTGCAATTTTCAAATGAGCTCCGATTCTGAATTTTTCTTTGCCGATCTCTTCCAAAAAAAATTTTGAGCTCATTTTCTATTTTTCCCGAAATTATCTTTGGGATTTTTGAATATTGCCCTTCAACCTCCAAAGCCTCGTTTTTACTCGAAACTGGTCCGATTTCAGGATTTTCTTTTTCTACTACCTTTTTCATAAATTGAATTTGAGTTGGTCTGAAAACGCCTCATTTTTACAATCAAATTCCCCTCTAATTTAGTTTTCCCCTTTTCAAACTCAAGAATTTTCTCGTTTTTTCGTTTTTGCTCCAATCGGCTCTTCCTTTGGATTCACTTCAAACTGGACCTTGGGCTATCCTTGTTTACTCATTCTTTATCAACTGGGGGCTTCAATTTCACCGAATTGAATCATCTTTTCTGTTTCCCCAAATTTGCAAAATTCACAATTTTTAACCAAAACCCTAATTTTCATTTTTTTTTTCCAAATTGACTCTTCCTTTGGTTCTGCTTCTAATTGGCCCTTCCAATACCCGTAGTCATTAATTATATTCCATTTGGAACCTCTAATTTCGACCAATTTGATCGTTTAAGCATTTTTCCCCAAATTTGCTGAATTAGCGCTTCCCTTACACTGAAATTTTTGCAATTCCTCTTCCGAACTCCATATCTTTTGTTTTAGACCTCGGATTATCAAAAAAAAATTCACCATTATTCAATTCAACTCCAAACCTTGATTTTGACTAAGGGTTGTCTTTTCGATGGTTGACTTTTTGAAGTTGACTTTTTAGAGTTGACTTTTTTTGGATTGACTTTTCATGCTGAACTCCGAATCACAAGTTTTGGAGGACCATCTACAAGATGAGAAGAGATTTTCTGCATTCTAAAAAAGTACAAGGAAGAATTTTCCTGGTTTAGGGTGCTCAGACAAAATTAGGTGTCTATAATTAATATATAATTTATAATTATTTTCTTAACAAGTCAAATAAAGTAGTGTTAAGCGAATTAAAATATTTTAAAATAATATCAATATTCAATATTATAGATACATTATAAGTAATTTATCACTAAATTACAATGATTATTACTAATTATTAATGATTTAAATGTTAATTAATTGAATATTTATCAAATCATAATATAATTTTTTTTAATTATAATTATGATATTCACTATTAATTAATTACGTGCAGTGCAGTGCACTTGCAAGAAATTAATTAAAAAATGTATAAAAAAAAAATTAAATTAATATTATAGAAACCAATATTATTAATACATCAATTAGATTTTGCAAATAGCATTTACATATACAAATTACTCCTAAATAATATAAGAAAGAGATGAAATATTTTAACTTGATTATATTTCTTAATTAGGGTTTAGGGTTTAGGCAATACAAAAACTTATTGTCAAGAATGAGTTCTTCTGGATTAATGTAGCA
Source organism: Fremontodendron californicum (assembly GCA_030761205.1). Lineage (NCBI taxonomy): Eukaryota > Viridiplantae > Streptophyta > Magnoliopsida > Malvales > Malvaceae > Fremontodendron > Fremontodendron californicum. Next base: position 8,691,615 of record JAULJL010000036.1, read on the forward strand.
TATAATTCTGAATTTCCTAATTGGTTCTATTAGCATATAAGTTATACCTTTCAATATTTTTTGTTATAATCATTTAACACGAATATAAATAGAAAATAATTTAAAGTTTTCATGTGTAGGTTGTTAAATTACATACAGAAAGGGTTTGTTTCTCGACCTTTGTTTGGTTGAGGCTCCTTCACATTTAAAGATGTATTCTGGCTATATTGTCAATGGTTTTCGCTTTCACATATTAGAGCGTAAAAAACATAGAAGTCAAAATAGTGGTGTTATGTCTAGGGGATGACAATTCTTCTGAGAAAGATTATTATGGCTTATTGAAAGAAGTTTGGGAGTTGTAATATGTGGGAAGAAATCGAGTTCATCTTTTCAAGTACAATTGGTTCAATGTTCAGAATAAAGAATTGGATAGATAATTATTCAATCACAAGCATCAATGCTAATCGTCTTCTAAAGAAGAATGAGTCGTTTATATTAACTTGTCAAGCAGAACAAGTTTTTTATGTTGAGTATCCAAAAAAATTAAATTGGCTTGTAGTTATGAAGACACATCCTCAATATATGTACATTCTGCTTATTTCTATTAACGAGTATGTTTTAGAATGTGATGAAATTGATGATAATTAAGTGTTTCATCAAAAAGATCATGATACTTATGGTCGTACAACAATAATGATGATCTTGATGATGAAATTGTAAACTTAAACGGAATTTATCTCGATGCTGGAGAATTCTCTTGACATTGCATTCCAAATTGAGAAACAAATTCGAGTTAAAGCTTCCTCAAATCAAGAATAAGATGTTAATAATGAAGGTGGAGAGTACAATAATGCAAAGATTTAAATTGCGGTAGCGATCGCATTTTCGGTCGCGTCGCCTTTATCACGTTCACGGACATAACGGATGCTATCGCGGTCCTTGTTGTCATCGCTGTCATGAATTTTTTTCAAATTTGCTCAACTTATTGTCAAAACATAATAATTACATTTATAATCATAAAAAATCTTTTTTAATGATTTTAGGATTATAAATTGTGAATATTAATTGATTTAACATTTTTATCACAAATTATTTTCCATTTATTATACAAAATATGATATTTTCAATTGTTATTTAATTATACAAAAAATAACAATAAGAACTAGTCTAGTACCCAAAAAAAAAATATATAAGTACCAAAATAAAAAAATATTACTTAAATTCAAATATAAAATCATAATTAATAAATAATACCATTAATATATAAAAATTTTATTTTAATTATTTTTTTTATCTAAGCTATACAAAAACACCTTTATTAAAATTCTTAAAATTTTCTACCGAAAAAATTCACCTCTATTTTTTTTTTTTTTTATATATAAAAATTCCCAAAACCTTCTAAAATTTTCCCTAAAAATTATTCTCTTTAAATGTATATAAAAAAAATACAATCGGTTCGGGTCATCCAAAATGGACCTAACCGCTCCCTAATTTTGGTATTGCCTACCACACAAAGCCAAAGCCACTAACCCATCCCCCCACCAATCGAGATTTATTTCACCCAAATTCCCAAATACCCTGAACTCTAAAATTTCTCTTTTTTCTTTCAACCAAGTTCTCTTATTCTTCTTCTTCTTCAGATTTTCTCTCTGCATCACAGTCATGCCATGTCTCATTATCTCATCAACCCCAGCCACCAAGGCCCAAGCTTTCTTCCTTCTTATTTAGTTTACGGCTATGCCCTTTACATCTTCTCATCTTTTCAAGAGCAATCTCATAAGACACCTATTACATCTTCTCATCTTTTTTCAATTGAATTGTCCATATCCTTTGTTGTCGGATTTACCACACAAGTGCACGTATCGTTAACAAGTAATAAAGTAAAAAGTAAAGTTGATTTCACGAGGAATTGTTACTAACTTTGTTAAGTACTAAAATTAAAACAATTTAATCTTATTCAAACAATTAATTAAATATTGAAAATAAATAATAATAATAATAAAAGAATGCAAATTAAAATATAGATTAAACAATTAAGAAAAGCCTAGGATTACAATTTCTCTCAACACTTCGCTTGAACTTCTCTTACCCTCTTAACTTGACTAATGATTTTGAGTTGTTAACCTAGAGTTCTAATCTATTTGTAAAGATCTTCTGATGGTCTTATAAAAATATTCCTTTTAAACAATTAACTATATTCCTATGATAATTGAATTAAAGAGAAACTCATTAAGCTTAGACTCTAAAATTGGTTACACATGACACGTAAGTGTATTCCTACCCTACATGTAGATCAATTCGTCATAATAAATGAATATGAAACATGTGTTATTCAATCCATGTCTAACACTAAACTCCCATTTCCAAGTTGTATCTAGGTTACCACATCAATCTAATTGGTAGCTAAGCAATTAAAAACATTAAGCACAAAACTGAATAAATAACATCAAATATCATTAAATCAAGCAAGAAAGTAAAAATAATCCAAACTACATGTTGAGTTCCATTGCAATCCTAGAAAAATATATTTAGTTCATACTAATTAATAAAAATATAAAATAAAGGAGTTTCACCATCATAAATATTACAAGAAACATAAAGAAGATAAGAGATAAGAGAAAACTAAAGGTTGTTAGGTATTCAGTCTTCAAAATCTCTTTAGCTCCTTGCAAACTTGTGATTGCTGCTCTCCTCTTAAAAAAACTAGGTTATTTACAAGCTTTCGATTTGACAGCTGGGGACAAGTCTCTATTTATAGAGCTCTAAAAAGCCTAAAGAAGGAAAACTTTGTGACCAAGTAACTGCTTCCAGCTTGGACTCTTTCCATATATGAGCAAATTCTCTCCTTCTTGCTTTAGGACTCTACAAAAATATAAAATTTATTAAATTTATTAGTTTAAACTACAAGGACTTAGCTAATTTAAATATATAAAATATGTTAAAATAACTATATTTTATAGAATTACCACCTTCTAAAGAGCAACCTCATAGGACATCTACCACATTTTCTCATCATATTTTAGCTGGATTATCTACTGGAAGATAGACTACAAACTTGCGAATTCAACAAAGTAATAAATCTTGTTCTTTGTTTTTTTTTTTTTTTTTTTTAAAAAAAATTGTGATATTTTTTTCCTATTATGTTGTGAAGTTTGATGAATGTGAAAGATATAATATAAATATAACTAATTTTAGGAGAACAAATAGAGGTGTCTTCTCAAGTTTCTAGTATCGGCTCTCAGATTCGTCATAGCACGCAATTGGCTTCCATTTCACCTATGATTAGTAAATTTATGTCATATTCTTCTGAGAAAGATTATTATGGCTTATTGAAAGAAGTTTGGGAGTTGTAATATGTGGGAAGAAATCGAGTTCATCTTTTCAAGTACAATTGGTTCAATGTTCAGAATAAAGAATTGGATAGATAATTATTCAATCACAAGCATCAATGCTAATCGTCTTCTAAAGAAGAATGAGTCGTTTATATTAACTTGTCAAGCAGAACAAGTTTTTTATGTTGAGTATCCAAAAAAATTAAATTGGCTTGTAGTTATGAAGACACATCCTCAATATATGTACATTCTGCTTATTTCTATTAACGAGTATGTTTTAGAATGTGATGAAATTGATGATAATTAAGTGTTTCATCAAAAAGATCATGATACTTATGGTCGTACAACAATAATGATGATCTTGATGATGAAATTGTAAACTTAAACGGAATTTATCTCGATGCTGGAGAATTCTCTTGACATTGCATTCCAAATTGAGAAACAAATTCAAGTTAAAGCTTCCTCAAATCAAGAATAAGATGTTAATAATGAAGGTGGAGAGTACAATAATGCAAAGATTTAAATTGCGGTAGCGATCGCATTTTCGGTCGCGTCGTCTTTATCACGTTCACGGACATAACGGATGCTATCGCGATCCTTGTAGTCATCGCTGTCATGAATTTTTTTCAAATTTGCTCAACTTATTGTAAAAACATAATAATTACATTTATAATCATAAAAAATCTTTTTTAATGATTTTAGGATTATAAATTGTGAATATTAATTGATTTAACATTTTTATCACAAATTATTTTCCATTTATTATACAAAATATGATATTTTCAATTGTTATTTAATTATACAAAAAATAACAATAAGAACTAGTCTAGTACCCAAAAAAAAAAATATATAAGTACCAAAATAAAAAAATATTACTTAAATTCAAATATAAAATCATAATTAATAAATAATACCATTAATATATAAAAATTTTATTTTAATTATTTTTTTTATCTAAGCTATACAAAAACACCTTTATTAAAATTCTTAAAATTTTCTACCGAAAAAATTCACCTCTATTTTTTTTTTTTTTTTATATATAAAAATTCCCAAAACCTTCTAAAATTTTCCCTAAAAATTATTCTCTTTAAATGTATATAAAAAAAATACAATCGGTTCGGGTCATCCAAAATGGACCTAACCGCTCCCTAATTTTGGTATTGCCTACCACACAAAGCCAAAGCCACTAACCCATCCCCCCACCAATCGAGATTTATTTCACCCAAATTCCCAAATACCCTGAACTCTAAAATTCCTCTTTTTTCTTTCAACCAAGTTCTCTTATTCTTCTTCTTCTTCTTCTTCAGATTTTCTCTCTGCATCACAGTCATGCCATGTCTCATTATCTCATCAACCCCAGCCACCAAGGCCCAAGCTTTCTTCCTTCTTATTTAGTTTACGGCTATGCCCTTTACATCTTCTCATCTTTTCAAGAGCAATCTCATAAGACACCTATTACATCTTCTCATCTTTTTTCAATTGAATTGTCCATATCCTCTGTTGTCGGATTTACCACGCAAGTGCACGTATCGTTAACAAGTAATAAAGTAAAAAGTAAAGTTGATTTCACGAGGAATTATTACTAACTTTGTTAAGTACTAAAATTAAAACAATTTAATCTTATTCAAACAATTAATTAAATATTGAAAATAAATAATAATAATAATAAAAGAATGCAAATTAAAATATAGATTAAACAATTAAGAAAAGCCTAGGATTACAATTTCTCTCAACACTTCGCTTGAACTTCTCTTACCCTCTTAACTTGACTAATGATTTTGAGTTGTTAACCTAGAGTTCTAATCTATTTGTAAAGATCTTCTGATGGTCTTATAAAAATATTCCTCTTAAACAATTAACTATATTCCTATGATAATTGAATTAAAGAGAAACTCATTAAGCTTAGACTCTAAAATTGGTTACACATGACACGTAAGTGTATTCCTACCCTACATGTAGATCAATTCGTCATAATAAATGAATATGAAACATGTGTTATTCAATCCATGTCTAACACTAAACTCCCATTTCCAAGTTGTATCTAGGTTACCACATCAATCTAATTGGTAGCTAAGCAATTAAAAACATTAAGCACAAAACTGAATAAATAACATCAAATATCATTAAATCAAGCAAGAAAGTAAAAATAATCCAAACTACATGTTGAGTTCCATTGCAATCCTAGAAAAATATATTTAGTTCATACTAATTAATAAAAATATAAAATAAAGGAGTTTCACCATCATAAATATTACAAGAAACATAAAGAAGATAAGAGATAAGAGAAAACTAAAGGTTGTTAGGTATTCAGTCTTCAAAATCTCTTTAGCTCCTTGCAAACTTGTGATGGCTGCTCTCCTCTTAAAAAAACTAGGTTATTTACAAGCTTTCGATTTGACAGCTGGGGACAAGTCTCTATTTATAGAGCTCTAAAAAGCCTAAAGAAGGAAAACTTTGTGACCAAGTAACTGCTTCCAGCTTGGACTCTTTCCATATATGAGCAAATTCTCTCCTTCTTGCTTTAGGACTCTACAAAAATATAAAATTTATTAAATTTATTAGTTTAAACTATAAGGACTTAGCTAATTTAAATATATAAAATATGATAAAATAACTATATTTTATAGAATTACCACCTTCTGAAGAGCAACCTCATAGGACATCTACCACATTTTCTCATCATATTTTAGCTGGATTATCTACTGGAAGATAGACTACAAACTTGCGAATTCAACAAAGTAATAAATCTTGTTCTTTGTTTTTTTTTTTTTTTTTTTTTAAAAAAAATTGTGATATTTTTTTCCTATTATATTGTGAAGTTTGATGAATGTGAAAGATATAATATAAATATAACTAATTTTAGGAGAACAAATAGAGGTGTCTTCTCAAGTTTCTAGTATCGGCTCTCAGATTCGTCATAGCACGCAATTGGCTTCCATTTCACCTATGATTAGTAAATTTATGTCATATTCTTTTTAAAATAATATTTAAGTGTATTAATATTCTCTTCCTTTGTTATTCTATTTGACTTTTTATTAAATGGAATATTCCATGCTTAAGATCTGTCTCATTTATCCCTTTATTTGTCTAAAAAAAAATTCTTTCCCTATTTGATAGGTACACACAAGTGTGGTGATAGAGGATTATATAAAGGCATAGAGTTAGATAAATTAACTCATGAAAAATGACATAAGTTGGTGATTTGTATACCATCCAGATCATATTTTCGTCATGTTGGTGATAACATATCACATTTGACTTCTTGGATTGGTTATTCTGTGAGGTTTACTACAGGAGCACCCATATCTGAATGGGAGCGGGTTCAAGCTCAGCATGGGCAACACATGATAAATATGGTTATGGTAAGCTTTTATATATATTGTCTTTGTTTTATACTTTTATTACTTATTTTCAAAAATATAATGTAATAAATTAATATATGTAGAATTATTTTGATGTAAGTGATAAAAGTCCTCCAATTGAAAAAGAAAAAAAGAAGAAGATTCTGGTCTTGAACAGCCTGATACATTTGGGGGAAAAAAAGATGTTTTATACTTTTATTACTTATTTTCAAAAATATAATGTAATAAATTAATATATGTAAGATTACTTTGAAGTAAGTGATGAAAGTCCTCCAAATTGGAAAAAAAAAAAAAAAGATTCTGATCTTGAACAGCTTGATACATTTGAGGGGGGGAAAAAAGAAAAGTACGAGTACTTTTGTTTTTGGGAGATGAAGACATTATATCGCAAGTGAAAGAATTCTCTTCATGAAAAATATCTCAAGCACTCAACTAATGTGAAACGCATGCAAGATATTCCTGATGGCCTAACAATAGAGAATTGGAAGGCTATGTTAGGCTTATTTGTAGCTACAGATTTTCAGGTTATAACTCTAATTTTGTTATTGGTGTCAAGTTCAATTTTGTTCTCATATATAATAAGTATGTTTTGATAAACATGTAAGAAAATAGTGAGATAAATGCAAAATGTTAGGAACACTTACAAATGATTTCTTTCACAGGTTCACGAGCATTTGCACAAGTGGAGTACAACATGGTTACAAACATTTATGGATATTATAAAAGATTATTTTATTATTTTAATATTTTTTTCATTGTTAGATACATTTATTTATTTATGGATCTTTGGATGGCACAACATTAATTCACTACGAAAGAAGGCGAGAAGAAGTGGCATGACTTAAAGTCCAGGGAGGTTTATGTACATGTCATAATAATTTAATGTATTAATCTAAGTTGAAGAATGTGATGAAAGTGAAGGTCAAAAATGTTGAGTTCTGCCTTGTTTAATTCTTGTTCGGATCGGGGAAGCATGATGGTAAAGCCCTTCCAACATTGGTGACTCCTAAGCCTCAAACTTTTGTCCTCATTTTAGATACTAGAGTCGCTTACCACTCCAACCAATTAAATGTTGGTGATGAATTACTTCTTTCCTTCTCATCACAGCCTTGAATACCAAAGAAAAAAAAAAACAGGGAACTCCTTATTAGGAAGAAACTTTACTGAATTCAAGAATGAACCACCTATTTCATCTTTGCAAGGGATTAATTCACCATTGTAGAAAAGCAATGAAGGGAGATATATTCTAACCAATTTTGTTACATAATTTTCATCCCCTTCAGAACAAAACTCGCATTCAAAATAGCCTTTCTAAGTATGATTTTCCCAGTCCGAAAGTCTATGGTTCTCTGGAGTATAAAACTGGAGCTAAGTGCATTGGGTCTTCAGCAAGCACGACAACAGTCTCTCTTTGGCAAAGGTTGGTTATAGGGATCATACTTTCTGGCTCTGAAGCTTGACCAGCTTCATCCAAAAAAATATGAGAGAAATGACCATTACTAACATTTTCTACATACTGAAGGGAGGAACTCATGTAAGTCGATATGATGATTCCGTAGCAGGTGAGAGCACTAAATGAAGGACATTTGAAGACAAAACTCATCAAAGAAGCAAAACCGAAGAAAATCAGGGTTGACATCATTGTATGGACGCGCAGCTGCATTTAGTCTAAATATTTCATTCTCTTTAAGCTCAACAGACTCCTCCTTGAGGAGTCTCTCTAGTATAAAATCTGCTGTGCTATTTGAAGGTGCAACTGAGGACGTAAATAAGACACCTACACTTGCAAGTATAAAATCTGTTACTCGAGTTCGATTCGAAAAAAACTCAAACTCGATTTGATTATTATCGAGCCGAGCTCGAGTAGCTCGAGCAAGTCGAATTTGAATATCCTAATGCTTGACTCGAGTAGCTCGCAAAAGTAATCGAACTTTTTAGTTTTAATTAGTATTGAAAAATCTCAATTCAAATTCAAACTCGACCACAAATAATCGAATTTGAAATCGAGCATGAAAATCAATCTTATTTTTTACTAAATAAACAAGTCTAATCGAACAAACTCAAGCAATTCAAATTTTATCTCAAATCGAGCTCAAAGTTTAAAAATGAAACTCGATTGAATTCGAACTCCTCAAATTTCGAATCGAGCTCCAACTTCGAATCTCGAATTTCGAATCAAACTCCAATTTCTTACAGTTTGAACTGGGCTCAACTCGATTACACTTCTAGGTGCAACACACAAAAATTCGAGAACACTTTTGAGTTTCGTAGAGCTGGAGGATTGCCACGCTACTGTCATGGTCTTCCCTGGTACCTGGAGGCCCATAAAGGTTTCCATCTCAAATAAAATATCATCAAATTTCCAATTTTTTAACTTCATAACATAATCAAATCAACAGATGGTGGGTAAATAGTTTTTGATACTAAGTTTTGGCTGCCGAGAACATTGTTTCCTATTGGTACATGCAAATTAAACATCCAGACTGGAAGAGCAAGTCCATGATAAAATCTTCAGGCTCAAGCAACTGCAGCATCCTTGACAGATTCACGCCAGGCATACTCCCTTGCTCCATCTTTGTCGACGATCTTGATGACAAAGTTTGGTGGTGCCACAACCAGTCTTGATCTGATTTCCATTATGCATTTATCAACTAAACCAATGGCTTCTTCCACTGTCATGCCACTGTGGTAGTGCCTGTCCATCATAGCGAGAGAAAAGTAGGATCCATAACCAAATGCTCCCTTATCAACCTTGTGGAGTGTAGCAATGTAGTCGATATAGTACAGAGACGGGCCTGTCCCTTTGTCATAGCCAGCAAGAAGGATGTTCACAGAGTATGGATTCTGGAAAAACCAAATGTCATTGTTAACTATAGTAGAACAAGAACAAGCAGGTGATCAGGAGACCAAATTCAGTATTCTCATGGCATACAGCAGAGAATTAAAAAAAGTATCTCGTGCATGAATGCATACATATCTTATGTGCATTCAAAGGTACTTAAAAGAAACAAGAATGCATATACTTGATGCAATTACCAACCGCTTGAAAACGAAGATCAAAATTTTGAGTGACATGTTATTGGATAGAGTTTATTGCTGTAAAAGGACATGACATATCGACAGCACGGCTCAAGACTAAATACCTATGCATTAACTTTTCTTCATTAATTAATTAGTTCAATTTGGTTGAACAAAGGTCATAAAAATAAACTCACTGCTAAAAGGAAAATAAACGTAGACACAACCTAAGAAGGAACTTCTTCAGAACTAGAATTTGCAAGATTCCAGGACCACAAAGATCATTAAGTGCACTGAACACCAGGATACACAGCTGACAAGAGAAAGAAGTAACAGAGACATCAAAAAGAACTAAATATTTTAAGAGTCATCATTGGAACTCCAAAAGATAACAAAATATTTTCATTGTACTTCAAAATTCCTTGGTCCGTTCCTAACCTGATCTTCCACCAAAACAACAAGGATTAATGCCACAAAGCTTGACAAGATGTTCTATCAGAAACTACATCCTACTTAATTGAAGCGAGGCATCATAGGGTCATGGATTCATGCCATAAAAGTATCAACTCTACTTTGAATCATATATCAACCTTACATGGTATTATAACTTTCTAGTTCTAAAGATTCTATTTTAAGCAAGACAGGTGATTGTCTTGTAGAAACACTCGTGGAATATTTCCTCTAGCCCTATTTAGCATATATTTTTGAAGCAAATATTCTGATTACCAAGTTCCAATACCCACCCCTCATAGATAATAACAGGTTTAATTGCTTCTTTTCCACTGAAAAGAATATATTTACAAGAATCTCATTCAAGAACATATGGAATAGGAAACCACACCATTTTATATGAGTCTAGTAAGTCACACAAATCAGACACAAAATCTCCAAAATGTACAGCTAAAAGGCCAAATAAAACCTGGGGTTGAGATGAATACAATAGCCTTTTAAGTGACTCCGCATCCAGTAACCTTAAGCATCATATACAAATCCAGTGGTCAAAATTAATTTGTTTAGGTAAGCAGAGAAAGAGGTTTCCAAGCAAGTTCAGACCTTCCTATGGGTTAGCTAAGCACATCATTTAACTCACCTGGTCGCAGGAGTAGTTACTATTACCCAGGAATATCCTAAAAATTGGCTATAAATAAATATTCAGCTCTAAATAAAAAGCATAATAAGAGCTCGATTCATTCCACGTAAGGCTTTCAGCTTGATAATCACAGTTTAACACTCACTAACAATGCTGCATCTCTAGTTCAATGTGTTCTGCAGCAAACCGGCAAAGAAGTGATGCCACAAATTCTGGTAAAAGAGCGAACAAATGATATATTAGGCTGCACCCACCCTTACACATTTCAGGGCATAGTAAAGCTTTATTGTATTCGGTGATTGCTGCAATTCTAGAAGCCTACAAGATCCAACTCATCAAACCCTTCCTACAAACTCTACAGAATTTCAACTTAACAAATGTCACGAAAATTGCAATTAGTCATAATTACAAAACAATTAAAACCCTAATTAGAAGTCAAAACCCTTAATTGGAACTGTAAAAAAAGAAGTAAAATTTATACCTTCCTTAGAGCAGTGGCAAGCTCACCGCGAGTGAAATTGGCTGCGGCCGCAGTCGTCAAAGGAATACCGTTTCGAAACTGATACAAAGCCACGTTTTTCTGTATATACTCCGTGAATTGCACTCTGTAGGGAAAAAAAAGGTTACATATTTTTTTCATTTAAATTTTACTAGGACAAATAAATATGGAAACATATAAGTAGATTTATATGGAGAAAAAAGAAAAAGAGGGGAACCTGTCGCCAGATTCACCGCTAGCAGCGACGAGTTTGTGAGAATCGAGGATCATGATCTTGTCTTCGTTAGATTTGTGGACGAGGATGCTGTGAACCGCCGATGAATCTGCCGCTACTATGGCGAAGTCGTTGCCTACTAAACCGAACACGCACTCCATTTTTACTTGGATCTGTTTTAGGTTTGATTTGAGTTTTTTCCCCTTTAGGTCTCGTCTATTTTCTGTATTTAACAATAGAACTGTCTTGAGGAAGAAGTTGTTCTTAGTGTGAGAAAATGGGGAATTTTGGGGAAGGACAGAGGGCTATTTGGTCATTGAACGAACGTGTGGGATTATTAGCTGCAGAATGGGCTGCGCCACCACGATCCTTTTGCAAGAGTGTGGGCGGCCCATAAGGCGCTCATTTAATAGATGCTATTAGAAGCGTAAATGAGATACTTATGCTCGTAAGATACTCGAGTTTGGTGTTGTCGGATTTATCATGCAAGTGTACGTATCGTTAACAAGTAATAAAATAAAAAATAGAGTGTCGATCTCACGAGGAATTGTTAATAAATTCATTAAGTACTAAAATTAAGACAACTCAATCTCATTAAAACAATTAATTAAAGATTAAATAAAAGAAACTAATAAACAAAGAAAGCAAATTAAATCAATTAAGAAATACCTAGGATTACAATTTTCCTCAACACTTCGTATGAACTTCTCCTACCCTCTTAACTTGACTAATTATATTGAGTTGGTAACCTAGAGTTTTAATCTATTTATAAGTATTTTCTGATGGTCTTATAAAAATATCTCTCTTAACCAATTAACTGTATTCTTATGATAATTGATTTAAAGAGAAACTCATTAAGTTTAAACTCTAAAATTGGTTACACATAACACGTAAGTATATTCTTACCCTACATGCAACTCAATTCATCTTAATAAATGAATATGAAACATGTGTTATGCAATCCATGTCTAACACTAAACTTTATTTTCCAAGTTGTATCTAGGTTAACAAATCAATCTAATTGGTAGCTAAGTAATTAGAAGCATTAAGCACAAGATTAAATAAACAATGTCAAATATCATTAAATCAAGAATGATAGTAAAATAATTCAAACTACATGTTGAGTTTCATTGAAATTCTAGAAAAAGTAAATTATTAATTAAAACACAAACCAAAGGAGTTTTACCATCATAAATATTACAAGAAAAATAAAAAGAAGAGTAAGGGATAAGAGAAAACTAAGGTTTGTCAGGTCTTCAGTCTTCAACCCTCCAAAACCTCTCTTTAGCTCCTTGCAAACTTAAGGTGACTGCTCTCCTCTTCAAAAAACTAGGTTTAAGAAAGATAATATATATATATATATATATATATATATATATATATAAGCTAAGAAGGTAAAAGCTAAGAAGGAGTCCTAAGGGTTCCTATTTATAGAGCTCTAAAAGCCTAAAGAATGAAAACCTTGTGGCCAAGTGATAACTCGTATAATTATATAGTTTTTAGTTATGTTTTATTATTGTTTTGTGTCAAATACGAGTTATTATTGTTTAGTCTAATTGTGTTTATGATCTTTTATATTTTTATGTAATTTGGTGTTTTTCACAAGTTTCTTTGAGTGATTTCAGATTACTAGAATTAAGGGCAAATCCAGTTCAGTTCCAGTTCCGACACCTTTTGCCATATCAGCTATATCTGGAGTTTCACTGAAGCAATAAGGCTGAAACTTTAACCGTGCAAAGTTAAGAGGCATATCTATCTTTTTCATGTTTTACACTTCTTGAAATGGAGTCGTTTTCCCTAGCGAAATCAACCATCAAGTTGGCTGATGTGCAATGACGTCTGTCCTGAGCAGTTTTCGCATTTTGACCATATCGTCCGATACACAGCAGCAAATGAGCTGATTCCAACGGTTATGGATCACTAACTGGTAGGGGAACATTTTTCTAGAAGACCATGTGATCAGATAAAGCCTCCAATATTGAAGAAATCGACCATCAAGTTGGCTGATGTGCAATGACGTCTGTGCTGACCTGTTTTCGTATTTTGCCCATATCTTCTTCTCCACATCAGAAAATGAGCTGATTCCAACGGCTATGAATCAGTAACTCATAGGGGAACATTTTTCTAGAAGACCATGTGATCAGATCAGGCCTCCAAGATTGACAAAATCGACCATCAAGTTGGCTGATCAAAATGGTCATACAATATGACGAAAATTGTTAGAAAAATGCACCCACCTATTATACCTACCTTTGAAATTTGTAAAGCTTGTCTCTTGTCATTTAGCCCTCCAAAATGTGTATAAATAGAGGGCCTTGGATGATTGTAGAGGATCATATTGTACATAGGTAGGATATTAGCCATTTTAATAAAATTCTCTAAGTTTTCTTCTTCTTTCTTTTCTCTAGTTTTCTTTCTTTTCTCTAGTTTTCTTTTTCTTTAGAGAGAGCAAGAGGTTGGATAGTTAATATTCTTCCTCTTCTTCTTTCTTTCTTTTATTTTCTTCTTAGATTTTCTTTAATTTTATGTTTATGTTTATGTTTATAATGCCTATGCTAGGCTAAACTTCTATTTGGTTAAGGGTGATTTCAAAGCCCTAGACATGTTTTGTGATTGATTTTCAAATTCTATCTATCATTAATTTTCTATCAAAGTTGCTTATGTTCTTCTACAAGAATTGTTCATGATGTTGTCTTGATTTATTTAGGTGTACAACTAGATAGATCTTGATGATTATCTATTGCTAGTTTAGGAGTCTTGATCCGTGTAATTATCTTGATTTCCTATTCATAAGTGGCAATTTGTGATTAATGATTATGGTCAAGTTTTCAATAATTGCAAAGTGGAACATAACCTAAGTTGAACAATCCGAGTTTATGTGTTTGTTGCTTAGATCAACCTATCTTTCTCATCATAAAGCTGCCATTAAATTGAATTTAGAGAGCTTATTCTAGGTTGTTTAATGGTTAGAGATTAAATAGAGAGCTTGTTCTATTTAACGACAAACTAAGGAAAGATTGGGATAACAGAGCTTGTTGTTATCTACGGTTGTTAACTTTGATAGTTGGTTGATATTGATAGATCTGAAATTGATTCTTAATGATGTCTAGTGGTGGAGAATGAAACCTTAACCATATTTTTCATATTTGATTCTTCTTACTTACTTGTTTTCTTACTTTTAGTTTGCTTATTTTTTATATTTATTTTTATTGGCTGGTTATACCGCCTAATTTGTATATTAACTTTGTTTTATTTTTACTGGCTGGTTATACCGCCTAATTTAGTATATATATTTTTATTGGCTGGTTATACCGCCTAATTTAGTATATATATTTTTATTGGCTGGTTATACCGCCTTGCATCTTATTCTTATTATTTACTTTAGTTTAAATCTGGCTTCAAAAACCCCTTTTCTTTTATTGTTCTTGAATTTAAGTTTTAAACTAATAACTTATAAACTAAAACCCAATCCCTGAGGACTCGACCCTTGCTAACTACTATACTTACAATTTATCTTTTTAGTGCAAGGTTAAATAAGATACACTCTTTTGGGTGCATCACCAAGTAACTGCTTCCAGCTTGGACTTTCCATATATGATCTGATTCTCTCCTTCTTGCTTTAGAACTCTACAAAACTACAAAAGACATTAAATTAATAACTAAATTAAACATAAAATAAATAAATAAAACTAAATTAAAAAACTACTAAAAATAATTAATTAATAATTTAAATTACAAGGACTTAGCTAATTTAAAAGCACAAAATATGATAAAATAACTCTATTTCATAGAGTTATCATTCGGCTCAAACTCGAATTCGGCTCAGTCATTATAGAGTCGAGCTCAAGCAGCTCGAGCTATCGAGCGAGCCGAATTCGAGTATCCTAATGCTTAACTCAAGTATATTGCAAGCCTAATCGAGCTTTTTTATTTTTAATATATATTTTTATTTTTAATTAATATTGAAAAATCTCAACTCGAACTCGAGCTCGAGCACAAATAATCAAGTTTGAAGTAGAGCATGAGAATCGAATTTACTTTTTACTAGGTAAACGAGCCTAATCGAGCGAGCTTGAGCAGTTCGATTTTTATCAAGAATCGAGCTCGAGCTTTAAAAGTAAAACTCAATCGAGCTCGAGCAGAGTTTCGAGCCTCGAATTTTGAGTCGAGCTCTAGCTCTAGCTCTAGCTCGAGCTTCTTACAGCTTGAGCTCGGCTCAGCTCGATTAAACCCCTAGATGCTATAGGACGAATCTTTGGTATTTAATTTAATAAATACTAGAATTTGCAAACCCATTATGGTATATGCCCTAGAGGCAATCAGATTGGACATGGGATATACAATTAATAAAGCAAACCCTTCACTATGAAGATAGTGATACTAGATTTTCCTTCATGTTAGTACAACAATAAGGAGTTATTAAGTACTAATCGAATGAAGCCCATGGAATATAATGGCCTTGCAAAGGAATTATAAAGAGTTATAATTATGAGATCGTTATGCATCAAAGCCTTGTTCCTCAAACTGTTCCTAGTCATCGTATTGTCAAGACGGGGCATTGGCAATGCTCAAAGACTAGTATATGTTAAGCCTTCTTACTTATGAAGTAAGCAATCGATCTCATAGGTTGAAGTGTGGGATACTTGGGACAACATATAGGTGCTTGTTAGTTGAACAAGTTCACTGAACATGGTCCGCTATGAGAACTATAATTGGTAATATCACTCTAGTGTCTATGGTAATGTTCTCTAGTACCAGTCGTGTAAATTAGTCTTCAGACTTGTGATACCAGGTAATCTTGTATGGAGATTGTCATGCTTTGATTCCATCATGAACAGGTCCCAAGAAGGGATGCTTCTGGTAGGGTGGTATTGAGTATTACATGAACCATACGAAGATGAATGAGTGATCTAGAGAGGATTCATAATGGAGACATATCTTATTTGTTCTTGACTTCGGTTAACTTGATTAAGTCTTTGGGCAAAGCATGATGGATTTAGGAGAAAACAATTTCTCTAAATTCATAAGGTTAATCATAAGTTGCAAAGAACTAATAGGGATTGATCATGTGTAGACAATACACCATGCTCATGCGCTATCCGGGATATATAGTGAAAGGACCATATTACACTGATAGGCTGGTTGCTGAAAGGTTTCTAAAAGGTTACGTTGTCTTCACAATATTTGGGTGGTCATGATGGGTTGCTAGATCCCTATCTTGATCTATGAAAATAGGTTAATAAGATTAACTTATGTTCATTGCCAACATATTGGGAACCTAGAGGGTCACACACATAAGGACAGTAATGTATGGATTAAACATAGTATTCTATTAAGGTAAAACTTAATGGAATAAAAGATCTATGTTGAGGTCTTAATTGAAGAGTTCAATTAAGATTGATTAAGACATAATTGAGATTTGAGAAATCCAAAGATGATGTCTTAATGAAACAAGAGGTATCAACTAGTCTTGCGAAGACAAGTATAGGCGACTTTGATATTAAGATATGCAAAGTGGTGTTAGAATGGCTATCCTATATTGGGTTAATGTCATGAGATGATATTATGTCATGAATTGTTCATGAGGAGAAAGAAATTTAATTGAGAATTAAATTACTTTTGTTTAGCTATTGATTTATCCAATATTAAGCATATAAAATTAGAATGGGTCCAATAAGACTATTCTAATTTAAGAATGTCTACTAAGGATGGTTGGCCCAACTTAAGGCATTAAGGTTAATGGACCATTATTATTATTTGATAATATATTGGGCCTATTGATCCAACTTAGAGTTAAACTGTTTAAGTCCAAGTGGATTAATGAAAGCCTTATGCAAGAAGCTACTACATGGCCGGCCAACCCCTAAGGAGAGTAGTCAGGGTTTGCACTTGAATGTATATGATATATTCTTGTTCTAACCGCATAAGGAGAGTGCAATTAGGCTTGGTATATTCTAATTTTGCTTTGTGAGAAAGTTGGTTCAAGAAGAAAACTTTTTCCCTAGCAAAAACACCAAATCGCCACCTCCCTACGAGATTCCCTTGTTGCCGCAACCTCTGCTTTTGGTGTGTGTTTTGCCGTTTTTCATACTTGTTAAGTGAGATCGGCATTGAGAGATAAAACACCATAGATAGATCTTTTGATTATGATCTTAGGATCAACTTGCTAGCAAAAGTGAATCACCATACCTTGGAGAAAGATCCATTAGTTGTTCTTGTGGACTAGCTTTAGAAGAAGGACAATTGTGCTTCTAGTGATCTTGCTGGATTTGAAACCCTATAGATCTTGGAGTCGAAAGACACTTGTTGATTGTATCTGCAACTTAAGGTTACGAGATCTTAAGTAGGTAACTTCTAAATCGTATGGGCGATTTAATTGTTTTAATTGCTATAAACCTATAAAACGCAAATCATAGATCTTGTTGAACTTCAGGTCATTCTTTGTTTACTTTCGCTGCACTATTTTGATAATTATGTTTAAGCATGAGCCCGGAGTTTTTCCAACAGTGGTATCAGAGCCAAGGTTGTGTCATTTACATGAGGTTTGTGCATGTCAATTCTTGGTGATTAACAAGCTATTGTTTTGTGTATTGATTTTAGCATGTTTCGGTTCCTATGTTTATGAAGAAAAATTGTTTTCTTTATTTTTATTAAATATGGATAGCAGCATGTTTAAAATTGTTTAAACGGAAGATTAAAATTGTTTTCATCAACATGGATTAAAGCCATGACATGTCTTAGTAAATCCGACAAGCTTTGATATCTAAAAACATTGTTTTGAGTCATGTTTTGTGAGCTGATTTGGGGTTGTTAAGAACTGATTTTCTGGATGTTTCAGATCTGAAAATTTTATGTTACATGCTGTCATTGAAGTTACATAATTGGTTCGAGCTTAAAACGTTTAAGCAAAGTCGTTTTTGGACATAAAACATTGTTACTACAATGCTGAAATTTTTTGGACTTTTTTGTAGGTGTTTGCGTGCCTTAAAATTCGAGCATAAGTGTGGAAACATTCCACATGTTTGCTGGAAATTTTGGACAGCATGTAAGGTGAATATGATTCATCAATGGTGGCTGGTTTGGGCATGGGACATGTCTGGATTAAGCAGCAACCGTTGCTGCACATGAGCAGGCCGAACCGCGACACCAATGAGGCAATAGTTGCCGAATTGGGTGCAGCTGTAAGGGACAACCAACCGCTCCTTTTGGGGCATCCAGTAGCCACTGTATATGGAGCACAACGGTTTGATCATGGGCTGGCAGCGGCCATTCGATGGCCAAAGAGGTTGTCTGTGCCTAGGACACTAAGAGTTAGAGTCCTACTTCAACATGGAAACTATTTCCTAGTGGGAGTGTGATTCCTAAATTTTAGGAGAGACTTGTAGTATGATTAGGTAATAGTCACCTAACAAGATTTAAGTTCCTAAAGAGTTGGGATGGATTACAAACTTACAAATTCGGTTTAAGACAATGAGGTTTCCTAAAATGGACATGTTACAAAGAATTAAAAAATTGGTAACTAGTTTTGCTAAAGAGTTTAGTTAAAATGGTTTCCTAATTTTAATGTCTTAAGATATCATTTAGGAAACTAGATGTCCTAAAATGTTTAGGATTTTATGCATGCTGAAAATGTTTTGTCCTAATTAAGATAAGCAACCTAAAAGTTAGGTAATGTCCAATTTAAGATATCTTTCTTAAACGTTAAGAATTTAATTAAAAATGTTTTAATTAAAGGAACCGAGATTGCTAAAATTATTTGATAAATTATCTCAAATATATTGGTGATATTTATGCATATAGTACACAAGATCACCAAGTGATATTGGCTATGCATGTTTAATTCATGCTTTGTAATATGATTATGTATGCATGAAGGATGATTATGGACTAGACCTTAGTATAACTAGGGCATATATGGTTGAATTTTCTTATTGATATTTTATAAATAGGGTCTGCGCACCCTGCCTTCTCTTTTCATTCTGGGGTTGTAAATTCTCTTCTCATCTAACTCCCCTCAAATGTAACTCATGGTTTCTGATAAAGTAATGTAATTGTTATATTCTTTATAGATTTAGATTTAGGATAGGAAGTTGAATTTATGTAAATTCCAAGATTGTAAGGAGATATGGCGCCAAGAAGAACTGACCAAGGAGATTACCATCAAAGCTTTCGAAGACTATGTATGGTATCCCCTAGGAAATTAACCAACTAGTTTCCTAATGGCTCAAGGAAACTAGATTAGAATAAAGTTCATAATCATCCTAGTAGATAGCATGTTGTAGACACCTAATTTTGTCTGGACCACTAAAACAGGTATGTTTTCTTCTTAAATTGAGGTTTCCAAATGTAAAGACTTTTTTTTTCATCCTGCAGGTGGTACTCCAAGACTTAGTTTAAGAGGACGAGCAAGTCAAACTTGAAAAAAGTTAACCCCAAAAAGTCAACCCCGAAAAAGTCAACTACTGAAAAAGTCAACCCACTTTCAAAATCAAGATTTTAAGTTCAATTGAAGAATGGCGAAAGAATTTTGATAATCTGAGGTCTACATTGAAAGATATGGAGTTTGGAAGTTGGGATTTGGAGATTCAGTAGAAAGGAAACCCTAATCCGAGAAATTTGGGGAAAAGTGCTTAAGTGATCAAATTAGTCGAAATTGAAGGTTCCAAATGAAAGATAAGCACTTACTACGGGTAATGGAGAAGCCACTTGCAAGAAAAACCAAAAGAAAAGTCAATCCGGGAGAAAATCGAGAATTAGGGTTTTTAGTGGATTTCGGTGAAATCGGGAAGAATCACAAAAATGGCCCGAATTGGTAAGAAAAAAGCCCCCAATGGATGAGGAATGTTTAAAAAAGGGTAGCCCAAGGCTCAGTTTGAAGAAAATCTAAAAATCGGACTTGTTTTGAGCAAAATCGGGTTTCGGAGGCAAAAAGGCAAAATTGGAAAATTTGGGAAAAATAGCAAATGGACTCCGAAAATTCTGAAAATTTGCAAATCTCATTTTTAAATCATTTGAAAGATATTGGCAAAAGAAAATCTTGATTCAGAGTTCGTTTGCAAAATAGCCAAATCCCGGGCTTCTTATGTAGTAATTCAAAAAGGAAAATCCCAAAAAAATAGCAAATAAGCTCCAGATCTTCTGAATTTTTTCAAATCTCATTTTTAAATTATTTGGAAGATATTGGCAAAAGAAAATCTTGATTCGTAGTTCATTTGCAAAATGGCCAAATCCCGGGCTTCTTATGTAGTAATTCAAAAAGGGAAATCCCGGAAAAATAGCAAATGAGCTCCAAATCTTCTGAAATTTTGCAAATCTCATTTTTAAATTATTTGGAAGAGATTGGAAAAATAAAATTTTGATTCGGAGTTCGTTTGCAAAATGGCCAAATCTCGGGCCTCGTATGCAATAATTCAAGAAGATAAATCCTGGAAAAATAGAAAATGGACACCGAAAATTCTGAAATTTTGCAAATCTCATTTTTAAATTATTTGGAAGATATTGGCGAAAGAAAATCTTGATTTGGAGTTTGTTTGCAAAATGGCCAAATCTCGAACCTCCTATGCAGTAATTCAAGCCGATAAATCCCGAAAAAATACCAAATGAGCTCCAAAAATTATTCAAACTTCCAGATCACACTTTTAAATTATTTGGAAGAGATTGGTGAAGAAAAATCTTGATTTGGAGCTCGTTTAAAAAATGGTAAAATGTGGGGGCATAAAAGGGCATTTTTGGAAGAAAAAATCCAAATAAATAGCAAAAGGAGTCGGATAATTTTGAAAACTTCCAGAACTCAATATTTTATTATTTTGGAAGTGTTAAAAAAAGAAAAATTGAATTTGGAGTCCGTTTGATATTTATTTTTATCCGAGGGGCAAAACGGTCATTTCACCCAAACAACCGAAAAGGGCTACTTTGGGCCTTTCAAAAAATAAGAGTTGGGCTGAAAAAGAGAAGTGCTGGCCTGCCAAGGCCCAAAGGAAGGAGGAAGCTTCTGATTTTTCAATCAAATGGCCAAGAATTAATAGTTAGTTAGAGATTCTCTTTGATCAAGCCATGGTGATTAAGCCACATAGGCCAAGAGAGATGTCAACATTATTCTTATTAGCTGCAATTTGGGATAGCTGATATGCTAATCTAAAGGTGGTAATTTCATGATTTTTTCACCTTGAATTATTAGCCATTTAATGGAAAATTGGTTACAAAAAAATGACAACATCCTTGCATGTTTTAAGGGGGTTTCGGCCAGCTCTATAGGGGGGGTCAGAATTTTTATTTTCACACTTTATTTTGCTGAGTTCTCTTGGTTTTTACTTGGTTTTTCTCTCTTTGGTTGAAAGCAAAAAGAAAAAGTTTAGAAAAGAAAGGAAAGTTTGAAGAGATAAAGCTTGAAATATAGCTTCTTGAGGTTGCTCTTGAGCACCAACTCTTGCACTTTCTTGATTTTCCATTCTTGTTTTTGCTATTTTGATTAATATTTGGTGAGTTTCCTTTTTAAATAAATGTTTTTTTATTGTTCTTCTTAAGTTCTTCCTTCATCTCTTTCTTAAATATATTTTTTTACAATTTTTTTTACAATATACTCACCATGGTCGAATGGCCTATAGTTTTTGTTAAGTTGCTGTTTTGGTTTATTTTATTATGTTATTGATGTTATTTTCTTTGATCTTGATGTTTTAAATGTTATGTTACTTCATATACTTGAGTTATATTTTAATTTGGTTGCTTTGTTTGTTGCCATTTATGTTTTAAATATCATGTTTTTGCATTTTTAATTTTCTGTTTTCATGATGTTTAAATTTGAGCATGTTTTAGATTTAGTATATCAAGTTTTGTGAAAATGCTTGTGTGGTTTTTGCATGATTTGAGTTTTTATATTTTAGTTGAGCATGTTTTAGATTTAGTATATTAAGTGTTTGTGAAAATGCTTGTGTGGTTTTTGCATGATTTGAGTTTTATATTTTAGTTGAGCATGTTAGTATATCAAGTGTTTGTGAAAATGCCATGCTTGTTGGAGCTTGAGGCCATTTGGCTACTCCATGTGTTTTGCATTGTGTGTTGCATTTTTGCCATGTTAGTTGGTAGGTTTTTGCATTTGCATGACATTTGATTTAGTTTTGCATGCTAGTATACCAAGTGTTTGTGAAAATGCCATGTTTGCTAGTTACATTATTCCATTCGGCCACTTTTGGAATCTTTGCATTGTATGTGCATTTTTGCTATGTTAGTTGATAGGTTAGCATTTGCATGATATTTGGTTGAGTTTTTGGTTTAAGCATGCTTTATGTTTGCATATTTTAGTTATTAGGTTTGGTTTATTTGCCATGCATGTTCATGCATTTTAGGTCTAGGTTACATTAAATGTCATGCAAGTTCATTTAGGTCTAGGTCACTTTATGAATGCCATGCATTTTTTCATGACATTTAGGTTTAAGCTCATGCATTTCATGCACTATGTTTGCTGTAATTTTTTATGCATTTCATGTTCATGCCACTTGAATAATGACTTAGGCCAATTAATGGTTCAAAGTCATGCTCTCTTGAGCACACTTGTGGAAAATTAAGTTTTGTCAAATTGATTATTCTACCTTTGTGATTTTTTTACTTATCCCATTTTTATCTAACTTTCAAAAAGTCCTAGCTACTGTTTGTGAGCCATTTTGTGAGTTTTAAATATTTTACTTTGATTTTTAAATGATTTTATCAAAGGCAAAAATGTGTTTTGACAAAACAGTTTTTTCACCCAGTACTCGTACATTTCTGATTTTTTTGGGAATTCATCTTTAATCAGAAAATTAAGCCGATTGTTTCCCGTGTAGTTTTACATGTCCTGAGTCTCCAGTACTTTTTTTAGAATTTTTTGAAATTTTAAAAATAGGGTAAAAAATTGTGGCTTAAAACTGGACAGTGGAGTCAGAATTGAATTTAAAGAAAAATCATTTTTCTGTTTTGGTTAAGTTACTTAGAGTGGGCTGATTAGGAGGGTTAGCTACTGACTTAGGGTAGTTTCTAAGCCTTTTTAAACTCTAAAAATGGTTTTTCAAGTCTCGGGTTAAGGGTAGTCAAGTCCGGATTTTTAAACTTAGGAAATTAGAGCCATTTAAAAAAGATTTAGCCCAATTTTTACTTTTAACTCAAGCTTTTCAAAGTTGTTTTCAAACAATCACAAAGTATTTCGGTTTTAGAATATTTAATTTGACATATTTTCATAAGGTAGCCGGATATCTTTTTAGATATACGGATTTCCTTAATTAAAGGAAAAAATACATTTCATGCATTGCATTTTCCATATTCATGCATTTTATATAATATGTGATTTTTGCTATGATAATTCCTATGATATTGTTATTATTTTGATTTATATTTTTTTTTATGTTATATGATTTATTATATGGTTTTGAATATGTCATGATATCCTATGCTTTTATTTAGTTATTTTTATTTAGCATATATTATATTCATGCATTATTATTTTTATTTTCATGCATATTATATGATAGCATTATTTTATATTTCATGTCATTTAAATTATTTCATTTCATATAGAATATATTATGTTACTTAGGTCATTTCATTTCATGTAGAATATATTATGTAACCTAGGATATTTCATTTCATATAGAATATATTATGTTACTTAGGTCATTTCATTTCATTTAGAATATATCATGTGACTTAGGATATTTCATTTCATTTAGGATATATTATGTCATTTAGGACATTTCATTTCATTTAGAATATATTATGTTACTTAGGTCATTTCATTTCATTTAGAATATATCATATAACTTAGAATATTTCACTTCATTTAGAATATACTAAGACATTTAAATTATATCATATCATTTAGGTTGCATTATATTATTTAGATTTTGCTATGTCATTTTATTTATGTCATGCATATACATATTCATTTCTTTTAAATGTTTTCAAAGAAGGATAATGATTTTCAATAAAATAAAGATATTCCCGAGTTAAAATAATTCATGAGTTCTCTGCCGGGTTTGCTGGGGAGGATATCATCAATTATCATTAATAATGGAATATCTTGTTTGAAAAGAGAATGATTCGGGAAGTTTTCCAAAACTAATAAAAATTTCTATATTTTGCCACGTTTGTTGGGGAATATAGGAAAATTTTGAATTTATAAATTCCGGATCATTTTCAATTAAAAAATGAAATTATTTTTCTTTAAATTAGGAATTAACTTGAAATACTAAATTTAAAACCGATTTTTTACCGAGACTTGAGATAACACACGATTAATAAGGTACCGATTTATACGGGCGTTATGGGGGTGCTAATCCTTCCTCGCACGTAACCGACTCCCGAACCCGCTTCTTTGATTTCTCTAGTTTTAAAACGCAGAATTGAAATTGGTTTTTAAAATGTTTTAATTAATTTTTAAAATATTTTATAAAATCGGTTTTAATAGATGGCCGATCACACCTAGCTAAAAAAGATTGGTGGCGACTCCATGTCTTTTTCATGGTCATTTTCAAAACCTTCATTTTTCTAGAGGAATTAAGTCGACTTTTCCTAGGTTTTTTAATGTCACGCTTAACGAATAATAAAATCTTGCGATGAGACTCGTTATTTTTTAGGTTGCGACACATGTGATAGATTTATTTTTGAATTATATATATATGATGTAATATGCCCTAGAACCAATCGGATTGGACATGGGATATACAATTAATAAAGCAAACCCTTCACTATGAAGATAGTTCATGAGGAGAAAGAAATTTAATTGAAAATTAAATTACTTTTGTTTAGCTATTGATCTATCCAATATTAAGCATATAAAATTAGAATAGGTCCAATAAGACTATTCTAATTTAAGACTGTCTACTAAGGATGGTTGGCCCAACTTAAGGCATTAAGGTTAATGGACTATTATTATTATTTGATAATATATTGGGCCTATTGATCCAATTTAGAATTAAACTGTTTAAGTCCAAGTGGAATAATGAAAGCCTTGTGCAAGAAGCTACTACATGGCCGGCCAACCCCTAAGGAGAGTAGTCAGGGTTTGTACTTGAATATATATGATATATTCTTGTTGTAGCCGCATAAAGAGAGTGCAATTAAGCTTGGTATATTCTGATTTTGCTTTGTGAGAAAGTTGGTTTCAAGATGAAAAATTTTCCCTAGCAAAAACACCAAATCGCCACCTCCCTGGAAGATTCACTTGTTGCCACAACCTCTGCTTTTGGGTATTTGTTTTGCCGCTTTTCATACTTGTTAAGTGAGATCGGCATTGAGAGATAAACACCATAGGTAGATCTTTTGATTGTGATCTTAGTATCAACTCGCTACCATAAGTGAATCACCATACCTTGGAGAAGGATCCATCAGCTGTTCGTGTGGACTGGCTTTAAAGGAAGGACAATTGTGCTTCTAGTGATCTTGTTGGATTCAAAGCCTTGTAGATCTTGGAGTCGAAAGAGACTTGCTGATTGGATCTGCAATTTAAGGTTACGAGATCTTAAGTAGGTGACTTCTAAATCATATGGGTGATTTAATTATTTTAATTGCTATAAACCAATGTAAAGCGCAAACCATAGATCTGTTGTACTTCGGGTGCTTCTTTGTTTACTTTCGCTGCACTATTTTGATAATTATGTTTAAGCATGAGCCGTGGGGAGTTTTTATTTATTTTAGTAAAGTAGTTATATTTTTAAGAGAAACCAGTTTTTAGGTGATTTTTTTAATATAAAAATAAATAAATTTTATAAATCAAAAACTTGTTTTTAAAAAACATTAAAACGACATAAATATCTCTAATTATATAATTATTATAATTTTTTGAAAAATCTTTTTGGTAATTTTCTCAACTGAGTTGGTGTCACTTAACTCGTGACACCAACTCAGTTGTTCATTTTATAATAGTATAGATAATATAATATAATATATGGAGTAGTATTTATAATCTATTCTAATGTCTAAATGAGATTATCCAAGCATCCATAAAAGGATTGAAGTTTTCTAAACATATATTTTTATTTTTTGAATTAATTTGAGATTTTGAGATTTTCTTTTTTTTGGGAGGAAAGGAAGAGGGAGCAACAATTGTAATGGTTGGAAGAGGAGGAAAAGTAGGGGCAAGATAGTTTCAGCGACAAAAATATGGTCGGTCGATGTGAAGGAAATATAAAAAGAGAGGAAAAAAAAAAAGAGAACAAAAAATATTAGAGGGGATTGTCAATCTCCCCTTTCTCTGTCGGATCAACACTAACCAAGTTAAATAAATCGGCTCTTATCTTGTTAGTGAGAGTTGGGTCAGATTTAACCCCTTTGCTGATCGAAATAATTAATAAAGAAGAAAAAAAGAAAAAATAAAGGAAAAAGGAAAGAAGAGAAAAATGCAAGAAAACAGTTTTGAAAAAAAAAAAATTTTAAAGTATGGTTTTTGGTTTCTTGACCTTTTCTAATTTTCTCTATCTATTTTTAATTTATTTTTCTTCAAATAAAAAATAATATAGTTTAGAATAATTTAAGAGAAAATATTAAATATATACATTTTGTCAATGAATTTCTTTTAAAAAAATATTGAGTAAAAATATTTTGATTGAAAAAACTGAGGAAAAGGAATAAGAATATAACTATTAAAAGGGAAAAAAGTAAATGAAAATATGAATTTATTCTAATGCAATTATAATTGCAAGTTCACAGTATTGTTACTTGACTAACATATTTATTCAGTGTTAGTTAAACTAAAATTTAATTATTAAGTATAATAATTACATATAAAATACTCAAATAAAGGGAAAAAATCTTAAGTGTAGAATTTTTTTTTTTTTTTTTTTTTATGAAATAAGTATAGAAGTGTGAACATGGAAAAACAAACATGAATAACAGAATAAATTCACACTTTCATTTACTTTTTTCCCTTTTAATAATTATATTTTTTTCTTTTTTTTTCGAAAGATTTCAAAATATTTTGTCAACTTAAAAAAAAAAATTATTGACAAAATGTACATATTTAATAATTGAAAATCTCAAATAAATTCAAAAGGATAAAAATATCTTTAAAAACCTTTAATCCTTTTATTGATACTTTGATTATTTCATTTGAACATTAGAATCACTAGAGTTAGGGAAAAATTATATATTACCTTGCTGAGGTTTAATTAAAAAATACACTTACCTCCTTTTAGTTTGAAAAATAACTTTTTATTTTCTTGAGATTTGATAAAAAAAAAAAAAAAAAAAAAGCATTAACCCTTGAAGTGTCATTTTTTAAGTTAATTTTAAATGTAAATATAAATAACCTTTTGTTATTTATTATTTATTTATTTATTTCTATATTTATTTATTTTTCTTTTATCTACAAAATAATTAAAATTTAATAAGTCTTAAAATTATCTTTAATTACTAACAAACTAAATTCTAGTTAAATTTTATTCTAATTTAATTACATATTAAATATTTTAAACTCATTTTTAATTCAATTATATATTAACTTTGAGATTAATTTATTAAATTATCTTTTCTTTAAATAGATTAATTGTCAGTATTTATAAAAGGTATTAGTGATAAAAAATTTATTAAAGAAAAATAGAGAAGAATAAAAAATATAATTATGAGATTTTTTTTTCTAACTGTTTTAGGCTGATTTAAGTATTTGATTTTTCTTTTTTTACCTTAGTTTTTCTTTTTCTTGGAATCATATCCTGTTTTCAGCAATTTTTTTTTGCCCCTATTTCGGGGTTTTTTTTTTCCATTGTTTTTTTTAACCTTTATTTCTCTCACTTAATATGATTTTAAACTTTTTTTTTTTATTATTTGACATTTTCTCTTTTAAGAGTTATTATTCACTTTCTAATTCTCAGGTGTAGTCTATGGGTTTAGAACATAGTACTTCTTGCTTTCTCTTTTATAATATTTTTACTTTTTTCTTTGTTTTTTTCTCTTTTAATTTTCTCTTTTTTCTTTTGGTCTTTTGCCTTACTTTAATTTGCATAAGTTTTTGATAAAAGATACAATCTATCTCTTTAGTAATGTAATCTTTTATTTCATAAATAATATTATTTTAATGATATATCTAAATTCAATTGACCAACATTCTATACTTATTATTTCATAAAAAAAATACCAAGTTATATATCGATATAAAATATATCTTCTATTATATGTAATTAGATTTTTCCATGGGCTGGGTCAAACCAAGTCAGGTCACAGTCTTAAAAAAAAAAAAAAAATCTTTGCCCAAGCTCGTTTTGGGCAGGGTCCGTAAGCCCGTTTTACTATTTATAAATTATTAAAATATTAAAAAAAATATTTTCTATTAATATTTTTATATTTATTTTATAATTAAATTTAAATAAAAATATTTTTTATTTAATAAATAATAATTTGGGTAGAGTCGGATAAGCCCAAATTACAAAAAAAAAATTATCCCAGCCTTTAAACAGGTTTATATGCAATGACCTCTCTAACTGCCAAATTAATTTCCTCCAAATCCTTTTCCACCTTATCGTACTCTTAATTTGTGCAAGGAAACAATTGGTTGCACTCTTTATAAATGGATTGAAATCAAACAATTATAAAATGTTTCATTAATATTTGTTGCAATTATAGGTTTTTACATATTAACAGGAGGAT
The DNA here is from genome assembly GCA_030761205.1 of Fremontodendron californicum. Taxonomy (NCBI): domain Eukaryota; kingdom Viridiplantae; phylum Streptophyta; class Magnoliopsida; order Malvales; family Malvaceae; genus Fremontodendron; species Fremontodendron californicum. The sequence goes on from JAULJL010000036.1 coordinate 8,720,713, forward strand.
GACCAGGACACTGGGGTGGAGGTGGTGGGTTACAAGGGGCACCATGAGAGAAGTAACAGACGCATTCGTCAAAGGGAATTTCTCCACCAGCAGACCGACAGAAGGCGGTGATCTGCCCGAAGCCACGGTAGCAGGGACGGCATATTTCAAGGCACTTATTCACATCGGGACAGCCACCACCCTTCACAGCTAGTTGACAATCTCCATTCACCTTTGGAACCATGTTCTTGACTTCACATAACAAAAACAACAACATTAGCAAATTAGATTTTAAAATCCAAAAGTTGAATGCTTAGTTTTCACTGTATTTTTGTTTACGAACCTGAAATGAAAATAAGAAGTACCAGAAGGAAATGAAAAGAAGCAGAGGGTCTAGCCATCTTCATTTTTGGCTTCACAAATTGTTAAAAGGAGAAAGAGAAGTAAGTTAATATGATATGGGGTTTACTTTTGGTGAGTAAATTTATAAGCAGAGAGTTGAAGAAATTGTCAAGGGTTTGGAATGATATTAATATTGCAATATTCTGATATGGCTCTTATGGCAGTAGACACCTCTCAAGCATTAATGAGCTAAATCCAGCAATTTTAGGTTCCATTTAATTATAACTTTCTCATAACTAAACTTATTCATGAAGCCATCTTTAAGAAGTGGTATCTCGTAAGTCTGTGATTCGAATCCCAACATCTGCAATTTTTTTTCTGATCGCCTTTCTATGAAAAAAAAATAGAATAACTTTTTCATCCAAATGAATTAATACAAGGGAATGAGACTCCATTTGGATGAATTGATACAAGGGAATGAGACTCTATTTGGATGGGTGGTGAAATTTTTTCCGGTGAGATCAAAAACGACGGTGGCACTGAAATTAAAGTCAGTGGTGGAATACGTGTTTGAATGCAAAGTAAGATTGGTGAAATGAATTGTTGTGAGAAGAAAAAAAAATGATTAATAAGGATGTTAGATTTAAATTTGTATATAACGAAAATTTAAAATTATTTGATATTTATGAAATTAATAAATAGTTAAAAATATATTATATTATTTTATTATAAAATGATAAAAAAAAATATATTATTATATTATAAAATAATAAAAATTATTTATTATATTAAAATAATAAAATTATATCAATTTTTTAAATAATAAATAAAAATAATAATAATTAAATGAGAGGATATTTTGTTCAAATACTATAATTTCTATGACAAAATAAAAAATCTCCTGTGAGATCCATATAAGTCCCGAGGGATAAGGGTGGAGTAGATTTTTGTATCTAATATGTGTTGGGAATAGCGTGACAACCTACAATAAACATTCGAGAAGAAGAAAATAAAATAACACAAGTGTTTAACGTAGTTCAACCCCTCTGGCCTAGGTTCACAATCCCAAAGGATAAAAATACTCTACTAGAAAGAAAAATTACAACTTGTAACTTTTGCACGGATAAAACTACAAAATTTTTTCACAATATTATAACTTTTGCACAGATAAAACTACAAAGTATCCTCACAAATATTGAGGATGAAAGCTACGAACCATCCTCACAATATTGTAACTTTCGCATAGACAAAGCTACAAACCTTCCTACAAATATTGTAACTTTTGCATGGATAAAACTACAAACTATCCTTATCCTCACAAAAAAAAAAAAATAATTTAATGACTCACCACCCATAGAGACCCTTGTAAGTGTATAGACTATCTCCCATAAGTGGTGGTGGTGGTGGTGGTTCCCCAAAGGCCAAGGCTCTTACTTATAGGTGAGCACTCCTCTTGGCTCATCCTAATTACTCAATATGGGATGAGTACTCCCCTTTGCTTAACCAAGTTACTCGATATGGGATGACAATTCTGATGCACTCGAAATAGTGTATCTTTATTAAACTTTGCACTTAATATGATCAATTATAGTAAAGTAGCATGCAATGGTCGAATCCACAGAAATTGCTTTTAATTTATGAGTTGATTGGTTCAAAACTTTAGTTCTAAGACAAGAAAAGAATATGGGATTTTTGAAATAATTAAAAATAAAGTAAATCAGAAAAATAAGAATGCAATTAAGAAAGTAGAAGAAGTCAAATATGAAAAAAAAACATGGTTAAAGTTTCATTCTCCACCACTAGACATCATTAAGAATCAATTTGAGATCTATCAATATCAATAAACTATCAAAATTATCAACTGTAGATAACAACATCCCGTGTTACCCCAATCCTTACTTAATTCGTTGTTAAATAGTACAAACGCCATTACTTAATCTCTAACTACCAAACAACCTAGGACAAACATCTCTAAATTTAATTTGATAGCATCTTTATGATAAAAAAGATAGGTTGATCTAAGCAACAAAAGCATAAACATGAATTATTTAACTTAGGTTATGTTCCACTTTGCAATTCCCAAAACCCAACATAATCATAAATTACAAATTGCTACTATTGAATAGGAAATCAAAACAAGCTACGTATCGAGTCCCCCAAAATAGCATTAGATAATTATCAAGATCTATCTAGTATGTATCCTAAACAAATCAAGATAAAAATCATAAACAATTTTTATGGAATAACATAAACAACTTTGATAGAAAAATAATAATAGATAGAATCTGAAAATTAATTATAAAACATGTCTAAGGCTTTGAAATCATCCTTAACCAAAAAGAAACTTTAGCCTAACATAGGCATTGTTATCATAAACATGAAATTAAAAAGAAAATAAGAAGAAAAACTAAAGAAAGAAGAAAATCTGAATACAAGAGTAGAAGAAGTAGAGAGGTGTCTCCATTTGGCTTCCCCTTGTGTCTCTTTATATAAGCAGCCTCTAGGTCTTATGCATTAATTGGCATTTAATAGCATCTAGCATTTAATGACATTTAATACATGTAGGCAGCTAAGGTTTTATGCAAGAAAGGAAAGTCTTGGCAGCCACTTCTCCTACTTTGATTGGTAATGCGATTAATGCCAAGTTGAAAGGTTGACAGTCACTAATCCTACTTTGATTAGGATTTCTTCACATGGAAAATTAAGTTGATTCTTGCAATTAATGCAATTAATGCAAGACAACACCTACAAAACACAAAACCATAGTAAACTATCAAGGATTTCAAGGAACTAAGCATAAAATATAAGGAATTGATATATGAAAATATATGAATTTAAGCACTTATCAAATTCCCCTTGGCTTAACCAAGTTACTCGATGTGAGACTTGGACTCAATATACTCAACAAATCCTCCCTTGAGTCAAAGTCCCAATTACCTCTTGGCAGCAACTCTCTTCTCTCGGATTAAAAGCCTCTGGGCAACAACTCAGTCTCGTTCCTCGAACAAAAAGCTTCTAGGCATCAACTCTCCTCTGTCGAACCAAAAGCTTTTAGGCATCAACTCTTTTCGCTTGAACCAAAAAGCTTCTGGGTAGTCCCTCTAACCAAAAGCTCTAATACTAGTTGTTGGGAATAGTGTGACATCCCACAACAAGCACTCGAGAAGAAGAAAATAAAAGAACACAAATGTTTAACGTGGTTCAGCCCCTCTGGCCTACGTCCACGATCCCAAAGGATAAAAATACTCTAGCATTTAATGACATTTAATACATGTAGGCAGCTAAGGTTTTATGCAAGAAAGGAAAGTCTTGGCAGCCACTTCTCCTACTTTGATTGGTAATGCGATTAACGCCAAGTTGAAAGGTTGACAGTCACTAATCCTACTTTGATTAGGATTTCTTCACATGGAAAATTAAGTTGATTCTTGCAATTAATGCAATTAATGCAAGACAACACCTACAAAACACAAAACCATAGTAAACTATCAAGGATTTCAAGGAACTAAGCATAAAATATAAGGAATTGATATATGAAAATATATGAATTTAAGCACTTATCAAATTCCCCTTGGCTTAACCAAGTTACTCGATGTGAGACTTGGACTCAATATACTCAACAAATCCTCCATTGAGTCAAAGTCCCAATTACCTCTTGGCAGCAACTCTCCTCTCTCGGATTAAAAGCCTCTGGGCAACAACTCAGACTCGTTCCTCAAACAAAAAGCTTCTGGGCATCAACTCTCCTCTGTCGAACCAAAAGCTTTTAGGCATCAACTCTTTTCGCTTGAACCAAAAAGCTTCTGGGTAGTCCCTCTAACCAAAAGCTCTAATACTAGTTGTTGGGAATGGTGTGACATCCCACAACAAGCACTCGAGAAGAAGAAAATAAAAGAACACAAATGTTTAACGTGGTTCAGCCCCTCTGGCCTACGTCCACGATCCCAAAGGATAAAAATACTCTAGCATTTAATGACATTTAATACATGTAGGCAGCTAAGGTTTTATGCAAGAAAGGAAAGTCTTGGCAGCCACTTCTCCTACTTTGATTGGTAATGCGATTAACGCCAAGTTGAAAGGTTGACAGTCACTAATCCTACTTTGATTAGGATTTCTTCACACGGCAAATTAAGTTGATTCTTGCAATTAATGCAATTAATGCAAGACAACACCTACAAAACACAAAACCATAGTAAACTATCAAGGATTTCAAGGAACTAAGCATAAAATGTAAGGAATTGATATATGAAAATATATGAATTTAAGCACTTATCAAATTCCCCTTGGCTTAACCAAGTTACTCGATGTGAGACTTGGACTCAATATACTCAACAAATCCTCCCTTGAGTCAAAGTCCCAATTACCTCTTGGCAGCAACTCTCCTCTCTCGGATTAAAAGCCTCTGGGCAACAACTCAGTCTCGTTCCTCGAACAAAAAGCTTCTGGGCATCAACTCTCCTCTGTCGAACCAAAAGTTTTTAGGCATCAACTCTTTTCGCTTGAACCAAAAAGCTTCTGGGTAGTCCCTCTAACCAAAAGCTCTAATACTAGTTGTTGGGAATAGTGTGACATCCCACAACAAGCACTCGAGAAGAAGAAAATAAAAGAACACAAATGTTTAACGTGGTTCAGCCCCTCTGGCCTACGTCCACGATCCCAAAGGATAAAAATACTCTAGCATTTAATGACATTTAATACATGTAGGCAGCTAAGGTTTTATACAAGAAAGGAAAGTCTTGGCAGCCACTTCTCCTACTTTGATTGGTAATGCGATTAACGCCAAGTTGAAAGGTTGACAGTCACTAATCCTACTTTGATTAGGATTTCTTCACACGGCAAATTAAGTTGATTCTTGCAATTAATGCAATTAATGCAAGACAACACCTACAAAACACAAAACCATAGTAAACTATCAAGGATTTCAAGGAACTAAGCATAAAATATAAGGAATTGATATATGAAAATATATGAATTTAAGCACTTATCAAATTCCCCTTGGCTTAACCAAGTTACTCGATGTGAGACTTGGACTCAATATACTCAACAAATCCTCCCTTGAGTCAAAGTCCCAATTACCTCTTGGCAGCAACTCTCCTCTCTTGGATTAAAAGCCTCTGGGCAACAACTCAGTCTCGTTCCTCGAACAAAAAGCTTCTGGGCATCAACTCTCCTCTGTCGAACCAAAAGCTTTTAGGCATCAACTCTTTTCGCTTGAACCAAAAAGCTTCTGGGTAGTCCCTCTAACCAAAAGCTCTAATACTAGTTGTTGGGAATAGTGTGACATCCCACAACAATCACTCGAGAAGAAGAAAATAAAAGAACACAAATGTTTAACGTGGTTCAGCCCCTCTGGCCTACGTCCACGATCCCAAAGGATAAAAATACTCTAGCATTTAATGACATTTAATACATGTAGGCAGCTAAGGTTTTATGCAAGAAAGGAAAGTCTTGGCAGCCACTTCTCCTACTTTGATTGGTAATGCGATTAACGCCAAGTTGAAAGGTTGACAGTCACTAATCCTACTTTGATTAGGATTTCTTCACACGGCAAATTAAGTTGATTCTTGCAATTAATGCAATTAATGCAAGACAACACCTACAAAACACAAAACCATAGTAAACTATCAAGGATTTCAAGGAACTAAGCATAAAATATAAGGAATTGATATATGAAAATATATGAATTTAAGCACTTATCAAATTCCCCTTGGCTTAACCAAGTTACTCGATGTGAGACTTGGACTCAATATACTCAACAAATCCTCCCTTGAGTCAAAGTCCCAATTACCTCTTGGCAGCAACTCTCCTCTCTCGGATTAAAAGCCTCTGGGCAACAACTCAGTCTCGTTCCTCGAACAAAAAGCTTCTGGGCATCAACTCTCCTCTGTCGAACCAAAAGCTTTTAGGCATCAACTCTTTTCGCTTGAACCAAAAAGCTTCTGGGTAGTCCCTCTAACCAAAATCTCTAATACTAGTTGTTGGGAATAGTGTGACATCTCACAACAAGCACTCGAGAAGAAGAAAATAAAAGAACACAAATGTTTAACGTGGTTCAGCCCCTCTGGCCTACGTCCACGATCCCAAAGGATAAAAATACTCTACTAAAAAGGAATATTACAACTTATAACTTTTGCACAGATAAAGCTAGAAACCTTCCTACAAATATTGTACCTTTTGCACGGATAAAGCTACAAACTATCCTCACAAATATTATGACTCACCACCCATAGAGCCCCTCTCAAGTGTATAGACTCTCTCTCACAAGTGGTGGTGGTGGTTCCTCAAAGGCCAAAGCTCTTACTTATAGGTGAATCCTCATTTTGGCTCATCCTAATTACTCGATGTAAGATGACAATTCCCTTTGGCTTAACTAAGTTACTCGATGTGGGATGACAATTTCCTTTGGCTTAACCAAGTTACTCGATGTGGGATTTGAACTCAATATATTCAAAAAGATGCTTTTAATCTAATAAATTGTTGATATAAGTATTCATGTCCTGTGTGACATCTTTGTTCAATTGTTTGGGTGAACAAAGAAAACCCAAATTCTATTCATATAGAAAGGATTATAAACGTTAAGTAATTTTAGTGAAAATTTTATGAGTTCTACTTTTTTCTAATATTTCTATCAATTATATTTAATTCTTTCACTGTTTTTATTAATACATTTTATTCTAATATTTAATATTTCTATTAATAATAAATTATTCTAATATTTTTTCACTTTACTTTTTATTATATTCTAATATTTATTCACTTTATTTTCTTATTTTAATTTCTCTATTTTAAAAAGGAGGAACAACCAATTTCGATAAATCATTATATCTTATTAACTAATATTTGTTCACACTATTTTTATTTAATTGAATTTTTCCACTAAACTTTCATTTTGGTTGAATTTTAACATTCATTTTGATTTTAGATGATTTGAAGAAACAATTTAACAAAAAAATTATTCCTTCAAATATTTCATGATAATAATTAACAACCATAAATTAATGTAATAAAAATATTAAAAATTAACATAAAATTTTATTTATTAAAAATAAAGCTTAATTTTTTTTTTTCTCTTTTGGTCTTTCTTCTATCATTCAAATCTTTGGTGACCGATGATGACATCGGTTAATAGTGATATTCAAAGGCGAAATTTAATGGCACCAAATACGACATGTCATTTTTCTAATTTTCTTCTATGTTGGTATTTGTTCATATCATTTTATTTTTTATTTTTATTTTGATACAAATATAATATTAAATAAAATAGTTTACATTTTTCTTTCTTGACACATCATTTTTTAAATTTGATACAAACGAAATATTTTATGAAATATTTTATTCTTGTTAAAATTTTAAAAAAATATTAACATGAAAAAAATTTCAAAAAATAATATTGTGAATGAGATATGTCGAATTTGATGTCTGGCGATCAAATTTAATCTTACAGCATTACTACTAAATGTCATCACTTGAAGAATAGAAGGAAGACAAAAAAACTAACATAAAATTTTTATTTTTTATAAAATAAAAATTCTATTCTATTCTATTTTATTTTTTATTAATTAATTTTTTATTGTTAATTTTTAAAATAAAATATTTGAAGGAATTTTTTTTATTAAATTTTATCTTCAAATCATCCAAAATTAAAGTTGAGTGACAAAATTCAATCAAAAATCAAAATCTAATGGCAAAATTCAATCAAACAAAAGTAGAGTTGCAAAATTTAGTATTAAGTTAAAGTATAATAGCAAATTTGCCCTTAATCTCAAATGCACAATGGTAAATATCAATAAAAATAAAAGTGTAGTATCAAATTTGCTGTTAATCCTAAAGTAAAATGACAAATATCAATCAAAATAAAATATAGTGAAAAGTTTTAATATCCACCAATATTATGAGGATAAATTGCCCTTTAACTATTAGAAAAACCTGTTTGTTTATTCATTGATATAGCAAGATAACTCTCATCGCATAGAAACTAGACTGCTATAAAAACAAGGTTAGAACAAGCTCTATTCTTTATATAGGCCACCAACATATTTTATTGGGTTTTTTTATTTAAATATAGCTAAAAAAAAAAATTCCCAAAATACCGTTACTTTTAGATTATTTCCCAAAATCCGCTGGTTTTAATACTAGCTGGGAAATCGCCACCCCCCATGGCGATTTCCCAGCATCAAAAAACACATTTTGGCTAAAAATACCAAGGGAAATCGCCATGGGGGTGGCGATTTCCCTTCATGTATAATTTTTTTTTATTAATAAACAAATTTAAATTTTTTTTTAATTTGTAAATTTTATTTTTTAATTTTAAAAATTATAAATTAAATTAAAATATTTTTTAGGTTTGGTTATTTAATTATTTTAAATATATATTAAAAATGTAATTTAATTTATTATTAAATTTTTATAAAAAATAAAAATATATTTCTTATTAAAATTTAAAAAAGAAGATTATATTGATTATTAAATATTTATATCAAAAATTATATTTTTTATAATTTTGTAATATTATAAAAAGCAAAATTTAATTTATATCAAAAATATTTTAATGATGTAAAATGTAAACACATTTTTTTTTTTGAAAGAAATTTATCGAGTTACTTTTTTAAATAAAGAAGTTATTTTTAAGTTGGTATTGTAAAATAATTTTTTTAATTTGATTTTTTTTATTGAGTTGGTATTCGATTAACTCGTGACATCAATTTAATCATTGTTTTTAATAATAGTATAGATTGTTACAGTTTAAAACTGGATATTTGATAAAATAATTTTAATTTAATTTATGATTAAAATTTTAAAAAAATACAATTTTATTTCTTATTAAAATTTAAAAAAGAAAATTTTATTTTATTCCATCAAATGCTGCAGAAAATATTGGAATTGGATTCCTTCTGCAATGGATAAGACTGATGATTTAGGGTTTTAGACAGGTTTCAGCTATATTTCAATCCATCAAATGCTGCAGAAAATATTGGAACTTGATTCTTTCTGTAATGGATAAGACTGATGATTTAGGGTTTTAGACAGGTTTCAGCTATATTTCAGTCCATCAAATGCTGCAGAAAATATTGGAACTTGATTCTTTCTGCAATGGATAAGACTGATGATTTAGGGTTTTAGACAGGTTTCAGCTATTTTCCATTCCATCAAATGCTGCAGAAAATATTGGAACTTGATTCTTTCTGCAATGGATAAGACTGAAGATATAGGTTTTAGACAGGTTTCAGCTATATTTCAGTCCATCAAATGCTGCAGAAAATATTGGAATTTGATTCTTTCTGCAATGGATGAGACAAATGATGGGATTTATCAATCACATTTTGCATTGAATAAGTTATAACTTTTTCAGTCAAATAGTCCTAGGCAGAATATCAGAATCAGATTCCATCCTATACAAAGGATGGGATTTGTCATCTGGTATAACATAATGAACCATTATAAATTCATAATACTTATGAAGGTTTACAATACCCCCTACAATAGTTTTTCAATCAGATTTTTCCTGAGTGCTAAAACCTCCTCATTCTCATCCTTCTATATTTCTTCTTTCTTTTGCGGAGTGATAATACCTACATTCTCATCTTTCTTAGTTTCATTACTACACAACATGAGCAATAGAGTGATCGCATTGGTCTACTATAATGGCCAAATTCATAATACTGACGAAGGTGCTACCTTTGATTGTGAACGTCCAAAAAGTTTTCGTGTTGAAGACGACGTCACATTAGAGGAACCGAAGCTGCAAATTCATACAAAAATTAAAGCTGAAAATAGAAAAAGAGTTTCAGAGGTTAAGTACAGGCATCCTCTTTCTATTGGTGAAGGATGTGTCCGATATAGAACATTTCCACTTGAAGATGATGATGATGTCAGATGCATGTTTTATGCTCATGAGACATTTGCAAATGTTGGTGTCCTTGAGTTATATGCTGACATAGATGATGTTGACGATGATTGCGGCCCTTCAAATGTTCGCACAACAGAAAACTTTCCCATAGAAGATTATGATTCTGGGTCGTTCTATGTTCACACTACATACGACGTTCCCACAGAAGAAGTTGTGCCCTTATCTCAAGCTACAACTTTTCAGACTTCATTAGTCTCACAAACCCTAATTCCTACTACCCTCGAAGATGAGCCAGTTGGTGTTGATCCTGTTCGTCCACGTGGAGTCCATGGTGAAGATGTTGGTGAATTTAGTGAGCAGGAAGAGGATGCTGAATTAGCAAGTGATGACAATACTGATTCTGACCCAGACGTCGTCCCTGCTGAGATCAACACTCATGGAGATATCAACACTCATGGAGATATTCCCCCATATCAGGCTGCATCCCATATGCATACACTGGATCTGGAGGCAATGCATGTGCCAGAATTTCCTGAGTATGCTCATACATTAGATATGCCTCTGACATTTGATCCATCTGCAGTTGATCTGTGTGTTGGGTTACAATTCCCAACGAAAGAGGCTGTGCTTTCAGCTATCAAGCACTATAACATCAAAAACTCTGTAGATTACAGAGTAATTGAATCTGAGCGGACGAAATATTATGCCAAGTGCGTAATGTATGGGAATGGGTTTAATTGGAGAATAAGGGCAACTTTTATGAAGAAGAAACAGCTATGGGAGATTAGAAAATATGAAGGGCCTCATACTTGCACATCGGGGAGGATTTCACAAGATCATTGCAAGTTAGATTGTAACATGATCTGTTCATGCATTTTGTCATTGGTCCAAGCAAATCCGGAGATTTCAGTTTCAGTTTTGATCGCTGAGATGCGAATCCGGTATGGATACATCACCTCCTACAAGAAAACATGGCAAGCAAAGCAAAAGGCAATTGTTCGAGTATTTGGCGATTGGGAAAGATCGTACAATGAGCTACCTAAATGGTTAGGTGCAATGCAACATTTCGTGCCTGGTACAATTGTGGAATTGTAAACGGTACCTGCATATCACGGTGATCAACTAGTCCAGGGTAAGAGAATATTCCATCGACTATTTTGGACATTTAAGTCGTGCATTGAAGGGTATCCGTATTGTAAACCTATTGTGCAAATAGACGGTACTTTCTTATATGGAAAATACAAAGGCACATTATTGTTAGCTATTGCACAAGATGGCAACCGAAACATACTGCCAATTGCCTTTGCCATTGTGGAGGGTGAGACAACAGAGGCTTGGTCATTATTTCTCAGTAACTTGCGTAGACACGTGACAAAACAGCCTGGCATTTGCTTGATGTCTGATCGACATGAAGCCATCAAAGCTGCGATTAGAAGCGATGGTGGATGGAATCCTCCACATGCATATTCAGTGTACTGCATTCGACACATTGCAGCGAACTTTATGAAAAAGTTTAACAATAAGGAATTGCGTCGACAAATTGTTAACATGAGTATGGAATCAAATCATAGTTATTTTATCTCTTATATTTCGTTTAGCATATAAAATAATACTGAAATTCACAAGTTTTTTGTTTTAAAATTTATTAGGATACGAGTTGAGGCGACCGAATTTTCATTTCATGTATGACAATCTTCGTGGAGAAAATGTAGAGGCGGCTAATTGGCTTGATAGGATCCCCAAGGAGAAGTGGGCGCAGTCATATGATCAAGGAAGACGTTATGGCCATATGACAACCAACCGAGCTGAATCTATCAATTCGGTGTTGAAGGGAACGCGTCATCTTCCCATTACTGCTTTAGTGCAATCAACATATTATAGGTTGGTTGCACTTTTTGTTAAGATAGGGAACAAGCAAATTGCCATGATGGAGGGAGGGCACACATATTGTGAAACAGTCACACAAGCTATGCAAGAAAATCGCAGGAAAGCTAACTCCCACATTGTTCGTAATTTTATGCGAGCAAATCAATCTTTTCTGGTTGAAGAGTTAGTTGATCCACAAGAGGGTGTTTCTGCAATGAAGTACAAAGTCAACCTTAGTGACATGTGGTGTGATTGTGGAAAGTTTCAAGCATAAAGGTTCCCTTGTTCACATGTAGTTGCTGCCTGTGTACATGTCCATGTAGATTGCATGCAATATGTGGACAAAGTCTATAGACTGGAAACTATATTGAATGTTTATAGACATGAGTTCGAAGCTGTTGGAAATGAAGGTTACTGGCCTCAATATGATGGTCCAAAAGTGTGTCCCAATCAAGAAATGCGGAGAAATCCACATGGTCGGCCAAAATCAAGTCGTATTCATAATGAAATGGACCTCAGGGAGAAAGGCCAACAAAAACGTTGTGGATTATGCAGAAATGAAGGTCATAACCGTCGAAATTGTCCGCATCGATTTGGCACATTGGGGGAGACTTCGCATCAACAATAAATGAATTACATGTTTTTGTCAACTTATCATGTACTTTGGATTATTATTGTACATATAAGGGAAAATGTAATGCAAGTTTTTTTTTTTTTTTTGTTTTTATCTAATACAAATCAATTAACAAAATTTAAAAAAATTTGTTCATAAATTTTAAATAATAAAATATACCTTAGGAAATTTCTTTATTTTTTTTTTAAATTATAAAAAAATTATTTTAATTTAATTTATAATTTTTAAAATTAAAAAACAAAACTTACAAATTTTTAAAATTAAAACAAAACTTACAAAAAAAATTTTTGATTACAAATTTAAGAAGAAATATTATTTTGTTTTTTTAATTTTTATAAGAGAAAAAATTTTCCATATTTAAATTTAATAAGAAATTTAATTTAATTTATAATTTTTAAATTTAAAAAATAAAATTTACAAATTAAAAAAAATTAAAATTTGTTTATTAATTAAAAAAAAATTATACATGAAGGGAAATCGCCACCCCCCATGGCGATTTCCCTTGGTATTTTTAGCCAAAATATGTTTTTTGACGCTGGGAAATCGCCATGGGGGGTGGCAATTTCCCAGCTAGTGTTAAAACCAGCAGATTTTGGGAAATAATCTAAAAGGAACGGTATTTTCGGAAATTATTTTTTTTAGCTATATTTGAATAAAAAATCCTATTTTATTGCACTACATGCCTTTTTGCATGTCTGATACAAAAGTAGAATTGCAGCTTAGAACAAGCAGGCAAAGTCTAGAAATGAGGCTAAGGGATTGCCTCTCCTTCTGATCCACACTGCCTCTGCTGAGAGCAAGACATGAAATAAGACTCCTTTGGGTTGTTGAATATCTCATCTACCAATTTCGAAGGTAGCCCAAATCATATCTCCTTTGCCTCGCTATCCATTTGTCTCATTAACGTTATTTTTGGATTAAGGGAGGGAAGGAAAAGTAAAAGAAAGTAGGGGAAATGGGAATTTATTTTTTTGTTTTGTTTGGATAATGTTTTAATTATATTAAAAGAAAGGAAAGGTACTTAACACTCCTCACTTTCTCTTAAAATGTTTATTTTTTTAAAACTCCAAATCAATAAAAAAGGAAGAAAAAATATCAAAAAAAGTATAAATATGAAATATCTATATTATCCATTTTACATTCATCAAATTACAAGTAATATTACAAAGAATAATTATTTCATTTGTAGACTTGTATATTTCACGTAATTGACATTAAAAATTGTAGCAAAATATTTTTATTTTTATTTTTATTCTTTTATTTTTGTTCTTGTTTATATTATAGTCATTTTTTTAATATAAGGTTTATTTTATTTTTATAATTTGATATGTAATATTTATATTATTTTTTTATTTACAAAAAACATAATTAAAAATATATTTTATAATGCCATCTTTTCCTTTCCACCCTTTAATCAAAGGATAGAGACTAACACTTTTTTTTTCTAACATATTTTAATGATCTAGACCTACGTTGCATGGATATGGGTACGGTACCGGTACCCGGTACCGGTACGGGTACGGGATACGGCAAATTCTAAAAAACTAGGGTACGGGTACGTTAATATTATATATATATATAACTGAAATTTCACATATGACACAACATAATATAAAAGATAAAACACACAAATTTCACATAAAGGAGCTTAAATTGTTCAACATGACAACATCTCAAAATAAGAAACTACAATACTTAAATTGTTCAACATGAAAACATCTAAACATGAAAATCAAACTCTAACAGTGTCTATATCATTATTTCCTTGCCCATCATCAGTGAAAAGAATAGCCTCCAAATCTGGTTCATCAAGAGAAAGACTAGCAACTTCAAGAATTCCGGCCCCTTCAAATGGATCCCATTCATCTCCACCAATATCCCACATTTTGGTCTCACCGTCATTATAGTTCTTACTCCTCCTTGAAAGGAGACGAAGATTTGTATGTAAAAAACTAAGTCTTCAGCTCTCTTGGGGTTAAGCCTATTTCTTTTCAGGGAATGGATAAAGGAATATGTGCTCCAATTCCTTTCACAAGAAGAGGAAGAGCATGGTTGTGAAAGGAGCTTCAAGGCAATGGATTGAAGTTTGGGGAGTGAAGATCCATACATGACCCACCATTCCTTTGGTTTCAAGTTCCATCTATCTTGCAAGCAATCAAATTGGCCAATTTCTTCTTCAGCACTTGAGAATTTAACAAACTCCATAGTCGCCTCTAGCCTTTCATTTGGATCTAGAAAGTAATTCCTTAGACATTTGTTTCTCCCTATACAAATCTCATTGTCTTTATGTGGGGGAACTCGATTTGGAGCTTCCTCAAGCCATTGTCTGCAATAATACCTATTATACAAAATATAAATTATAATTGGTATAATCCAAAGTACATTTAAGAAAAAGTAAAAGAAGTTGGAACTTGGAAGTTAATTAAATTTACCTAGTATTAAGTGAATGAGCCAAACAATGAAGTGGTGTGTAACTTTTAGTCCATCTATCAATTAGGATGTTATACACCACTCCATAAAAGGATGAATGTTGATTCAACTCCTTGCCCTCATGCTGATATATTGCTAATTTCACTTGCTCAATCATACAATCCCATTTCTCATAAACCAAATGAAGGTTTGCCTTATCAGTATCACAAGAACGAAGCATTTCATAGATGGGTTTTGTAAAGCTTAGAATATAGTCAACTTGATCCCACCAATTGTCATTCAGAATTGTTTCTTTCACAACGGTAGCCTTTTGAACATCATCTTCTCTATAGTGAGACCATTGTTCACTAATGACCATAGATTGGAGACCATGCTTAATGGTTTTCAGCCTTTTAAACATTATAACGGTTGAGGCAAATCTAGTCTCAGCAATAGAAAGTAGCTTTAGATGCACAAATTGATTAAACATAGCTAGCCTCATGGAATGATTCATGATAAAATTTTTAATGAAAAAGGCATCATCAGCAATAGCAATAATCCAATTACACTCAGCATAAACAACCTCATTGTTTGGTGTATTTTTAGGTGCGCAAATGTTTTTCAGAGCAAGATTCAACGTGTGCACTACACACGGTGTCCAAAAAATATGAGGATGGATTGATTCAACAATTGATCCAGCAGCCTTGCAAACAGGTGCATTATCAGTAATAATTTGGACAACATTACTTGCTCCAACCTCATCAATGGTGGACAAAATCAGATTGGCAATGTAATGCTTATCCTTGTATTCACCTGAACCATCAATAGCCTTCAAGAACATAGGTCCCAAATCCGAGGCAGCCATGAAGTTAATCAATGGTCTTCTTTGTGAATCAGTCCAACCATCAGTCACTATACTCACACCTTTTTCTGGCCAAGTGTCTTTAATAGGTTGAAGTAACCTCAATAGGTGGGCTTTTTCTCTTTGCAATAGTGTAGTTCTTATAGCATTATAGCTAGGTGGAAGAAAACCCGAGATAGAGGTGTTTGCAGCATACGTGAATGAACTAACAAAATATGGATTTCTAGCAATATTGAAAGGCAAACCAGCAGAATAAAATAGCCTAGCTATTTCACATGACAAATGCTCTCTTGCCTCATTATTAAATGCCCTTCCTAATGCTCCTTCACTGGCTTTTCTTCTCTTGCTCCCATCAAAAGACATATCAGCTCTAGGTGGGTTCAAACTTGTAGTTCCAGTAGGTAAAGGAATTTGCACTGGCTTTGCTTTTTCAGTAGCCTCTCTATCTATTTGTTTCATCTCTGCAAGATATTCATTTACTACAGATGAACATACACTTATTCCATTTCCTTTTTCCCTCAATAGATGAGCCCTCACTCTAAAATAAGACCCCTTGTAAGCTCCACTACAGAAATTGCAACGCCAACTTGCATTCCCTCCCCCTGCTTTTTTATTTTGCAACACAGTTACATAAGCCCAAAGGGGACAACTACTTTCAGCTGTTCCAGATGCATATTTTCTAGTCAAAGACGTAGAAGAATTGGATGTGCCACTAGCAAACCCACTACCAGATCCAACACTAGATTCTTGTGAAAACATCTGTAGTAAAATAAATCAACAGACTTATAAACCCACATTTATCACTTATCAATACTTCAAGCAAAGAAATCCAATCACATTCTAGATCAAGTAGTAGCCTAAATATTCCTGGCACTAGCAAGCATATTCTTGTGGAGGAGTTAGTTAATGGTTAACGTCTAAGCCTTAATGGACAGTTTAACAGAGAATATGTAAGACAGAAATGATGTTTACTGTCAATGTTAAAGCTCATTGGATAACTAGGCAACTTCCTTCAAATCCTATGATATTTCAAATGTATGCGAATCACAATTACAAGTAATTTCAATCAAACAAAGCATAGATAGCGAGGAAATCAGGCTTTATTAATCTGAAATTTACTCAAAATTTAAGGATTATTGAGGTCTGTTATTAAGCTAAAAACACTTTCCCCACATACTCACTTATCCACCAGTCCCATCTTTGGCTGGCTTATGGTTATGCACAATGAAAAGATGTTTGTTATTCTACACTCACATGTTGACGATTTCTGAGCCAATGCTTTTGCTTGAGGCAGGCTCAGATAAAAATAATTTTTTCTACATATGATTACAGAATGTACCCATCTATCAACATTCAAATGCCATTAAAGCTTAACAAATTTGACCCACCAATGAAATCCAATCGAAAATTTGTTTAAAGCCTAACACCATCATATATTTAATAAGTCAGCCACATTTATACATGATTTCTAAAGATACAAATCCTTAAACCATCATACCATATCATAGATGAGTCAGGAGCAAAACCCAAACACAACAAAATCAAAATAGAGGGAGAAAGTCAGAAACATACATTTGGACGCTATGGGCAGCAACTTTTTTTGGGTACGGCTGTTAAAGATTCAGGCTTCAATTCAAGCATTGATTTCGATTTCTGTGTTGGTGAAAGCTTTGAGCAAGAACCATCATCTGCTGATGAGCTTTTTTGTGATGGGAAAATCCTTCCTACTGATATCAAGAAAAAGAATGCCAATGGAAAGTAAGTAGTAAAATAAGAAATTGGTTTAGGGCAAATTGGTTGTCGACTGTTGATAAAGAAAAAAAATGGGTTTAGGGCAATTTTTTTTGGGTGTGGCTGGGTACGCCGTACCCAGGCGTACCCAACCGTACCCTAATTTTTTTTTTTTTTTAAGTTGGGTACGTACCTGGTACGTACCCAGGAGTACCCCTGGCGTACCCGTACCAGGTACGGATACGCCTTCAAAAAAGGCGTACCCGTGCAATAGAGATCTAGACAATAAAAAGATGTATCTTTTTTTTTTCTTTTAAAAACCTTTCTTTTTTTCATTTTTCTTCCCTTTTCTTTTCTTTTTTTTTTCTTTTCTTTTCTTTACTAACTCATTCCAAACGTAACGTAAGTTCTTTTTTCCTTTACAATCAAACATGAACCAAATGAGTTAAATAAGTTGAGGATTTTAAAGTGAATTTATAACCTTACTGTTTCTGCTTTATGGTTCAGAAAACTAGGCCTATCTGCAGCTGCAAGGAAGATTCTCTGGTTGTTCTGGGCGTTGTTTCCAAACCCAATTGTCTTAAGACTCTGGTTTTTGGATGTAACAAATATAACTAGATAGCCCGCTTGGATTACAAAGACGTCACCAGGTGACAATCCGGCTTTAACCTTTTTGTATTCTCCAGTTCTCTCTCGTCATCTTCTTCTTTTTGTTCTCTTCTGCCTTGTCTTCCAGGGATCCCTGACTCTGCCTAGAGAGATGAGGGCAAGCCATTTCAACGTACCCATTTCCTTCCCTGACAAACACCACGAATGTAGCCTTGGAATTGTAGTGTGGCACAAACATTGCTCCCTGCAAAAGAAATTAGCATAAATTCATGAAGCGAATCTATGAGTTCATGAGCAGACGAGGAAAATGCTAGTGAAAAATCATTTGATTTCCGACATCCAGGTTCTGCAGTTGCTTGAATTCCTCAAGAGAAGCCTCAAAGAAAGAAGCGTCTTTTTTGGTTGGAGTAGACAGTCGATTGGTTCAATAGATTGATGTCAACTCTCGCCTCGCCTCTCTGCCTTGGTCAAGTAGCTTGTTGGCTCATTGCCCTTATCTGCTTTAGTTTGGGTCTCCAGAATACGCCCTGCTACTCTGCTATCTTCTCTGCTCCTCAAATAGCTTCTCTAGCTTCTCTCTCGGTGTCTAATAAGAAAAAATAAAAAAAATAAAAAAAAACCAAGATATAGTAAAAACAAAATTTCATTGTGCCAGCATCCTCGATTCTGTATTTCCTTTCTAAAGACTCCTACAATTCTCTCGCTATCTTTATTGGACTATATAAGTTCTATAACGTGTTGTCCAAACCATTGAGGATGTAATTCTTGCATAGTCAGAATGCTTCCATGCATCTATTGAGGCTACAATTGTAGTATCGATCTCTCCCTCTTTCAAAGTCGGAGCCTCCTCCCGTAAGAACTTGGTTAGATTGAGGGTGATCAGATAGAACAGCATTTTTTATTGCCATCGTTTGAAGTCCTGACCATTGAATTTCTCGGATTTCTCACCATATGTAACATGTAGAAGTTGTGACGCTACGGACGCTCTAGCTATACCGGTAGATGTTTCGGCCATCTGTTATTAAAATAACATGATCAACTTGTATAATTACAGAATTATACTACTGAAAATATTAAAAAATATATATAAATGTTATCACAAATATAACAAATATATATCTCAATATAATATAAAACAGTAGCACAAAAAACAAAAGCAACAATATATATTATATTACTAACCAAAATAATATGTATATATTGAAAACCAAACCAAACAAAATAAGTTAGAAACAGTATGTTAATATATATATATATATATATATATATATATAAGAGATAACAAAAGAATATAAAAAAACTTATATCAGATCAATCGGTACAGTAGGAATAATATAACAAAATGAAGTCAGTAAGTAATTATAAGCATCAACCAAAATACTGTAAGCAAGAATCCTACCATATTCGAAAGAAAAAGAAAAATGTATATATATATATATATTATAAAACTAACAAACAGTAATGATATAACAAAATATATATATAAAAGCTAACTACAGCAGCTAAGTTATAAATATATATAACACTAGTATAACGAAAATATGAGAAGACAGAAAGCCTAAAAAGCTGGCAATATAAAGAATATAATCTAACTATATTAGGCATAAGAAATAATATCAACACAGTATGCAACAAAATCCTGCCGCTGACAAGAAGTACGAATATATGCAATAAGAAACAAAAGCTACAGTATATCAAAAACAGAATTCTAAAATGTAAACATATATTGAAACTTACAAATAAACATACAGTATATAACAAATTACAAGAATGAAAAACGTCTTAAGAATGTTGGATAAAATAAGAAGAACTGGATATATATATATATATATACGAACAGATTACAACCAATATTTAGAATCGAATTTAAAGACACTTACAATAATTGATTTGAAAAAATCAATATCGAGTCAAGATTGGACCTCTAACCTTAAGACTTTTTGCCTGTCTAAGGTGCTTACAGTATCGATGCAAATCGTCTCTCAGGTTTTCTCGATATACGTTGCAAATGAGAGCACACTCGGATGCAACACGATGAACAGAAAAATGCTGAAGTCTCTCTCTCAGAAGACATGAATATTTCGGTGAATTAGTGTGTTGAAATTGAAACAGAATACTCCTATTTATGATACAAAAAAGTCTGTTCGGTCAGACACATCTGATGGACAGGAATCGGTTCGGAAAACAGACAAGTCTGCTACAATGAACTGGTTCATCCAACAGGCAAAGACACGACTGAAGGAAAAGGCAAAGACCGGTTCGGACGACCGAAAAGACACATTCTAGAAGAAGAATTATTTGGACAAAAATAAAGCTGATTGGTGTTGAGCTGGTTCGGTTTGGATAAAAAAAATTAAGCCGGTTGAGCAGTAAAAAATTAATTACTGACCCAAACCCGACCCAACCCAAGCCCAGCCCGGCGGCGGCCCTCGCGTGGTCCAGCCCAAGTTGTGTAGGTCTTCAGCCTCCACAAAAACTTGGGTGCCCCTTGGGGCCCAACCCATCATGACACTCTAGCTTATATAAACTATAAGCTAAAGCCAATCATAGTCCTATGTGGGTTTGACTACCACACATACCTTCAACCAACTTTCCTTCCTCTTCAAGTGGGTAAATAATGAGACTAATTTCTCATTCACTTTGATATCATTTGTGTACGTTAATGTACACCGTGTATCTAGCTATGACAACCTACGTATTAGAATACGTATTTCGTATGTATACACTTAATATTTACTATGATATCCAACAGTTCCACGCTATAAATTATAGGACTATTTGTTTTCATGAGTCACAAATGTAATTGTCCCCTTTCCTGACAAAAAAATATACCATGTTTTAGTTAATAGTTCTTTTTTATATATAATTGGGGTAAGGGGAGGGGTTGCTTGGGATTGAATCCAAGACTTCATGCTTCACAAGCCTCTTGGCCGAGTGGCCAAGAGGTTGTTGGCCATGTTTTAGTTAATAGTTATTTGGTGGAAAGAAACCAGTTTCCATGTGTCATTTTTTTCCAGAGATTTCATCTCCTTGTTTATAGCTGCTTTCCACCTAGGATCGGTTAAGGCTTCCTGCATACTGTTAGGAATAGATACAGCAGATAAATGATTTACAAATGACATATTTGTTCTGACAAACAATGGTTAGACACATAATGGCTCATGGGATATTTTACTTTACTAGAGAGTTCAGGCTCATATGTGGGTTTAGGAATACCTCTAGTTTGGCTTTGTGGTAATTGCCTTCTGTGTGGCTCAGGAACATCTTCAGTAGACGACTGGTGTGATATGTCGATTTGGGATGGAGCCATATCTTCTAGAAACTCATTTTCAGATTGAGTGAGAGAAGGATCCACTTATTCAGGTATTGGATGCTCATTACTTACTTCTTCATTTATTTGGTGCTCGTCACTACTTTGATCCAATTCACTTATTTCCTCATTTATTCTAGTTTGTAAGTCATCATTACTTACTTTCCAGTTGCCCACATCTTAGTTATCATACTCTAATCTTTGAATTTCCATTTGGTACTCCCCCTGAAATTCAGATTTGGAGAAGTACATTGTATCTTCATGCAAAACAACATCCATTGTGACAAATAATCGACTTGTTGAGGATGATAACACCGATATCCTTTTTGATGAGTGGCATACGCAACAAAAACACATCGCAATGCTTGAAGAGTTAACTTGGTGCGTTGATGTTTGTGTAGGTGTACAAACGCCACACATCCAAAGACATGAGGAGGTAAATTTGGTGCAGTTGGAGCAACAGTTGTATCATTAAGAACTTGGAATGGGGTTTTGAAATTGAGAGTATTGGAGGGTACCCGATTGATTAAGTAAGCTGCAGAAGTTAATTCTTCTTCCCAATAAGATAAAGGCATGTGAGCTTTGATTAATAATGAGCGAACAATTGACAACAAGTGTCGATTTTTTTGCTCTGCCACCCCATTCTGTTGAGGTATGGTGGAGCAAGTAGTGTGATGTACCATTCCTTGTGTTTCCAAATACTGTTGAAATTCAGTACTCTGATATTCTCCACCATTGTCATTATGAAGAACTTGGATCTTTCTATTGTACTGAGTTTCAATCAGTTTATGAAACTTTTGAAATATGGAGTTTACTTCGCTTTTGGATTTCATCAAGCAAAGCCATGTCATCTTGGTACAATCATCAATAAACATTACAAACCAGCGTGACCCACCCAAAGTAATGACTTTTGATGGACCCCAGACATCCGAATGAATAATCATAAAAGGAAGTGGACTTTTATTTAATCGTAATGGAAACGAGGCACGATGGCTTTTTGCAAGTTCACAAGTATCGCACTGAAAGCTTGAAACATCAACTTCCTTAAACAAACTGGGAAATAATCTTTTTAGATATCCAAAGGAAGCATGCCCAAGCCGGCGATGCCATAACCATATTTATTTCCTTTGTTTATCTTCATAACCACCCACTGCCAGAGCTTGTCGTAGGCTTTCTGTACTCTTTGATTCCAAATCCAAGTAGTATAGCTTTGCCCGTCTAATACCACATCCAATCATCTTCCTGGTTTTGATGTCCTTAAACACACAAGAATCAGGCCAAAAAATTATAACACATGATAAGGTAGTGGTTATTTGAGAAACTAACAAAAGATTATAATCTAGAGATGGAACAACTAAAGCATAATCTAAATTTAATGTATTTGTGAGTGTCAAAGATCCTTCCCCAATAACTGGGGTCGAAGTTCCACTTGCAGTAGAAACAAACTTTTGGGTGGAGTGATTAAGTAGTGGGACTTGTCTAGAATCATATGTCATGTGATCTATTGCACCAGAATCAATTATTCATGCATTATTCAAAATAGGTGCTAAAATATTTAAAACCTTACCACCATTATCTGCAGCTATTACCAATGCAGAGGCGTTGTCAGTTACTTTATCTTCCGTTTCTGTTTGAACAACTACTGCAGTGGAAGGCTTTTGGTGAAATTTTTTCGCACGACTAAGATCCTACCATTCTGGATAGCCCACTAGTTCAAAACAAGGACTTTTGGTGTGACCATTCTTATGGCAATGAGTATATTTGTAAGAGGACTTGTCAACACCATTTGATGATCTGTTATTGTTGGATTGAGTGCGATCTTGTTGACCTTGATTAAATCTGTTTTGGGCCACCATGACACTTGGTTCAGATGCTTCAGAGTCACCTTTTGAGGTGATACTACGTACAGCCTCCCGTTGGACTAATGAATAACATTCCTCCAGGTTTGGTTCAAGGTCTCTTCGCAAAATTTCACGTCGGATTGAATCAAAGATCTCATCCAATCCGGCGAGAATTATATGAACTCTTAATCGTTCAATAGACTGGCGGTAGGCTTTGACATCGTCTGGATCTTTCATTTCCATTGTATCACGATGGTCTAATTCTTGGAAAATTTTAGTCAATTCTCCATAATATACAGAAAGGATTCTCCCTTTTTGCCTTGCGGAGAATGCCTTCTGATTCAGAGTAAAAACCTGCAACTCGTCACTGCCATCATAGAATGCTTTGGACAAGGCTGTCCAAATGTCGTAGGCAGCGGGTAAGCGTAAATAACGCCTCATAATATCCAGGGACATAGACATTAATAGCCACCTTTTGACTTTTTGATTTTCGGCTACCATTTTTTGTAGCCTTCATCAGATTCTGTAGGTGGCTTTGTCTTGCCACGAATGTATGAGATCTTGTCTCTTTCTGCAATTTGCATTTCCATCAGTTGAGGCCATATGTCGTAATTTGATTCAGTGAGGGTGACTGTTGCATTAAAAACACCTTCGGACTGAACCACAATTGGAATAGATTTAATTCCACTAGACTCAGAACCTTTTTCATATTTTTTTTTAAAGCATTTGATATGAAAAGAAAAAACTTGGATTAACTCAACCAACTCAAAATACGGTCCGAAAAAAACTAGCCGGAGCAGTGGTGGTGCATGAATAGTAACGTGTGAACAGTGCACATGAACAGTACACGTGAATAGTCATACGTGAACAGTGTCGCCTTCAACCTTCAGCAAGTACGTGTGGTGCGTGGGAGAGTGAATCCCACTCTCAAATCTTTCGGTGGAGCGTGAGGGCACATGCGGGGTCCATTCTGGCTTCGGTTGACTCCGTTGAACTCGTCTCGATGAGCTCTTTCACCTAGTATGTTCAAAACACAAAATTGAGCACTTCTAATTTTTGGATAAAATCAAAAACACACTCTGTTTTGCACAAAACTTGGCTCTGATACCATATTCATAATTTGAATGAAAGAATAAAATGAAGAACTGATAAACAAAGAGCAAAAGAACATAAATCTTTTTTCTGTCTTAAAATCAGAACTTGTAATACATTTGTGCATTAGCACTCCTTAAATACTAAAATTTACAAGTATGAACATTCAAGCTGGCATTAAAGTTTAACATTATAGCTAGTCTATCATTGCAGCTGGCATCATGGAAAACATGCAGTTGCCATTGTTGAAGCTGCAAATCTTGAATCTTCTAGGTGCAACCTTTGTTGAAGAGGAAGGAAATGTGTTCATCCAACAGATAAAAGGTCCAAAATTTGATCAAAAGGGAAGAAAATGTACCATTTGTTACAAAGTAAATTGCCTCAGCATCACAGTGGTGTGGAAGAACAAAAGTGTGGGGATTTGCTTCAAACATGGCAAAGCGATAGTTATTGATGCCCTTAAGAAGACGAGACTTCACAGTGAACCTCTAAAGGACCTTGAATTTGCATTGTTCATCCCTGAATCGAGTTTGGAATGATCTCCTGTAAGGGGTAAGGATTGTTTCTTTATTGCTCTTCTTCTTCTTCTTCTTCGTGCTCTTGTTCTTCCCTCTCGTTTTGTTTGTGATGATGGTTCTCCTCGTCTCTCTCTTGTTCCTAATATTGCTCCCTGCATTTTATTTGGCATTCTGCAGCTCTTCTTGTCCCTGTTGATGCACTTGGCAACGTTGTTGACCATTTCTGGTATTGCTTTTAACGTTGTGGTTCTTTCTCCTTCTGCTATTCCTCGGCTTACTGCTGGCATTTCCTCTCACATAGCTGCTGCTTCTGTTGCCCTTGTTCTTGTTTGGAAACTCGGCCTCAAAATAAAACATAAACATCAAAGTTAAGCAAAAAGAATTAGAAAAAGAAATAACTGAATTTCCACTAGGATCAATGTTTTAATGTACACATGGTTATACCAAATCAAGATATCGTAATCATGAGTTTGTCATTCCTTAAACAAACTTTGCAACGTGATGATCACCAAAAGCCTTCTTTGAGACCAATAGCACAAGCAGGGGCGTAGACATCCCTTAATTGTTTTTTAGATTTTTGACATAAGGGTAAATTTATGTTCAGCCCCTCCAATTTTTATTTGTTCCTTCAATTTGACCCTCCTTAAAATTTTAAAATAAAGTAAAATTATATTTGGCCCCTCCAAATTTTATTTGGCCCTTCAATTTGGCCCCCTCTATTTGTAGAATTTGTTTGATATAATAAATTTGATAACATTTTTAGTTTAAACCCCATTTACTATTATTAGCTTAATTATCTCTATTTACCTTTTTAATCAATTAAATAGATGCATTTACATTAATTATTTTGTTTAATATTTTTCATTCTATGCTAATAAGAGAAAAATAAATAAAGAAAGTTAAACAATTACAATATCTGATACAAATTGTGCATTTAAATTATTTTGCTTTTTCTAAATATATGTAATCTTATGATTTCCTTTTATAATATTTAAAGTTTAATATTTTTATACTAGAATTGTCCATGGACTGGGTCAAGTCAGGCTCACATAGCAAATTTTTTTTACTTGTCCAAGGTCCTGCCCGATTCGAGCCGACGAATAATCCTATCCTTGGACAAGTTTATTTCATACACGATTTTTACTTTTACTTTAAATCTTTATATGTATATTCCGACTGTACCTGCTCATGAGTCGAGCAACTCGCCCGATTTGTATCGGGCCTGGGCAGGGTTATTCGTGATCCGTGCAGGCTCGGATCACTATTTAAATAATAATAAAAAATTATTTAAATTTAATTATATAAATATTAATATAAAACTAATTTTTTTATTTTTAATATTAAATCAACAGTGAAATGGGTCGATCTGGGCCCGGCCTTGGATAAAGTTGAAAAAAAATCAAACCCCGGCCTGGCCCATGAGCAGGTCTAATTTCGGTCCCCCTCCTCATTATTTCTAGCTTCGCCTCTAAGCACAGGTGCTTTACCTCCATCGGTGATCCATACGAACTTATTGTTGGAGCCTTCTCAAGGCTTGGGGATTCACCAATGCTAGTTGATAGACAACTCAGTCTAATCGAAAGGTTATCTCCTTTGGTTCTACCTCTTGGCCAAACCTTACTAGAACAATTCTTAATGGTGCGACAACAAGGAGAAATAAGGGGAGATGAAGAAAGGTGCGACAGCAAATGGTTTCACACTTGGTCGAATGGTTCTCACTCTTTCTTACTTGAAAAAGATATATTTTTTTTTTCACTTAGGAAAAACTCAAAAGCCTCCAACATAAAACCGGCCGACACTTGGGGATAAATATGTATGAGAGTTTAAACTAACTTCAAACTCCTAGTGGAAAAGGAACTCTTCTTCTCTCAAGAGTTTAGATTTTGGCCAACTACTAACATTTAGCATGTTGGCCGAACTATCCCTAAATTATGTACATATTCGGCTACCTAAGGCATAAGAAGATCCGAGTTTTATTCTCAATCAAAGTCCTAGTTAAAGAGAAACTCTTTCTCATCAAGCTTCATAGTTCAACTGTAACTCTAATCTTTAAAGTGCATGGTCGAATCCTCCCTCTAATTAGTCTAGGTATATTGGCCAACCATGCTATCTCAAGGGAGGAAGAGTTTGATTCCAAATCAATGTCTAAGAGTTCCTATAACACTCAGCCAGCCTATGATAGATGAGGTTGGAGTTTGATTTGCACAAGTGAAACTGTTTCACCTTGCAAGCCTTAGAGTTGCAATCATACACTAACTCTTAGTGTCATGACCGAACCTAGACATAACTTAGGTAATGTTCGGTTTAGCTAAGATGTGAGAAAATAGAATTTGATTCATAATAAAACTCCTTGAAGAAGAGAAACTCTTTCTCTTTTGGACAACTCCATATTTGGCCAGAACACCTTATCTTTAGGACATGTCTACATTTAGACAATGTCTTGTCAAGATAAGTTTATCCATAATGTAATTAAGACATCCCTATTTAGATTTCCCAAATCCAAATTATGTCTTAATTCAACCTTAATTGAACTATTCAATAAAATCCTCCAAATTAAACCTTTTATTTAATTAAGTCCTATTTAATTAAATCTCAAATTTAATCCAACAATTCGATCTATTGTGTATAACCCATTAGGTTTCCAACATATTACCAATGAGCATAAATTATAATATATGTTTATCAACATAGCTTACAATTTATAAACATAGACCATGAGCGACATCTAGCAATGCATCATGACCACCCATATGTTGAAAAGTTAAGATGACCTCTTTGAAACCTTTCAGTAATCAACTTGTCAGTGTAATTCGGTCATTTCATCAAATATCCTGGAAAGACCATGAGTATGGTGCATTTTCTACTCATGTAATCAATCCCCATTAGTTCTTGCAGCTTATGGTTAATCTTATGAATTTAGAGAAACAATTTCTCCTAAATTCATCATGTTCTTGCCAAAGATTTTATCTAGTTAACCCAAGCCAAGAACAAATGAGATGTGTCTGCCAATGTCATTTGGAGTGGTGAATCTTGTCTGGATCACTCATTCACCTTCTATGCTTCATGCCATTGATGGAGACTCAATTAAGAGTTGTAAACCCAAGTGCAGGTTATGTTCAAGTAATAAATTCTCGGGTGTCCGAGGTCGAACCACAGGGAAGCGTATTAGTAAGTATAAGTTTATAAATATATAAGAAAAAGAAAGAAAAAAAGATATTAGGGAATCAACAACAAAACAAGATAAATAAGATATTAAAGAACAAAATAAACAAAATAACATAAAAGAAATTAAACAAGATATAAAAAATAATAAGAAAAGATGTTGAGGTTAGAGAATCCACTCTTGGTGTTATGCTAAGATTAATCTTGTTTTATTACACAATTGAAATTCACACATAAGGGAGATTCCAATCGGAAGGTTTAGCAATTCAGTCCAAATTGTCCAACGTCCATAGCATATGATATTATGTTCATTTGGTGTCCTCAAAACTCATAAAAAGAGTCCAAGCATTCCTTATGCCAAGGTATATGTCTACAACAAATCAAGGTTATGAAACCAAGCATTTACTGTGCCATTTTCCTTGTCAATAATGAATCAAGATCCCTACTTTGTAAGTATGATTTTAAACCAAAAGAAAATATTATCTATACTAGTGTTTATAAATGATGATTCATTTTAGCTCATGTTTAAGAGACTAACCTTAGCATGTACCAAGAGCTTCACCTCATCACCTCAACAATATGATTAGCAACACATACTAGATATGAATAAAATGAAAAGAAATGTAAGAAGCATAAGTAAATAAAAAAAAGAAAACTAGAGAAAGGAAAGAAGAAGAAAACTTAGAGAATTTTATTACAATGGCTAATATCATACCAATGTATCATGTATTTCTAATACTCATCCAAGGCCCTCTATTTATACACATTTTGGAGAGCTAAATGACAAGAGACAAGCTTTATAAATTTCAAAGGTAGGTATAATAGGTGGGTGCATTTTTCTAACAATTTTCGTCATGTTGTATGACAATTCTGATCAGCCAGCTTCATGGTCGATTTTGTCAATGTTGGAGGCTCGATCTGATCCAATGGTCTTCTAGAAAAATATGCCCCTATCAGTTATGGATCCATAGCCGTTAGAATCAGATCATTTGCTCATGTGGATCGGAAGATATAGTCAAAATACCAAAACGGTGCAGAACAGACGTCATTGCACATCAGCCAACTTGATGGTTGATTTCGGTAGGGAAAACGACTCCGTTTCAAGAAGTGTAAAACATGAAAAAGATAGATATGCCTCTTAACTTTGTACGGTTAAAATTGCAGCAATATTACTTCAGTGAAACTCTAGATATAGCTGATATAGCAAAAGGTGTCGGAACTGGAACTGAATTGGATTTGCCCTTAATTCTTGATTTAACCTAGTAATCTGAAATCACTCAAAGAAACTCATGAAAAACACCAAATTACATAAAAATATAAAAGATCATAAACACAAGTAGACTAAGCAATAATAACTCGTATTTGACACAAAACAATAATAAAACATAACTAAGAACTATATAATTATACGAGTTATCACACCCCCACACTTAGATTGTTGCTAGTCCCTAGCAACGACTCAATAAAAATAAAATAAGAAAATCTAATCTAATCCATTTTCGTTGGAAATCACGGTGGCACTTAGCATGTGACACAAGCCTTTAAACCCCTAGGTGTCCCTAGTGGACGAGTTTAGTCTCGTGAGGGTTTGCTAGAACGATACCCACAAACATTGAAAAACTAAAATATAAGTAAACTACATACACTAAAAATATTTACTCCTAATCCTTTCAATATAAATTAGAGACAATCTTTGAACAAGTCTTATAAACTAATCAATAGCTCAAAGAATTTCACAAAAATTCATGCTTGAATGTAAATAAATGAGTTAAGCCAATATTAACATAACATATTTCAATCAAAATAGTGCATATGCAACTTAATCTCAACTTCTCACTATACTCTCATGATTTTCACTCTTTAAAGTAGTGGTAAAGTGTTTACACTCAATCAATCTCATGAAAACACTTCTACCATATGCTTGCTTGTCCACCTATTCTCCACTATTTAGATCATACAACTTCATAAATCAAGAGGTCTTTATTCAAGGTTGTAATGGGGCCAAAGGGTTATAATGTGGTTAAAGAACAAAAGGATAAAGATATCACAAAGGTTCCAAAGAGTTCATAGAGTTTAGAGACATAATAAGATCATACAAATAAATTTCTCAAAACTCTTTACAAGTACATAGTCACATAGGCTAAATATTCATGTTGAGCCTTTGCTTCATTCTAACCAACTTTGTAACATCTTTTTCTTTACTTTAACTAGAAGTTCAAGAGAAGATTTTTTTTTTTTTTTTGAATATGGGAATGTATTTAACAATGATCCCTTTCTTTTTCTCTTGACTTTTTCTTTTCTTTTCTTCCCCACACTTATCTTTCGTTCTAACCCAAATTTTCAAAAAGTATCCCTTGTTTTTGCAATATGTCTCAAAATATATAATCCATCTTTAGAACAAGGGTAAGGATATAAGTATATTTAGGCTAGGTGTAAGTTCTGGTTACCAATAAAATAGCATATTTAATGTAGGCTCAAATTGGCTCACTAGTGGGGATGTTCTCTAGAACATTAATAATGGATGGCTGTTTGGCTCTGGTTATAATCCTAATGCCTCTATCATATTCATGTTGTCACATGTATCAATATAGTCTCAAACGGTTTAAAGCAAGTTCTAGAGAATCATGTAATCATAAGAGCACTCAAGAAAGAAATTAGATTGATTTGTATAATGCATCAATCATTATAGGCTCAAAAACTCACAAGGATGATTATACAAGTCAGATTAAATCTAAACATGCTTCTTTCTCAATCAACATATCATATTAACATTGGCTCATAAAAAGGTTGACATCAAGCTCAATTCTCATGAAAATCTTCTCACTAATAAATCTGTTTTAGACTTATGCAATTCATATCTCATCATTGTATTAAAAAGGAACTAGAACACATTAAAAAAATAATAATAATAATAATAAAGACTCATAAAAAAAATAGTAGACAAAAATAAAAGAAATCCTAAATCGTTCCCCCCACACTTAATTCTTACATTGTCCTCAATGTAAGTCTATTAACCCAAATGAAAGAATCATGTGTAAGAGAAAAGAACTAATAACATAAGAATAGGAATAACTAAGACTCAAAACAAAACAAACTCATGCAACCTAAATAATCCTAAAATACTAAACAAAAATTAACAAGTAAACATAAAAAGATTAAAATCAAACTGACAAGGTATGTCTCAAGTCTCCCTTACTCAGACCTTGTTCAGAATGAATACTTCTAAATTGCTTAAAACACGACAAACTTTTTTTTTTTTTGAAAGAAGAAATCAAATTGACAAGGTATGTCTCAAGTCTCCCTTACTCAGACCTTGTTCAGAATGAATACTTCTAAATGGCTTAAAACACATCAATTTTTTTTTTTTTTTAAAATTAGCAAAATATGTCTCTTACCCCCTACTAAAGGTAGAATTTAGGAGATATTACCTGCAGAGGTTGCTAACCACTTATTATAACTGAGACACAACAAACAAAATCTTAGATAATGTCACAAAGACAGAGTACAATCCACTCCTTGCTCGTCCATATCTCTTTTTCTTTTTCCGAGCGTTTGCGAAACAACCGTAGCAGATAAATACTCATAAGCTTGGAGCTTTTTGAGTAAATCTTCAATGGTTGTAGCAGAAATTATGGTTCTCCTTGCCTCTGAAAACATGAATCCATTATCCACAGCATTATCTAAATATGAAAGCAAATTACTAAAATAACCATTAATATTAAGCAAACCAATGGGTTTTTTATTTGTGACCAAAGATGACCAAGAAGCCACGCAAGCTATTTCTTCCAATGTACCCAGACCTCCTGGTAAAGCAATGAATGCATCGGCAGAATGGTACATGATTGTCATCCGTTCAGGGATACTCCAGACTTGTATTTCCTTACCCACGGTAGGTCCACAAAAACCTGTGAATAGTTGTGGCACGATTCCTAGAACTGGACTTCCTCCGGCGTGTGCTGTTGTAGCGACTGCTCCCATTAAACTCGTACTACCGCCTCCATAAATCAACTGGATCTTTTGTTGGGCAAGTATTACTCCAACTCTTATGGCTTCATCAGCGAATATTTTATTTTTCCCTGGATAAGCACCTCCAAAGACACAAATTTTTTTAATGCGCTGGGACGAAGTACTTTCCATTTTTTTTCAAGTGCCTGAAAGAGAATGAGTACATGGTGTAATATATAGAGGACTGAGTAATGAATCAGACAAGAGTAATAATGTCACCGAAAGTGTATTTGACCTGTCAGAAGAAAATGTTAACCTAACAAAAGATTTTTGCGTGATTTCAGGAAGAAAATCAAAAAGAGAAGAAAAATCAACCGTAAAAGACCAATGCAAAAAAAAACGAGAATAATTACACAAATCGAACAACACGTAAATTAAACCGAAATGAAGTTATTGCAAATCAAACCAAAAGCTGAGAAGTCATTTATTGTAGTTGTGATTGTGGCTCACATCTTCCTCTGGTTTTACGTCCAGAAACGGCTTAAACGCCTTTTATGAGTCGAGGATATGCTTCCCATCCAGTTTTCTTACAAGCTGGAAAACAGGGTCTTTTAACATCAGATTCCCAAGATGTTGCCGTTCCCTTTGGAATTGCGGCCATAAATCAAGAATTTCTCTTTGTACGTCTCCACTAGGATGCGTCTCAAGAGAAAGTTGGATATTACCCAAATTCTCCTTACTCAGTCCATCCTTAATGAATTCAATTTTATCATCTTGATTAGAGGACGGAATCCCAATAGAACGACATTTATCGTTACACGTCCATCGTGCACATTTGTGGCAATTTGAACTCATGCGCTTTGCTCGTCGCTTCTTTGCAAAAGTGCTTCTACCTGTACCTGGTAAATGCAAAACAGGAAGATATTCATCTTCACGTACCTTGGCTTCAATTATCCAACATATGTCTTCAGGAATCCCTTTGTGCATAAGCATTCTTAATCTTTCAAATCGAACTTGGTAAAGCTTCAGTAAAATATTCCGAGGAAAAGGAGGAAATCGTTTCTGCAATCTTGTGAGAATATCATCCATCTTGAAATAAAAAAATAAAAAAAATGAAAGAGAAATTGAAAGAGAAATTTATATACAATATCAGTTTTGTGGGTAGCTGATGGAACCGACTTAAATAATCACGGAGTACCGTTATCCACCATTTAACCGGGGTTAAAAAAATGTATTTTTTTTTTTTTTGGAAATTAGTAAAAATTATATTTACATCTAGTTATTTTCAAAACAAGGATCAGAAAGAAAAACAACCTCTTCTTGAGTAACATGATTTTCCAAAAAGAGTTTGAGTCTTTGTCCATTTACCTTGAATACGTTACCATTTTGAGGATTCTCAATGTCAACTGCTCCATAATGATACACATGCTTAACCACAAATGGGCCAGTCCATCTTGATCTCAATTTACCAGGAAATATGTGGAGTCTAGAATTATAAAGTAGAACTTTTTGCCCAACATCAAATGTTTTTCTTGAAATTAACTTGTCATGAAAGGCTTTAGTTCTTTCTTTATGAATTTTAGAATTCTCATATGCATCATTTCTGAGTTCCTCAAGTTCATTTATTTGTAATTTCCGTAAATTAGAAGCGTCATCAAGGTTTGAGTTGAACATTTTAATGGCCCAATATGCTTTATGCTCAAGTTCCACAGGTAAATGACAAGGTTTTCCATAAACTAGCCTATAAGGAGACATGCCCAATGCTGTTTTAAAAGCTGTTCGATAGGCCCATAATGCATCGTTAAGTCTAAGAGACCAATCTTTGCGATTTGGATTAACCGTCTTTTCCAAAATTTGTTTAATCTCCCTATTTGCTAATTCTACCTGTCCATTTGTTTGTGGGTGATAAGGGGTTGCAACTTTGTGTGTAATGGCATATTTCTTCATTAATGTTTCAAAAACCTTGTTGCAAAAATGTGTTCCCCCATCACTTATGATAGATCGAGGAATTCCAAATCGACTCAAAATATTTTCTTTTAAAAATTTAATCACTGTTTTGTGATCATTATTTCGACATGGAATTGCCTCTATCCACTTTGAAACATAATCTATTGCAACTAAAATGTATAAGAAACCAAAAGATGGTGGAAATGGTCCCATGAAATCAATACCCCAACAGTCAAAAATTTCAATTACAAGAATTGGGTTCAAAGGCATCATGTTTCTTTTCGAAATGGAACCTAATTTTTGACAACTTTCACATGTCTTGCAAAAATTATGTGCATCTTTGAATAAAGTTGGCCAGTAAAATCCACACTGTAAAATTTTTGCAGCAGTTTTCTTTGATGAAAAATGACCACCACATGCCTCGGAATGACAAAACTTAATTACACTACTTACCTCATTGTCGGGAATGCATCTTCGAAAAATTTGATCAGGACAATATTTGAACAAGTAAGGGTCATCCCAATAGAACTTCTTTACCTCATTCAGAAACTTCCTTTTATCTTGGGGGCTCCATTGAGAAGGAATTTTTCCTGTAGCAAGAAAATTAGCAATGTCAGCAAACCAAGGTGTCGTGGAGACAATTAGAAGTTGTTCATCAGGAAAAGTATCATTTATTGGTGAGGTTCCAAAAGATTCATCACAAACAATTCTTGATAAATGATCAGCCACCACATTTTCTACTCCTTTTTTATCTCGAATGGTGATGTCAAATTCTTGCAGCACAAGGATCCACCTCAGCAACCTAGGTTTTGCATCCTTCTTAGAGAGAAGATATTTTAAAGCTGCATGATCACTAAAGACAACAATTGATGATCCAACAAGGTAAGATCTGAATTTATCCAATGCAAAAACAACTGCAAGTAATTCCTTTTCTGTAGTGGAATAATTCATTTGGGCTCTATTTAAAGTTTTACTTGCATAGTAAATTACATGTGGTTTCTTATCTTTCCTTTGTCCTAACACAGCACCAACAGCATAGTCACTAGCATCACACATTATTTCAAATGGTAAAGACCAATCAGGAGATCTCATAATAGGAGCAGTAATGAGCATATTTTTGAGTTTTTCAAAAGCATCTTCACAATCTTTAGTCCATTCAAATGCAGTGTCTTTCATTAAAAGATTACATAGAGGTTTAGATATCATGCTAAAATCTTTTATGAATCTTCTATAAAAACCTGCATGTCCCAAGAATGACCTAATGTCCTTTACTGTCTTTGGTGTGGGTAGATTAGCAATCAATTCAATTTTTGACTTGTCTACCTCAATCCCTTTTGCAGAAACAATGTTACCTAGTACAATACCTTTAGTGACCATGAAATGACATTTTTCCCAATTAAGAACAAGATTTTTTTCTTCACACCTAATCAATACATTTTTCAAATTGGCTAAGCAATCATCAAATGAATCACCAGAAACAGAAAAATCATCCATGAAAATCTCAAGATTACGTTCAATCATGTCACTAAAAATACTAAGCATGCATCTTTGAAATGTGGCAGGGGCGTTACATAATCCAAATGGCATTCTACGATATGCAAAAGTACCAAAAGGACATGTAAAAGTGGTTTTCTCTTGGTCCTCAATTGCAATGGCAATTTGATTATACCCAGAATATCCATCTAGAAAACAATAAAACTCATGCCCTGCAACTCTTTCTAAGATTTGATCCATGAAAGGCAAAGGGAAATGATCTTTCCTCGTCACTGAGTTAAGTTTCCTATAGTCAATGCACATGCGCCAACCAGTAACAGTCCTAGTTAGAATTAATTCATTGTTTTCATTTTAACTACAGTAACTCCAGATTTCTTAGGTACGACTTGAGTAGGACTTACCCATTTGCTATCAGAGATAGGATAAATGATTCCATTATCTAGAAGTTTAATGACTTCATTTCTCACTACTTCTTTCATATTAGGATTAAGCCTTCGTTGCATTTGTCTAGAGGGTTTAGCATTTTCCTCTAAATAAATATTATGTGTGCAGATTAATGGGCTTATTCCTTTTATGTCAGCTAAGGTCCATCCTAATGCATTTTTGTGCATCTTCAAAAGTTGTAACAACTTACCTTCTTGTAGTTCATCAAGATGTGAAGAAATTATGACTGGAAAAGGTTCATTCTCACCCAAAAAGGAATATTTTAGCTCAGATGGCAATGGTTTTAAATCCAGCTTGGGTGGTTCAATAGTTGATGGTACAGTGACATTTGTGAGTGATGGAAGTTCCTCAAACTTTTGTTTCCAACAATGCTTATCCTGAAAAGAATTTAACAAAGAATCAGTGTGTGAAATTTCTGAAGCATTATCAAACTCACATTCAATTAAATAAGCTTCTAAAGGATCATGGAATGTGGTAGTGGTGAGATGTTCATGAACAAGTTCTTCAATGAAATCCACTTCATGTACTTCTGAATCATCACCAGGTTGCTTGCAAATGTTGAACACATTTAATTCTAAAGTCATATTTCCAAAAGAAATGTTCAAAATACCATTCCTGCAATTTATCAGAGCATTAGAAGTTGCAAGAAATGGACGGCCTAATATAACAGGAATTTGAACATTTGGATTTGAAACAGGATGTGTGTCTAAAACAATAAAATCAACAGGGAAGTAAAAATTTTCAATTTGAACCAAAACATCTTCAACTATCCCTCGAGGAATTTTTACAGAACGATCAGCTAGTTGAAGTGTAACAGGTGTTTCCTTGAGTTCACCTAAACCTAACTGTTGATAAACAGAAAAAGGCAAAAGATTAACACTAGCACCAAGATCAAGCAATGCACGTTCTATTCTAGTGTTTCCAATGATGCATGAGATTGTTGGACATCCAGGATCTTTGAATTTTGGTGGAGTAAGGTGCTGAATGATTGAGCTCACACTTTCCGTCAGAAATGCTTTCTTTTGTACATTATGTTTCCTTTTAACTGTGCACATGTCCTTCAAAAATTTAGCATAAGATGGAACTTGTTTGATTGCATCTAATAAAGGAATGTTAATCTTAACTTGTTTGAAAAGTTCATAAATTTCTGTATTTTGATTCAAATTCTTTATTGTTTGCAACCTTTGAGGAAAAGGAGCAGGATGCATACCTTTTTCTTTGTCCAAATTTTCAAGAAGTTCAGACTTACCATCATCCTTACCATTACTTTTCGGAGGGGAAGGAGGATCTTGGTCTTTTGATGGAATGTTTTTGTCAATTGCCTTTCCACTTCGAAGAGTTGTGATAGAACTGGCATTTTCCTGTTGAGTTTCATTGGAGCAAGAAACAAGACATTGAGTAGAAGGGTTAGGCTGAGGTTGAGCAGGAAACTTACCTTTTTCTTGAGTGCGTAATGAAGCTGTCAATGTGGACAAGGTGTTTTTGATCTCATTGATGTCCTGTGAAGTTTGGTTATTCACATTTGCTTGTGTTTGCATGAATGCTTGCAATGTCTCTTTCAAGGTTTGTACACGTGAAGGTTGATAGGAAAAAGTGTTGCCCGGCTTTTGAGATTGTGGTACCTGAACATGATTATTATTCCGCCAACTGAAGTTGGGATGATTTCTCCATTCAGGGTTATACGTTTCAGAGTAAGGAGAAGGAAAAGGCTTTTTAAATGTGTTTATGGAATTTACTTGATCATGCAACGCTTCTTTAAGAATGGGAATGTTTGGACATTCAGAAGTGGGGTGTCCCATGATTTCACAAATTCCACAACTTTCTTCATTTTTAACCGTTTTGACTTCTTTTACTTCTCTAAGTTCCATGGCTTCAATCTTTCTAGCCAAATTAGCTACTTTAGCTTTTATCTCATCTTCTTGACTAAAATGATATTTACCTCTGTTAGAAACAAGATTAGATCTATTGGAACTTTCAGAGGAATTATCTGTGTGCCAGGCTTGAGAGTTATCTGCCAAATGGTCTAGGTAGTCAAAGGCTTCTTCAGGTTTTTTTTCTAGAAACTCACCGTTACATATTGTTTCAACAAAGTGTTTTGTTTCGAGAGTTAAACTTTCATAAAAGAAACTAATAAGACGCCATTTTTCAAAACCATGATGTGGACAAGAACTTAACAAATCTTTAAAACGCTCCCAGCACTGAAAAAATGCTTCATTTTGATTTTGATTGAAATTTTGAATCTGTCTTTTCAAAGCAGTAGTTTTATGTGCTGGGAAAATTTTCTTTAGAAACTCAGTTTGTAATTCTTGCCATGTGCCAATTGACCTTGGTTTTAAATTATGAAGCCAAATTTTTGCTTTATCTTTTAAAGAAAAAGGAAATAATTTTAGCTTGACAATTCATTTGTACATTGTTGGTCATTAAAGGTGACAAATACATCTTCGAAGTCTTTTAGAAACGAGTAAGCACTTTCCGATTCTAACCCATGGAAATTTGGAAGCAAAGCTATCATACCTGGTTTAAAACGAAAGTTGTTTGCATTGAGAGGAAAAATAAAACAAGAGGGTGATGAGCTTCGAGTTGGTTGCAAGTAGTCACGCATGGTGCGTACTTGTCTGTTCTCATTTCAGCATGAACACTTTCATTGTCAGCCATGGTAGGAGTTGTATTAGAAAGATTACCTGAAAAAGTTTCACAATAAAATCTAACTAAACGACGAGATCTAAAATCACGTCGCCAAACAAGCATAAAACAAAGTTAATTTACAGATTAGGCGGTATAACCAGCCAATAAAAATAAATATAGGCGGTATAACCAGCCAATAAAAATAAATATACTTATAAACTTATATACTTAGTATTGCCTCCCCGGCAACGGCACCAAAAACTTGATGGAGACTCAATTAAGAGTTGTAAACCCAAGTGCAGGTTATGTTCAAGTAATAAATTCTCGGGTGTCCGAGGTCGAACCACAGAGAAGCGTATTAGTAAGTATAAGTTTATAAATATATAAGAAAAAGAAAGAAAAAAAGATATTAGGGAATCAACAACAAAACAAGATAAATAAGATATTAAAGAACAAAATAAACAAAATAACATAAAAAAAATTAAACAAGATATAAAAAATAATAAGAAAAGATGTTGAGGTTAGAGAATCCACTCTTGGTGTTATGCTAAGATTAATCTTGTTTTATTACACAATTGAAATTCACACATAAGGGAGATTCCAATCGGAAGGTTTAGCAATTCAGTCCAAATTGTCCAACGTCCATAGCATATGATATTATGTTCATTTGGTGTCCTCAAAACTCATAAAAAGAGTCCAAGCATTCCTTATGCCAAGGTATATGTCTACAACAAATCAAGGTTATGAAACCAAGCATTTACTGTGCCATTTTCCTTGTCAATAATGAATCAAGATCCCTACTTTGTAAGTATGATTTTAAACCAAGAGAAAATATTATCTATACTAGTGTTTATAAATGATGATTCATTTTAGCTCATGTTTAAGAGACTAACCTTAGCATTTACCAAGAGCTTCACCTCATCACCTCAACAATATGATTAGCAACACATACTAGATATGAATAAAATGAAAAGAAATGTAAGAAGCATAAGTAAATAAAAAAAAAAGAAAACTAGAGAAAGGAAAGAAGAAGAAAACTTAGAGAATTTTATTACAATGGCTAATATCATACCAATGTATCATGTATTTCTAATACTCATCCAAGGCCCTCTATTTATACACATTTTGGAGAGCTAAATGACAAGAGACAAGCTTTATAAATTTCAAAGGTAGGTATAATAGGTGGGTGCATTTTTCTAACAATTTTCGTCATGTTGTATGACAATTCTGATCAGCCAGCTTCATGGTCGATTTTGTCAATGTTGGAGGCTCGATCTGATCAAATGGTATTCTAGAAAAATATGCCTCTATCAGTTACTGACCCATAGCCGTTGGAATCAGATCATTTGCTCATGTGGATCGGAAGATATAGGCAAAATACCAAAACGGTGCAGAACAGACGTCATTGCACATCAGCCAACTTGATGGTTGATTTCGGTAGGGAAAACGACTCCGTTTCAAGAAGTGTAAAACATGAAAAAGATAGATATGCCTCTTAAATTTGCACGGTTAAAATTGCAGCCTTATTACTTCAGTGAAACTCTAGATATAGCTGATATAGCAAAAGGTGTCGGAACTGGAACTGAATTGGATTTGCCCTTAATTCTTGATTTAACCTAGTAATCTGAAATCACTCAAAGAAACTCATGAAAAACACCAAATTACATAAAAATATAAAAGATCATAAACACAAGTAGACTAAGCAATAATAACTCGTATTTGACACAAAACAATAATAAAACATAACTAAGAACTATATAATTATACGAGTTATCAGCCATACCCAAAATCACCCTACCACAAGCATCTCTTCGTGAGAACATTTCCATAGACAACTGTCACTTGATAACTCATGTAGACACCTAATTTTGTCCGGACCCCCTAAATCAGGTAAATTCTTCCTTGTACATTTTAGAATATAGAAAATCTCTTCTCATCTTGCAGATGGTCCTCCAAGACTTGTGACTCGAAGTTCATCATGAAAAGTCAATCCGAAAAAAGTCAACTCCGAAAAGCCAACCCCGAAAGGTCAACTACTAAAAAAAATTCAATCCTTAGTCAAAATCAAGATTGAAGTTGAATTGAACAATGGTGAAAGAATTTTGATAATCTGAGGTCTACAATGAAAGATATGGAGTTCGAAAGAGGGATTGTGGAAATTTCAGTGAAGGCGAAGCCTTAATTCGGCAAATTTGGGAAAAAATGCTTAAACGATCAAATTCGTATAAATTGGAGGTTCCAAATGGAATATATTAATGACTATGGGTATTGGAAGGGCCAATTCGAAGCAGAACCAAAGGAAGAGTCAATTTGGAAGGAAAACTGAAAATTAGGGTTTTGGTTAAAAAGAGTGAATTTTGCAAATTTGGGAAAAACTGCAAAGATGGCCTAATTCGGTGAAATTGAAGCCCCCAGTTGATAAAGAATGAGTAAACAAGGATAGCCCAAGGCCCAGTTTGAAGTAAATCCAAAGGAAGAGCCGATTGGAGCAAAAATGAAAAAGTGAGAAAATTTTCGAGTTTGAAAAGGGGAAAACAAAATCAGAGGGAAATTTAATAATAAAAATTGGGCATTTTTGGACCAACTCAAATTCAATATAGGACAAAGGAAGAGGAAAAAGAAAATTCAAAAATCGTACCCGTTTTGAGTAAAACTGAGGTTTTGGAGGTTAGAGGGCAATTTCAAAAATTCCCAAAGAAAATTTCGAGAAAAATGGCAAACGAGCTCGGAAAATTATGAAAACTTTCAGATCTGAGTTTTATAATTTTTGGAAGATATCAGTGAATAAAAATCCAGAATCGGAGCTCATTTGAAAAATGGCAAAGTTCAGGTGCACTAAGCCGAAATTCCAGAAGATAATTTCAGGAAAAATAGCAAACGAGCTCAAAAAATTATGAAAACTTCCAGATCTGAGTTTTATAATTTTTGGAAGAGATCGGTGAAGAAAAATCCAAAATCGGAGCTCATTTGAAAAATGGCAAAGTTCGGGTGCACTAAGTCGAAATTCTAGAAGATAATTCCAGGAAAAATAGCAAACGAGCTCCAAAAATTATGAAAACTTTCAGATCTGAGTTTTATATTTTTTTAAAGAGATTGGTGAAGAAAAATACGGAATCGGAGCTCATTTGAAAAATGGAAAAATTCGGGTGCACTAAGCCAAAATTTCAGAAGATAATTCTGGGAAAAATAGCATACGAGCTCCAAAAATTATGAAAATTTTTAGATCTGAGTTTTAAATTTTTTGGAAGAGATTGCTGAAGAAAAATTCGGAATCGGAGCTCATTTGAAAAATGGCAAAGTTCGAGTGCACTAACCGAAAAATTCAAGAGAAAATTCAGGGAAAAATAGGAAACAAGCTCAACAAATTTTGAAAATCTCCAGATCTCAATATGATGGACTAGGGAAAGAAAAATCGGATATGGGGTCCGTTTGCAATAAAATTAAGTTCAGAGGGTAATTTTATCGAAGAAACCGAAAAGAGCCAATTTGAAATTAAAAAATATGAAAGATGAAGGAATTGCTGGGATATTCTAGGCCCTTGGCTGGTCAGCTCATGATGAAGGGTGAGATTTGATTAAATTCATCCAATGGTCACTATCAAATTGCAAGATGCCATTTTTAATGTCATGAAAATATCTTGTCCATCCAATGGCCTAGGTGCTTTGTAGAAAGATGAGTACATCCTTCAATGGCAAAGATCAAATTGCAAGATAGAATATTTATTGTCATGAAAATATCTTGATCTAATGGCTTAAAATGAGGGAGAAAGGAGAAGGACATACCATCCAAGGGCTAGGAAAAGAGGAGAGCACACTCTCACCTTTCAAAATGGGGGCAGTCGGCCATCACAAAGGGGAGAGGTCATATTTTTTAGACAAGGCAGTCGCTATAAAGAGAAAGGAGAGGGGGAAAACGAAGGGAGAAAAAAAAAATAGAGGATTTTTACTACTCTTTGATTTGGAAAGCTAAAGCAAGGTAACTATTTCTTTCATGCTCTCCTCCATGCTTTGTTCATATGATTTTGTTATTCCTTTATGATTTTCATTTTCATTTTATTTTCTTTCATGAAATAAAATTGTTTTTCAAAACAAGTTCCAAAAAATTTCTTCATTTTTATCAAATAACTAAGTTGTCAAACTTTTTCCACATGTTTTTCACACTATCCCAAACCTAACTTGTGTTGTTGTGCTTGTTCTTGCTTGATATCTCTTGCTTGGTTGGTTGTGCTAGGATAGATCCCCCTATTTGTTGCTTTATGTTCATGCATTCATCTCATCCCCACTTGATCTTTGACTTAAGCCAACTAATGGCTCAAAGCCAAGATCTCATGAGCATGCTTATGGAGAAATGAAAGGTTGTGCAAGTTGGAATTTCTGATTTTTCTCACCATGCATTCCTTGTCCAAATTTAAATATGTTTTAACCACAGGTTGTAGACCATTTACGGAGCCTTTAGTATTTTTGTTTTGATTTTTGGAGTTTTCTATCAAAGGTTTAAAAATGGATTTTGACAAAACAATTTTTAACTCACTGTCTTGGTTTTGGATAAATATCGGTCATAGTATCCATGCTCCAAAAATTAAGATGATTTTTTTCCATGGAGATCAACATGTTCTGAGTCTCCCATAATTTGTACAGATTTTTCTGAAATTTTTTAGGAGGGCAAAAAAATAGGTTCTCAAAACTGCCTAATGGATTATGACAAAACAGTTTTTAACTCACTGTCTTGATTTTGGGTAAAAATCGGTCATAGTATTCATGCTTCAAAAATTAAGTTGACTTTTTCCCGTAGAGGTTGACATGTTCTAGGTCTACCATAATTTTTTTAGATTTTTCTGAAATTGTTAGAAGGGTAAAAAAATAGGTTTTCAAAACTGACAGTGAGGGTCAGATTTGTTTTCAACAAAGAAATAATTTTCTGTTTTGGTTAAGATATTAAGAGGGGGCTGATTTGGGGCATTAGCTACTGTCTTAGGTTAATTTCCAAGTCATTTCAATCATAAATTTTGATTTTGTAAAAGTTAGGTCAAGAGTGGTCAACACGGGTTTCAAAACTAGGAAGATAGGGCCTTTTAAAATAAGGAGGTTCGGCCATAAGGCCATTTTCATCCTAAAAATTCCAATTTTTAATCCGAGCCTAAAGTCTTTAGATTTTTGAAAAATCGATTTAAGTATCTTCCTAAGGTAGTCGGATACCTTTTAAGGTATACGGATGTCCTTACTTCAAGGAAGAAATACATTTCCATGCATTTGCATTTTAAAAATGTTTTTACTTGTCATAAAAACGTATTTTTTGGTTTATTAAACATTTGGCAAGAATTAGTTCTCGATCTCTACTAGGTTTTTCGGGGAGGTTAGGAAATTATTCAACGCACGTGTTTATCGAATCAAAACGTATGGTTTTCATTTTATTCGGAACCATGTAAATATCTTATGAAAGAATTATTTTTCAAGCTTTGTCGAGAAACACGGTAATATTTTTCGACATATGCTATTTATATGATTTCTCATATGAATAATTCATTTCAAATAATGATGTATGCATGTGATCATGATGTGATTACGAATATTTTATGATGATGCCATCTCATTTATTATGCCATGTCATCCATATGCCATGTCATTCATTAGGCCATGTCATCCATATGCCATGTCATTCATATGTCATGTCATCCATATGCCATGTCATTCATATGTCATGTCATTCATATGCCGTGTCATTCACATGGCATGTCATTTTATGCCACGTCACCTATGCCATGTCATCCATGTAACATGTCATGCCATGTCATTTATAGTTTAGGTGCATTTTCATGCCATTCATGCCATGTTATCAGTACATGCCATTCGGCCATCCCTATGTCATTTTGTCCCATGTCACTTTGTGCCATGTCACATGCCATCCATATGCCACGTCGTCTTGCTTGCTATGTTGATTTCATTCACATATCGAGTCATTTTATGCAATGTCACATGACATGTCATTTTA
Source organism: Fremontodendron californicum (assembly GCA_030761205.1). Lineage (NCBI taxonomy): Eukaryota > Viridiplantae > Streptophyta > Magnoliopsida > Malvales > Malvaceae > Fremontodendron > Fremontodendron californicum. The sequence continues at coordinate 8,765,355 of JAULJL010000036.1, forward strand.
TGTCATCCATATGCCATGTCATCTTGCTTGCCATTTCAATTTCATTCACATGCCATGTCACATGCCATGTCATTTTTATGTCATCCATATGCCAATGTCATCTTGTATGCCATGTTGATTTCATTCACATGCCATGTCACATGCCATATCATTTTATGCCATTTCATATGCCATGTCATGTTGATTTCATTCACATGCCATGTTGTCTCATGTTATGTCATCCACATGCCATGTCATTTTATGCCATTTAATATGCCATGGTATCTTGCTTGTCATGTTGATTTCATTCACATGTCATATCACATGCCATGTCATCTCATGCCATTCCATATGCCGATCATCTTGCTTGCCATGTCAATTTCATTCACATGTCATCATTTCATGCCATATCATATGCCATGTCATTCGTATGCCATGTCATTCACATGTCGTGTCATTCACATGCCATGCCATGTCATTCATTATGCCATGTCATTTTATGTCACGTCACCTATACCATGTCATCCATTCACATGTCATGCCATCTAGATTAGGCCATGTCATTCGCATGCCATGTCATTCATTTGTGCCATGTCATTCATACGCCATGCCATGTCATTCATTCACATGTCATGTCATTCATTATGCCATGTCATTCATTATGTCATTATATTCATATGCCATGTCATTCATTATGTCATTACATTCATATGCCATGCCATGTCATTCATTCACATGACATTCATTCTCATGCCATGTCATTCATATGCTGTGTCATTTTGTTTGCCATGTCGATTTCATTCACATGACATTCACTCTTATGCCATGTCATTCGTTTGCCACATCATTTACATGCCACGACATTCATCCTCATGCTATGTCATTTTCATGTCATGTCATCTTCTCATGCCATGTCATTCGTATTCCATGCCACTTTGTTTTCCATGTCGATTTCACTCACAAGACATTCATTCTTATGCCATGTCATTTCGTTTGCCATGTCATTTAGTCCGTCAGGCTTAGGTTTGCCATGTCGATTTCATTCACATGATATTCACTTCTTTATGCTATGTCATAATTTCTTTTACCATGTCATAATAAAATGTTTGTCATACCATGGTAAATATGCATGCTCATTTAATCTTTATCTTAGTACCGTTTTGCATATTCATGATCATTTTCTATGATTTTTGAAATACATGAAAAACAAATAACATTTTTTTTAAATAAAGATATTTTCGAGTTAAAATAATTCATAAGTTCTCTGTCGGATTTGCTGGGAAGGATATCATCAATTATCATTAACAATGGAATATCTTTCTTTCAAAAAATGAGAATGATTCGAAAATTTTCAAAATAAAAACAAATTTCTTTGTTTTGCCGGGTTTGCCGGGGAATATAGGAAAATTTTAAGTTAATAAATTCCTTATCAAAGATAACACTCTTTTGTAAGTAATAATTATAGAGGAATCTCCAACGTCTAGGTGTAGAGTGCCAAAATTTTTTTTACTTGGGATATTATCTTATTTTATTTTTTAAAAAAATTTGTGCAAAATCTCAAATTATTTTCATGTCATGAAATGAATAAATGTTGCAATGTAATGATCCGGGATAAAAAAACAAATTCAAATAATGTGGCAATTAAAAGGAAGTGTAAATGATAAGCGAGAAATAAAAAATAACAAAAATAAATTTCTATTTTTAGTTTAACAATTATTTTATTTTAGGTAGAACATCATGAAAACTTCTTGCTTCGAATTAGCAGATCAGTAAAGTTCACCTACAACTAAAGATTGACTGTACTTGAATCAGGGAAAGGAGAAGTGGTATATTGCTCAGAGAAGCAGAACAACGATCTCTTTTACAGCGTTCTTGGAGGACTCGGTTAGTTTGGCATCATAACACGGGCTAGAATATCGCTGGAACCAGCACATTCTCTACAAAAAAAAAAAAAAATCTTCTCTTTCCCTATCTCTCTTTTCTTCAAAAGCACTGTTGTTTTTCTTCAAAATTTTCAGATCCCGGTAACCATATGCCACCGTCACTGCCGTTCACCGCCACTGCTGCTGATCATTGGATAAAAAAAAAATCATCAAAAATTAATTTCGGTCTCTTTTATCCAAAAATCAACTTAGTTTTTCCCGAATCTATCCTGAAAATCTTAGATCTAAATTTGAAAATCCGAACTCCCGAAATTTCAACTCTCCGATCTGGCTCCGTTCACCTTTAGATGGTCACCAAACTTCGACCTAGGCTTCCTCTCACCCTTACCTAAATTTCCACCTTTGGACTTTTCGAAGTAACAATTAGAGCTATGAAAACCCCAAATTTCAAAATTAAAAATCCTATCAAAAAATACTCTTGTGTTTCTATCCACTTAAAATTGCTCTCTACTGACTCTATGTGCACTCCGATTATCTGATCCCCCTTTGTTGTTGAGTCTGAGGGTTCTTTAAATAAGAAAAATCACAATAGAATTTAGTTCACTTAGGTTTTAATTTTTAATATGATAAAAAGAGTTGTTCTTTGTTTCAAAGTCTAAATCTGATCCAAGAAAGAGATCTAATTCAATCCAAAGGTTTTTTTCATTTTTCTGTTTTTTTATTTTTAATTAATCCAAAAATAACTAAATAAATTAGAAATAATAATAAAAAATTAGATAATTAATTAATTAATTAATTAAAATTAGAATTATCAACAACAATTCGGATAAAATTCGATTTCTACACTTAAAAGAATATTCTTTCTCCCGAAAATCTAAAAAATATTTCATAAAACATGAACAATGCTTTTTCGTGAAAGGATCACGAGAGTGCTATCCAACATCTTGGCAGAGGCTCTGAAACCACTCCCAGTAAGTCACAATTCTTTATTTATTTATAGAAAAATCATTTTTTTAATTATCCAATATTTACCTCACCAAATTAAAGATATAAATAAACAAAAGGCAATTAAATGAATAGGTAAATAGCATGAAACGAGAATGTAAATAAAAAACAAGAATTTATATAACAATAAGTTAAATACATAAAAATAAGTTAACAAAATAAAATAAAATAGAAAATATGATAAATAAATAGAAAATAAAGTAAATAAATTGCGAATAATTAAAATAAACAAAATAATCAAGTGTGCATAAAGTGAAATATATAAGTGCAATAAATAAAAAGTAAATAAAATGCGGGTAAGTAAATAAATTACAGATTAAAGTTAATAAATAAAGAAATAAAAGTAAATAAAAATCAGAAATGAATAATTTAAAGGATAAATAAATAAATAGAATAAGTAAATAATTTAAATATTAAGGGTAGGGCATTCGAATGCTTTTTTCTAGGAATGTTTTTCTCAACTCAAGAAACAAAGCATTCGAATGTCCATAAAGATGCATCTGAATGCCTTAGAGAAAATTTCAAGCAAATGTAATTTGCGGTCGAGCATTCGAATGCCCAGAACAATTTTGAAACAGGAAATGAATTGATTGTGGGGCATTCTTTTGCCACTAAGAAGGCACCCAAATGCCCTCTCTGAAAAATATTTTTACAACAAAAAACAACGAAGCATCCGAATGCCCAAAACTAGGCATTTGAATGCCCTAGTTTAACCTCTAGTCAATGCCTCTTCATCATGGGCCATTTGAATGTGCAGCTGAGGGCATCCGAATGCCCTCTGCTGCACACTAAAATGACTTCCTAAATCGTTTTGAAATCCTGGGTGAAAATGATACCATTATTTTGGAAAGATCCAAAATCCAGTGAAAGACCAAAAACATTAACTATTTTTTATCAAAATAAAACCATTTATTTATTTGAATTTTTGAAAACCCTTCAATATTTTTGAAAATTTTGCTTGACTATTTTAATGATGTGTGAGCATGGATTGCTCACCCTAAAACAAAGAAGCTAAATTGTTTTCCTTTTTCCTCTTCTCTATTTGCTTTCCTTTATTTTCTTGAGTGAGATTGTGATTAAGAATCTATTTTAATCTTAACCAAAATAAGCTCAAGGTAAACTCTTTAAACCTTTATTGTTGGCTTGTCTGGAGTCCTTGCTTGATATTTGAAATCAGCAAGGAGCACTCAACAAGCCCTTTTGATTTGAAATGGTTTAGCAACCTTGAAAACTCAAAAATCAGCAAGAATACCACTCAATGAAATGATGTAAATAGCATTTTAAAACATAGAATTTGTAGAGAACAAAGAATGAAAGTAAGCAAGTAGAGAAAACAACCTTTGAATCAAGCAAAAAAACCCAAGGTCCATATTTTTCTTCTTTCCTTTCCATCTTTTTTATTTATTTATTTATTTTTTTCCCTCTTTTTGGAAGAAAATTTTTCTAATGGTCTAGAGTTCGAAATCAAAAATCGAGATCTCAATTTTCACACAATGCTTGAGTTTCGAGATTTGATTGAATCTTTGAATTTTGACTTTAACGGATAAACTTTGGTTTCAAAAGCCGATTTCAAGTCTAGGTCACAAGTCTTTGGATTGTGCTTCATAAAGTTTTGACCTTTGACTTTTGAGGTTTGATCGAGTTTGAAAAAATTTTGACCCAAAGTTTGATTTGATCTAGAATCCTTAAAGATCAAGATCTTGGGTAGTGTATGATCAAAGGTTTGACTTTTGATCTACTAAACATGGTTTGACCAACCTTGACTTTAGTTGACCATATTTAACACAAAGTTTGACTTTTAGCTTTGACTTTTGACCTTTAGCTTTGGATTTGGATTGTGCTTTCATAAAGTTTTGACCTTTGACTTTTGAGGTTTGATCGAGTTTGAAAAAATTTTGACCCAAAGTTTGATTTGATCTAGAATCCTTAAAGATCAAGATCTTGGGTAGTGTATGATCAAAGGTTTGACTTTTGATCTATTAAACATGGTTTGACCAACCTTGACTTTAGTTGACCAAATTTGACATAAAGTTTGACTTTTAGCTTAATATGGGATTAATTCGAAAATCCCTAAGGTGTTCAAAGACACACCTCTTTCTCGAGCCAAAACCTTAACCAAAACTAGTCCAGAAAAAATTTGGTGACTACAACAAGATTTATCGGTTGTAAACTTGAATCTGTTACAAGATTTTTTTTTTTTTTTATATTAAGATCAAATTTGTTCTTATATGATTATTGGTTAATTTGGATTTTGTCACTGTATTTTAATTTCGTTGACAAAACAAATTTTGTCATATGAAGTAACAAAATTTATGGAAATTTACAACTTGTATTAATAGAATATATTCCACAAAATATTTCAATTTCATACGATGATAAATTTTTTATTTGTATCAATTGAATATTTCATGAAATATTTTAATTTTATTATTATTTTATTCTAATTTTGTTATTTTTTAATTAAAAATTAATAAAATTCAATAAAATTAAAATTTAATAATATAATAATAACAAATTTCACCTTAATCTCTTATTTTCCTTTACTAGTTTCATTTCTTATTTTTCATTTATTTTCAACCATATATAAGCTGCTTAATTTTTAGGTGTGCTACATTTCAATCTATATCAATAAATTAATCTGATAAAGAATATTTAACCTTTTTCCTATACTGCCACCATCTTATGTTGGTGGACAATGAAATTGACTGCCATTGAAGCCTATGTGTAGATGCCTAAGGTCAATTATAATTTGTACAATTATTTCAGAGATCAGAAAAAAGCACCAAGAGTCCAAGTAGAGTAGTAGTATGAAAAAATAATTAAAGACAGATGATGACTAAAGAACATAGGGCAGGGTCAGCAATGACCAATCTCATTATATATTTAAATGTCTAAAACCTCTGAAAAAGGACATCTGAAATATATAGGTTTTACCATGTCTAAAACCTCTGGAAAAGGACATCTAAAATATATAGGTTTTACCATGTGGGCATTAAGACCCAAAAAGCTGTGTCACCTACTTCTTTTAGTTTTCATCTTTTTGGTGAAAACTACGTGTCTTTGCATGTAAAGATACCGTTGATCTATTTAAGATGATATATAAAAAAAATTATTTAACTAGTATCTATATACATTAATTAAAAATTATTTAATTATTAATTTAAAAAAAAATATTTAATATATTACTTTTACTAATTTAAAAAAAAAAATCATTAATTATATACTTATATATATATATATATATATATATATCAGTACCACTAGTTAACATTTCTTTAAAAAAAAAATTGGGTTTCAACTTTCAAGAAGTTTTGATCAAGGTTAAAAAAATTGATCCGAAAGTCGAATCGATTAGATTTTTTATTTTTAATGAATCGGCCAATTTAATCAAAAAGGCTTTTAAATATATAAAAATAATAATTTTAATGTTAAATAAATAATAAATATAGTAAATAATTAATAAGAATATATATTTAACTTAGTGCTATGATTTTTAATATAAACCAAGAGATTTAGAGTTCAAATCTCATCACTTATAAATAAAAAAAATTAAAAAAAATGATTTTTTATCAAATTTTTATCGATTAAATCGGTTTTTTATCGGTTCAAAAAAATTTTGATTCTATATATAGTATCGGACCAGATAAATTATTAATTTTTGATTCAACCGATTCGATCGAACAACCCAATCTAATTTTTTATTCACTGGCTTTGTTTAATGATTGATCAACCTAATCCCCATTGCATTGCTTATTTATGGCTGCCTCTTTTAGTTTTGGGTTTTCATGAGTATTTATAAACACTAATAAAAATTATTTAACTATTATTTTAAATAAATTTTTTATATATTAATATTTTTATTAAATTCAAAAAATAATATATATTAATTATTCATTTCTTTCTATAAATATCACTTTCATTAACATTTCCTTTTAGCTTTTTGTTACGGCACTCTAGAGGGTTTAGGGTAGCATCAACCTAACAAATGAAATTAATTAAGAGTTCGCATACGGACTTTTGAAACTAATTAAGAGTCCGCGTCAAAACGGACTTTTGACATACCAACATGGTAAGCACGACTCTGATCGTGCTATCGAACAAACTTTAACCTTGATTTAAATAGAAGAAGAGATTGATCGTTATAAAATTAAAAATAATAATGATAGCAATGATTTTGGTTATTTAGTTATGAGATTAGATATTATAGTAATAAGATTAAAATCAATAATAAAATATATATTTGGATAATAAAATAACAGTAACAATGAGATGAAAAATTGATAATCAAAGATATTAATTTAATATATATTGATAAATTATTTTTATATATAAATATTTTAATGATATTTAACATTTTTTAAAATTATGAAACATATTATTTTAATTAATTAATTATTTATTATATTAAAAAATATAAATATAAATTTTTAAGTAACTAAAAAATAAAAAATAAAAAAAATGAGAGAGTTAAAAATAAATAATTTAAAATTTTTAAGAAAAAATAAATTAATAAAAGAAAATATTAAAAAAAGAAATGGATAAAGTGAGATTAAATTCCACCACAAAAAGCACTGGGCCTTTGTCCTTTCAATCTCAACTAAATGAAAAAAATATTAAAACCAAAAGTAAAAGTGGGATAAAAATCCCACTGCAAAATCCAATAAAGCATCTAGTCTCAAGTCTCAACTAAAGAAGCAATGCAGTTGAAAGAACTGCATAATGCTATTCAAATGCATTTCGATGGAATATTTAACCTCGATTAACTTTTGGATTTGACACACCGAGAGTGCCGTGGATATATCGAAATCCAAATGAATGAAGCCTAAGTCTTTCTTCACCTTTAGGTAATATAAAAAAAATCTAGAAACACTAATCTTTTAATAAAAGTTAATTGCATGGCATGTGGTTCTCCATTTTCATTATCTTTATGTTTTGTTTGATTTGGTGAGGTCTACATCATCTACTGTCGGATTTGAGGTTCCTCCAACTTGAATTCTTTTTTTTTTCTTTTTTAATTAACACAAGAGTGAGTCAAGCTGCCTCATCAATCATCATCCAATCACCTCAAGCTAGCTAAACTTGATAATTCGTCGTCTTATAATCGTATTTATAAAAATTTTAATACGTTAATAATTTATGTTATATAAATTTTAACATATTCGTATATTCATATCATATTTATATTATTTTTTAATATCATATTTTAATTATTTTTTTATATTATATTACTATTCTGTAATTATATCTTATCTAAAATTTATAATCTACGGCACTGAAATTGCCCTCTCTTTGGATTCAGTAGCTTCAACTGATCATCTAGGTTGGAAACTAATTTCTCTAGCTTGGTGCACTAAAATTTGGTCTTAAGTGATGTCTAATCTCTAGTCTTATCAAAGTCTTTCTCTGGATTATTTACCAAAAGCATTAATGGTAGAAGGCATCCAGGTGATGTAGTCAGTGTAGGTCCCCTTGGTTTGGAGCTTGATCAAGACGAGAGAGAGAGAGGTTTTCCATCACCCCTTTTTGCTTCAAAAATCCTTTGAGAGGACATTCATTTCAATACAATTAGACAAAGGAAATAGTAATACCATTCCATTCATGTTTTCCATATCTGATTTAGGGTCAATATATTGTCTGATATTTTTTAACACTTCATCATGCAACCTATTTTTGTCCGAATTGATGAAATATATATATGCGTATTGTTAATGGTTAATGGTTAAAACTTAAAAATTCATTTGTAATTTTACTCTTAAAATTTTGCCCAAACATAGGATATATCCTAATTAACAAAGAGAGACATGAATGTTTGTCTTTCATAATTTTGAATATAACACGATTATATAAAATGAATAAAATATAAAAAAATAATTAAAATATAATATAAAACACAATATAATATGAAAAAATAACACGAACATAATACGAATATAAGAACATGTCAAAATTTATATAACATAAATTATTAACGTATGTCAAATTTATATAAATGTGTAATATCTTAAACACAATTATAATACATAAAAATAACATAAACACGACACAAATACAAAAATAAACAAATCTACTATCTAATAAAAGAAATATATATCTCTTTGGGTCCCTCTCTTCAATGTTAGCCTTATTGTATCGGTCATAAGTTAATTTACACTAGTAAAAGAGTGTTTCAGCGACGTTTTTTTTAATGGTAGGGGTGTTTATAAATTCCGCTAAATAAGTAGCGGCGTTTAAATAAAACGCCGCTAAAAGCGTCGCTAAAAATCCGTTGGGGAATTTACCGGCGTTTGAATGTACATCCGCGGCGTTTTGAAACGCCCTAATAGCATGTTGAAATGCAAAATCCGATGGTCCTTTAGCGGTGTTTGTGCCTAATAAACGCCGCTATTTTCGAAAAGTTACCGACGTTTTCCTAAACAAACGCCGCTAACTAAAAGTGCTTAGCGGCATTTTATGTCACACAAATGCCGCTAATAGGCATGTTTTAGTGGCGTTTTGTTCATAAAACGCCGTTAACGTTTGCATATATTCCTTATGGAAATTAGAGATTTAGCAACGTTTTGTTCTTGAAACGCCGCTAAATAAGCAGAATAATTTTTTTATATACTATTTATTTTATTTAAAAAATTATATTTATCAATAATACCTGCAACATTATTTAGAGAACTGTCCAACAATACACAAACAACAAAAATTATAAAAAGAACCATAATATAAAGATATATTTAATATAAAGTAACATTATACAATAATTTTATTACTTAACACATAAAATCCAGTTACAACTGAAAAAAGTACAAGTTACAAATATTAAAAGTTCGAGGACAACCGTAAGAAGAACGTTTTTCCGCAGCAAGTTCGTTCCCATGTTATGAGCCTATTAAAAAAAGTTAAAATACGTAATTAATATATAATATATTAAGTTATTAAAGTAAGATACTTAACAACGAATTTATTATATCCTGAGATGGTGTGAACTTGTTGCATCTCCTAGTAACTTTTGCTGCACTAAATTCATCCATGACGCAAGCTCCTGATATCTTCGTTGTTTTTCTTCTCTCTATGCTTGTCTCTTTGCCATATATGCTTGTCTCGCTGCTTCAAGCCTTGCCACTCTGTCTGTCTCTCTGCTTCCTTTTGCTCAAAATGTTGATGCATATTTTTCATTTTTGCTCTCAGCATTTGAACTTCATATGCAAAGCAGTTTTGTGAAGAAGAAGAAGTAAATCGTTGAGAACCAATTCCATAGTAGCTAGATGGTGTTGGACCTAGTCTAAGATCTCAAACTTGTCCATGTCTTTCTTTCCTAGCAATTTCAGTGAAAATTTGGTTCTTGACATCTTGCATATTGACTGAGGCATCTGATGATCTGGCTTGATACTCAACAATTTTTTCTTTTGCTTTCTCCTATAAAACAATAAAATTAATAATATTTCATACAATTGTATTATATAAAGTACTATAAATAAATGACAAAAATCAATTATAAATGATACCTCTCATTTTTTTGAATACCAAAATCTAACTAATCTCTCATACTGCCACATAACCACACCACGCGGTATGGTTCGTAATATGACAGCAGGATCAATATTACGATCGAAATACTTTTTCTTCAAGTCATGCTTATAGTCTTTCCATTTTTTCCCCAATGACTTCAGAACAAATGATGTTGGAATTTGCAATGAAAATCTTGACTGAAATGGAAAAGTTGTACAAAGTTAGTTTTGATCATAAACAAAATTCTAAAATTAATGCAATACTAATTTAACACGCTTATAGCTCAATAAACTTTAACATATCGACCTTCTCATTATTCGGCACATCATGCCATGTTTCATAATGAATTTGACACTTCATCTCATTTCGAGCAATCAATCGAAAAAAATCTAGACAATAGTTGTTCTTCCGGACCAATTGGCTGCTGCTCATTATTTGCTAAAACAACAATACGCTATTGAGGAGGTAGTGCCCATAACTCCTTTAATGTGGTACGACCTCGAGTTTTGAGTTGTCCAGTATTATCAACTACACAAAATCAAATATATTAGCAACTGTCCAACCTTTTCTGGTCAAATTATATTGTATACTTTTAACACATCTGTAACACGATACCTGTATTCAAGTTTGTATGAACTACAGTTTCTGCAGCCGTATTTGCAGTAGGTAACTCTGTGTTAGCATCTAGAGTAGACGCATTCGGCATCTCTGAAGAAGTCACTCTAGTGTCGCCCTCAACATTAGCAGTTGCCGAATCTGAACCGGTCTGAGCGATAGTGATACCCTTTAATCTTCTTCTCGGCATGCTATCTGCAACAATTTTAAGTAAAAAATATTAGTATAACAATAAAATACTATAATCTAAAGAACATTAACAATAAATTATTTAAAGTATAAAAGTATATTATATACACAGTATTTGTGTCTAAATAATCTCACTAAATTCAGTTTTTTCATCAAACTTCATAAATGTCTTCATCAACATCTTTGCGAACCCACTGAACATCTGTACTGGTACTAGGGATATTTTCATCCAAGTTTTGATCGGTAAAAGGAAAGCATTCAGTTCTTTGTTCAATATCATCTCTACATTGATCACCCATATTAAACAAGTCTCTAGGTGTGTTACGGAGTACAACATACCAACCCGCATCATTCGGATCTTCGAAATAAAAGGCTTTGTTTGACTTGAGATGAAAAAAACATAAGGCTCATCAATCAATTGTTGTCCGGTGTGAATTAATCAAGAGAAATTCACCATTATAAATCTGAACTGATCTTTTTTAACACCTCTACCAATATTCACATCAGCATAATCACATCGAAATAACACGACCTTCCACTTGCCATAATAATCCAACTCAATAATATCATTAAGAATTTCATAATAATCAAACATTTCCCTCCACGGGATTACTATCCCATCACTGGCATAGCTTGTTGTTGAAGAAGAAACAACAACTCCACAGTTTTGTGTTCTCCTAAATCTTTCATGAAATTTAGTATGAAATCTAAATCGATTAATGATGTAAGCACTGTATCTTTTCACTATTCTATTCGGTCCTTGTGAAAGACACTTAACTTCTTCACTAACATCCCTTCCACTCCGAACCTATTACAAGAAATGCAAAGGAAAAATATAACTTTATTTATATATTAAACAATAGATTGATCGTAATAAAATCACAAACAGTTGCGTTACTTACAACTTCTCCTAGCCATTAGTGAAATTTTTCGTAAATAACTTATCAAGCTCGCGAAGTTGTGATTTTTGAGAAAGTAAACAGCTTCTCAAGTAGCTTTTATACTCACTATAAAAATAAAAATAAAAAAAATTCTTGTTTAAATTAAGAAAGCCAAAATGTTATAAAATCTTTGTTAAAATAAATATTATACTGAAACTTACGTGCGTAATGATTTCAGTTAATCATTATGGAAAAGCACATATCGATGCGCTTGTGCCCAAGATTTATCATCTAGCTCAACCACTTCAACTTTGCCGATTGATTGTCCAAAACTTTCAAATAAGTATGTCTCAGCTAAGTTGTTGTGTGTGAGCCCATCATTTCTACCCGGTCTGTTAAATATTGTTTCAACATCTCCCAAATATCTTGCACAAAATGTCGCACACTCCTCCGCTAAATATTCTTCAGCAATTGATCCTTCTAGATAGCGTTTGTTCCGACAATAAGATTTTAACTTTTCTAAAAACCTAAAACAGAATACATAACAATCGTAATGTGTGTAATTAAACGTTATTTTTAAGATAAAAGTATAATAAGCTAATTAGCAAATAATACCTTTCTAATGGGTATATCCATCGATAGAAAATCGGTCCATCGACTTTTGCTTCATAACAAAGATGGATAACCAAATGCACCATTATAGTGAAGAATAAGGGAGGAAAAATCTTCTCTAAGTGGCACAAAGTTAGAGCCACTCGATCTTGAAGTTTTTCAATCTTTTCAACCTTGAGAACTTTGCCACAAATCTCTTTCATTATATTACTAAGTTCAATTATGCAAGAAGTCACTTGCTTTGACATAGAACAACATAAAGCAAGTGGAAGTAAGTCTTGCATTAAGATGTGGTAATCATGTGCCTTTAAGGAAGAAAGTTTTTCATCATTGACATTCACACATCTTGATATATTTGAGGCATATGCATCCGGGACCTTCACATCTTTCAACACCTTACAGAATACGTCCTTCTCTTTTTTAGACATCCCAAAGCAAGCAGGAGGTAACCGTGATTTTCCATTAGGAAGTAATTCTGGATGAAGATCACGGCGAATTTCCATGTCAACTAGGTCAAGTCGACTTTTTAAGTTGTCTTTTGATTTTCTATCCATATTAAGAATTATCCCGATGATATTTTCACAAACATTCTTCTCTATATGCATCACATCAAGGTTATGACGCAATAAATTATGCTTCCAATAAGATAACTTAAAAAAATACTTTTTTTTTTCCAAAAATCCGCCTCATTTGGATCATCTTATTCATCTTCTTCCTCATCACTCTGAATATCAACATCACCTTCAAACATCTCCCTCGATCTTTTCCTTGACTGTGTGCTACTTGAGTGGTTCATCTTTCCATAATTGAAATTAATATCTTTCAAAATCAAGAAGATATTAGACCCAATAGTGGTCTCAAGTGCTTCTCTTAACTCTTCATTGCCATCAAAGACATGTTTTTGGAATCTAAATCTATGATTTTCATCTAACCACCGACGATGTCCCATATAACTGAATTTCTTTCCGTTATATAACCATTTCGAACATGTTTGCGTAGCACAGCAAGGACAAGCATAAAGACCTTTGCTGCTCCAACCAGATAGATTTGCATAAGCAGAAAAAATCGTTTATAGTCCATAGCAAAGCTGCACGCAAATTAAAGTTTTCCCTTTGTCGCAACCTAAACAATAACAAGTCTCATTGCGAGACTTTATATTCGTTAAGTGTGACATTGGAAAGACAGAGGAAAAGACGACTTAATTCCTCTTGAAAAATGAATGTTTGAAAATGACTTCGAAAAAGACATGGAGTCGCCACCAATCTTTTTTGGCTAGGTGTGATCGGCCACCTATTAAAACCAGATTTGTAAAACATTTTAAAATTAATTAAAACATTCTTAAAACCAATTTCAAGTCTGCGTTTTAAACCAGAGAAATCAAAGAAGCGGGTTCGGGACTTGGTTACGTGTGGGGAAGGATTAGCACCCCCACAACGCTCGTATAAAACGGTACCCTTTTAATCATGTGTTATCTCAAGTCTCGGTAAAAAGTCGGTTTTAAATTTAGTATTTCAAATTAATTCCCAAATTAAAGAAAAATAATCTCATTTTTTTATTGAAAATGATTCAGAATTTATTAATTCAAAATTTTCCTATATTCCCCGAAAATTAGGCAAAATATAAAATTTTTTATTTATTTAGAAATTTTTCGAATCAATCTCGTTTTAAGAAAGATATACCGTTATTAATGATAATTGATGATTTACTCCCCGATAACCCGAAAGAGAACTCATGAATTATTTTAATTCGGGAATAACTTTATTTTATTTGAAAATCATTATCTTTTTTTAAAATATTTAAAAAAAAATGAATATAAACATGTATGACATAATAAAGATGATATAGCAAAGTCTAGATAATATAATGCAACCTAAGTGATATGATATAATTTAAATGGCATAGCATATTCTAAATGAAATGAAATATCCTAAGTAAGATGATATATTTTAAATGAAATGAAATATCCTAAGTGACATGATATATTCTAAATGAAATGAAATATCCTAAGTGACATGATATATTCTAAATGAAATGAAATAACATAACATAACATATTTTAAATAATATAATCTAGATGACATGGAATATAATCTAAATGACATGAAATTATATGAAACATAAAATAATGTTATCATGAAATATGCATGAAAATAAAAATAATAATGCATGAACATAGTATATGCTAAATGATGTAACAAAAATAAATGACTAAATAAAAAGCATAGGATAGCATGAAATATTCAAAACCATATAACAAACAATATAACATCATAAAATATAAATCAAAATAACAACAATACCATAGAAATTATCATAGCAAAAATCACATATTATATAGTATGCATGAACATGAAAAATGCAATGCATGAAAGTGTATTTTTTTCCTTTAAATAAGGAAATCCGTATACCTAAAAAGATATCTGGCTACCTTAGAAAAAGACATCAAATTAAATTTTCTAAAATCAAAATACTTTGTGATTGGTTTAAAAACAATTTTTAAAATCTTGGATAATAAAACATCATAGCCAAATTCCCCTTTGAAAATACTCTATTTCCTAAGTTTGAAAACCCGGACTTGACCACTGATGGAGACTCAATTAAGAGTTGTAAACCCAAGTGCAGGTTATGTTCAAGTAATAAATTCTCGGGTGTCCGAGGTCGAACCACAGGGAAGCGTATTAGTAAGTATAAGTTTATAAATATATAAGAAAAAGAAAGAAAAAAAGATATTAGGGAATCAACAACAAAACAAGATAAATAAGATATTAGAGAACAAAATAAACAAAATAACATAAAAGAAATTAAACAAGATATAAACAAAACAATAAGAAAAGAATGTTGAGGTTAGAGAATCCACTCTTAGTGTTATGCTAAGATTAATCTTGTTTTATTACACAATTGAAATCCACACATAAGGGAGGTTCCAATCGGAAGGTTTAGCAATTCAGTCCAAATTGTCCAACGTCCATAGCATATGATATTATGTTCATTTGGTGTCCTCAAAACTCATAAAAAGAGTCCAAGCATTCCTTATGCCAAGGTATATGTCTACAACAAATCAAGGTTATGAAACCAAGCATTTACTGTGCCATTTTCCTTGTCAATAATGAATCAAGATCCCTACTTTGCAAGTATGATTTTAAACCAAAAGAAAATATTATCTATACTAGTGTTTATAAATGATGATTCATTTTAGCTCATGTTTAAAAGACTAACCTTAGCATTTACCAAAAGCTTCACCTCATCACCTCAACAATATGATTAGCAACACATACTAGATATGAATAAAATGAAAAGAAATGTAAGAAGCATAAGTAAATAAAAAAAGAAAACTAGAGAAAGGAAAGAAGAAGAAAACTTAGAGAATTTTATTACAATGGCTAATATCCTACCAATCTATCTTTAATGCTCATCCAAGGCCCTCTATTTATACACATTTTGGAGAGCTAAATGACAAGAGACAAGCTTTATAAATTTTAAAGGTAGGTATAATAGGTGGGTGCATTTTTCTAACAATTTTCGTCATATTGTATGACAATTCTGATCAGCCAGTTTGATGGTCGATTTTGTCAATGTTGGAGGCTCTATCTGATCAAATGGTCTTCTAGAAAAATATACCCCTATCAGTTACGGATCCATAGCCGTTGAAATCAGATCATTTGCTCATGTGGATCGGAAGATATGGTCAAAATACCAAAACAGGTCAGCACAGACGTCATTGCACATCAGCCAACTTGATGGTCGATTTCGCTAGGGAAAACGACTCCGTTTCAAGAAGTGTAAAACATGAAAAAGATAGATATGCCTCTTAACTATGCACTGTAAAAATTTCAGCCTTAATGCTTCAGTGAAACTCCAGATATAGCTGATATGGCAAAAGGTGTCGGAACTGGAACTGAATTGGATTTGCCCTTAATTCTTGATTTAACCTAGTAATCTGAAATCACTCAAAGAAACTCGTGAAAAACACCAAATTACATAAAAATATAAAATATCATAAACACAATTAGACTAAGCAATAATAACTCGTATTTGACACAAAACAATAATAAAACATAACTAAGAACTATATAATTATACGAGTTATCACACCCCCACACTTAGATTGTTGCTAGTCCCTAGCAACGACTCAATAAAAATAAAATAAGAAAATCTAATCTAATCCATTTTCGTTGGAAATCACGGTGGCACTTAGCATGTGACACAAGCCTTTAAACCCCTAGGTGTCCCTAGTGGACGAGTTTAGTCTCGTGAGGGTTTGCTAGAACGATACCCACAAACATTGAAAAACTAAAATATAAGTAAACTACATACACTAAAAATATTTACTCCTAATCCTTTCAATATAAATTAGAGACAATCTTTGAACAAGTCTTATAAACTAATCAATAGCTCAAAGAATTTCACAAAAATTCATGCTTGAATGTAAATAAATGAGTTAAGCCAATATTAACATAACATATTTCAATCAAAATAGTGCATATTCAACTTAATCTCAACTTCTCACTATACTCTCATGATTTTCACTCTTTAAAGTAGTGGTAAAGTGTTTACACTCAATCAATCTCATGAAAACAGTTCTACCATATGCTTGCTTGTCCATCTATTCTCCACTATTTAGATCATACAACTTCATAAATCAAGAGGTCTTTTTTCAAGGTT
Source organism: Fremontodendron californicum (assembly GCA_030761205.1). Taxonomy (NCBI): domain Eukaryota; kingdom Viridiplantae; phylum Streptophyta; class Magnoliopsida; order Malvales; family Malvaceae; genus Fremontodendron; species Fremontodendron californicum. Next base: position 8,782,678 of record JAULJL010000036.1, read on the forward strand.
GTAATGGGGCCAAAGGGTTATAATGTGGTTAAAGAACAAAAGGATAAAGATATCACAAAGGTTCCAAAGAGTTCATAGAGTTTAGAGACATAATAAGATCATACGAATAAAACTTCTCAAAACTCTTATAAAGCACATAATAACATAGGCTAAATATTCATGTTGAGCCTTTGCTTCATTCTAACCAACTTTGTAACATCTTTTTCTTTACTTTAACTAGAAGTTCAAGAGAAGATATATATTTTTTTTTAATATGGGAATGTATTTGACAATGATCCCTTTCTTTTTCTCTTGACTTTTGCCTCTCTCCTCCCCCACACTTATCTTTCGTTCTAACCCAAATTTTCAAAAAGTATCCCTTGTTTTCGCAATATGTCTCAAAATATATAATCCATCTTTAGAACAAGGGTAAGGATATAAGTATATTTAGGCTAGGTGTAAGTTCTGGTTACCAATAAAATAGCATATTTAATGTAGGCTCAAATTGGCTCACTAGTGGGGATGTTCTCTTAGAACATTAATAATGGATGGCTGTTTGGCTCTGGTTATAATCCTAATGCCTCTATCATATTCATGTTGTCACATGTATCAATATAGTCTCAAACGGTTTAAAGCAAGTTCTAGAGAATCATGTAATCATAAGAGCACTCAAGAAAGAAATTAGATTGATTTGTATAATGCATCAATCATTATAGGCTCAAAAACTCACAAGGATGATTATACAAGTCAGATTAAGTCTAAACATGCTTCTTTCTCAATCAACATATCATATTAACATTGGCTCATAAAAAGGTTGACATCAAGCTCAATTCTCATGAAAATCTTCTCACTAATAAATCTGTTTTAGACTTATGCAATTCATATCTCATCATTGTATTAAAAAGGAACTAGAACACATTAAAAAAATAAAAATAATAATAAAGACTCATAAAAAAAAAAATAGTAGACAAAAATAAAAGAAATCCTAAATCGTTCCCCCCACACTTAATTCTTACATTGTCCTCAATGTAAGTCTATTAACCCAAATGAAAGAATCATGTGTAAGAGAAAAGAACTAATAACATAAGAATAGGAATAACTAAGACTCAAAACAAAACAAACTCATGCAACCTAATTAATCCTAAAATACTAAACAAAAATTAACAAGTAAACATAAAAAGATTAAAATCAAACTGACAAGGTATGTCTCAAGTCTCCCTTACTCAGACCTTGTTCAGAATGAATACTTCTAAATTGCTTAAAACACAACAAACTTTTTTTTTTTTTTGAAAGAAGAAATCAAACTGACAAGGTATGTCTCAAGTCTCCCTTACTCAGACCTTGTTCAGAATGAATACTTCTAAATGGCTTAAAACACATCAAATTTTTTTTTTTTTTTTAAATTAGCAAAATATGTCCCTTACCCCCTACTAAAGGTAGAATTTAGGAGATATTACCTGCAGAGGTTGCTAACCACTTATTATAACTGAGACACAACAAACAAAATGTTAGATAATGTCACAAAGACAGAGTGCAATCCACTCCTTGCTCGTCCATATCTCTTTTTCTTTTTCCGAGCGTTTGTGAAACAACCGTAGCAGATAAATACTCATAAGCTTGGAGCTTTTTGAGTAAATCTTCAATGGTTGTAGCAGAAATTATGGTTCTCCTTGCCCCTGAAAACATGAATCCATTATCCACAGCATTATCTAAATATGAAAGCAAATTACTAAAATAACCATTAATATTAAGCAAACCAATGGGTTTCTTATTTGTGACCAAAGATGACCAAGAAGGCACGCAAGCTATTTCTTCCAATGTACCCAGACCTCCTGGTAAAGCAATGAATGCATCGGCAGAATGGTACATGATTGTTATCCGTTCAGGGATACTCCAGACTTGTATTTCCTTACCCACGGTAGGTCCACAAAAACCTGTGAATAGTTTTGGCACGATTCCTAGAACTGGACTTCCTCCGGCGTGTGCTGTTGTAGCGACTGCTCCCATTAAACCCGTACTACCGCCTCCATAAATCAACTGGATCTTTTGTTGGGCAAGTATTACTCCAACTCTTATGGCTTCATCAGCGAATATTTTATTTTTCCCTGGATAAGCACCTCCAAAGACACAAATTTTTTCAATGCGCTGGGATGAAGTACTTTCCATTTTTTTTTTGAGTGCCTGAAAGAGAATGAGTACATGGTGTAATATATAGAGGACTGAGTAGTGAATCAGACAAGAGTAATAATGTCGCCGAAAGTGTATTTGACCTGTCAGAAGAAAATGTTAACCTAACAAAAGATTTTTGTGTGATTTCAGGAAGAAAATCAAAAAGAGAAGAAAAATCAACCGTAAAAGACCAATGCAAAAAAAAAAAAAAAAGAGAATAATTACACAAATCGAACAACACGTAAATTAAACCGAAATAAAGTTATTGCAAATCAAACCAAAAGCTGAGAAGTCATTTATTGTAGTTGTGATTGTGGCTCACATCTTCCTCTGGTTTTACGTCCAGAAACGGCTTAAACGCCTTCTATGAGTCGAGGATATGCTTCCCATCCAGTTTTCTTACAAGCTGGCAAACAGGGTCTTTTAACATCAGATTCCCAAGATGTTGCCATTCCCTTTGGAATTGTGACCATAAATCAAGAATTTCTCTTTGTACGTCTCCACTAGGATGCGTCTCAAGAGAAAGTTGGATATTACCCAAATTCTCCTTACTCAGTCCATCCTTAATGAATTCAATTTTATCATCTCGATTAGAGGACGGAATCCCAATAGAACGACATTTACCGTTACACGTCCATCGTGCACATTTGTGGCAATTTGAACTCATGCGCTTTGCTCGTCGCTTCTTTGCAAAAGTGCTTCTACCTTTACCTGGTAAATGCAAAACAGGAAGATATTCATCTTCACGTACCTTAGCTTCAATTATCCAACGTATGTCTTCAGGAATCCCTTTGTGCATAAGCATTCTTAATCTTTCAAATCGAACTTGGTAAAGCTTCAGTAAAATATTTCGAGGAAAAGGAGGGAATCGTTTCTGCAATCTTTTGAGAATATCATCCATCCTGAAAAAAAAATAAAAAAAAATGAAAGAGAAATTGAAAGAGAAATTTATATACAATATCAGTTTTGTGGGTAGCTGATGGAACCGACTTAAATAATCACGGAGTACCGTTATCCGCCATTTAACCGGGGTTAAAAAAAATGTATTATTTTTTTTTTTTTTTTGGAAATTAGTAAAAATTATATTTACATCTAGTTATTTTCAAAACAAGGATCAGAAAGAAAAACAACCTCTTCTTGAGTAACATGATTTTCCAAAAAGAGTTTGAGTCTTTGTCCATTTACCTTGAATACGTTACCATTTTGAGGATTCTCAATGTCAACTGCTCCATAATGATACACATGCTTAACCACAAATGGGCCAGTCCATCTTGATCTCAACTTACCGGGAAATATGTGAAGTCTAGAATTATAAAGTAGAACTTTTTGCCCAACATCAAATGTTTTTCTTGAAATTAACTTGTCATGAAAGGCTTTAGTTCTTTCTTTATGAATTTTAGAATTCTCATATGCATCTTTGAATAAAGTTGGCCAGTAAAATCCACACTGTAAAATTTTTGCAGCAGTTTTCTTTGATGAAAAATGACCACCACATGCCTCGGAATGACAAAACTTAATTACACTACTTACCTCATTGTCGGGAATGCATCTTCGAAAAATTTGATCAGGACAATATTTGAACAAGTAAGGGTCATCCCAGTAGAACTTCTTTACCTCATTCAGAAACTTCCTTTTATCTTGGGGGCTCCATTGAGAAGGAATTTTTCCCAAAAAGGAATATTTTAGCTCGGATGGCAATGGTTTTAAATCCAGCTTGGGCGGTTCAATAGTTGATGGTACAGTGACATTTGTGAGTGATGGGAGTTCCTCAAACTTTTGTTTCCAACGATGCTTATCCTGAAAAGAATTTAACAAAGAATCAGTGTGTGAAATTTCTGAAGCATTATCAAACTCACATTCAATTAAATAAGCTTCTAAAGGATCATGGAATGTGGTAGTGGTGAGATGTTCATGAACAAGTTCTTCAATGAAATCCACTTCATGTACTTCTGAATCATCACCAGGTTGCTTGCAAATGTTGAACACATTTAATTCTAAAGTCATATTTCCAAAAGAAATGTTCAAAATACCATTCCTGCAATTTATCAGAGCATTAGAAGTTGCAAGAAATGGACGGCCTAATATAACAGGAATTTGAACATTTGGATTTGAAACAGGATGTGTGTCCAAAACAATAAAATCAACAGGGAAGTAAAAATTTTCAATTTGAACCAAAACATCTTCAACTATCCCTCGAGGAATTTTTACAGAACGATCAGCTAGTTGAAGTGTAACAGGTGTTTCCTTGAGTTCACCTAAACCTAACTGTTGATAAACAGAAAAAGGCAAAAGATTAACACTAGCACCAAGATCAAGCAATGCACGTTCTATTCTAGTGTTTCCAATGATGCATGAGATTGTTGGACATCCAGGATCTTTGAATTTTGGTGGAGTAAGGTGCTGAATGATTGAGCTCACACTTTCCGTCAGAAATGCTTTCTTTTGTACATTATGTTTCCTTTTAAATGTGCACATGTCCTTCAAAAATTTAGCATAAGATGGAACTTGTTTGATTGCATCCAATAAAGGAATGTTAATCTTAACTTGTTTGAAAAGTTCATAAATTTCTGCATTTTGATTCAAATTCTTTATTGTTTGCAACCTTTGAGGAAAAGGAACAGGATGCATACCTTTTTCTTTGTCCAAATTTTCAAGAAGTTCAGACTTACCATCATCCTTACCGTTACTTTTCGGAGGGGAAGGAGGATCTTGGTCTTTTGATGGAATGTTTTTGTCAATTGCCTTTCCACTTCGAAGAGTTGTGATAGAACTGGCATTTTCCTGTTGAGTTTCATTGGAGCAAGAAACAAAACATTGAGTAGAAGGGTTAGGCTGAGGTTGAGCAGGAAACTTACCTTTTTCTTGAGTGCGTAATGAAGCTGTCAATGTGGACAAGGTGTTTTTGATCTCATTGATGTCCTGTGAAGTTTGGTTATTCACATTTGCTTGTGTTTGCATGAATGCTTGCAATGTCTCTTCCAAGGTTTGTACACGTGAAGGTTGATAAGAAAAAGTGTTGCCCGGCTTTTGAGATTGTGGTACCTGAACATGATTATTATTCCGCCAACTGAAATTGGGATGATTTCTCCATTCAGGGTTATACGTTTCAGAGTAAGGAGAAGGAAAAGGCTTTTTAAATGTGTTTATGGAATTTACTTGATCATGCAACGCTTCTTTAAGAATGGGAATGTTTGGACATTCAGAAGTGGGGTGTCCCATGATTTCACAAATTCCACAACTTTCTTCATTTTTAACCGTTTTGACTTCTTTTACTTCTCTAAGTTCCATGGCTTCAATCTTTCTAGCCAAATTAGCTACTTTAGCTTTTATCTCATCTTCTTGACTAAAATGATATTTACCTCTGTTAGAAACAAGATTAGATCTATTGAAACTTTCAGAGGAATTATCTGTGTGCCAGGCTTGAGAGTTATCTGCCAAATGGTCTAGGTAGTCAAAGGCTTCTTCAGGTTCTTTTTCTAGAAACTCACCGTTACACATTGTTTCAACAAATTGTTTAGTTTCGGGAGTTAAACTTTCATACAAGAAACTAATAAGACGCCATTTTTCAAAACCATGATGTGGACAAGAACTTAACAAATCTTTAAAACGCTCCCAGCACTGAAAAAATGCTTCATTTTGATTTTGATTGAAATTTTGAATCTGTCTTTTCAAAGCAGTAGTTTTATGTGCTGGGAAAAATTTCTTTAGAAACTCAGTTTGTAATTCTTGCCATGTGCCAATTGACCTTGGTTTTAAATTATGAAGCCAAATTTTTGCTTTATCTTTTAAAGAAAAAGGAAATAATTTTAGCTTGACAATTTCATTTGTACATTGTTGGTCATTAAAGGTGACACATACATCCTCGAAGTCTTTTAGAAACGAGTAAGCACTTTCCGATTCTAACCCATGGAAATTTGGAAGCAAAGCTATCATACCTGGTTTAAAACGAAAGTTGTTTGCATTGAGAGGAAAAATAAAACAAGAGGGTGATGAGCTTCGAGTTGGTTGCAAGTAGTCACGCATGGTGCGTACTTGTCTGTTCTCATCTTCAGCATGAACACTTTCATTGTCAGCCATGGTAGGAGTTGTATTAGAAAGATTACCTAAAAAAGTTTCACAATAAAATCTAACTAAACGACGAGATCTAAAATCACGTCGCCAAACAAGCATAAAACAAAGTTAATATACAGATTAGGCGGTATAACCAGCCAATAAAAATAAAACAAAGTTAATATACAATATAAATATAAATATATAGAAAATTAGGCGGTATAACCAGCCAATAAAAATAAATATAGGCGGTATAACCAGCCAATAAAAATAAATATACTTATAAACTTATATACTTAGTATTGCCTCTCCGGCAACGGCGCCAAAAACTTGATGGAGACTCAATTAAGAGTTGTAAACCCAAGTGCAGGTTATGTTCAAGTAATAAATTCTCGGGTGTCCGAGGTCGAACCACAGGGAAGCGTATTAGTAAGTATAAGTTTATAAATATATAAGAAAAAGAAAGAAAAAAAGATATTAGGGAATCAACAACAAAACAAGATAAATAAGATATTAGAGAACAAAATAAACAAAATAACATAAACGAAATTAAACAAGATATAAACAAAACAATAAGAAAAGAATGTTGAGGTTAGAGAATCCACTCTTGGTGTTATGCTAAGATTAATCTTGTTTTATTACACAATTGAAATCCACACATAAGGGAGGTTCCAATCGGAAGGTTTAGCAATTCAGTCCAAATTGTCCAACGTCCATAGCATATGATATTATGTTCATTTGGTGTCCTCAAAACTCATAAAAAGAGTCCAAGCATTCCTTATGCCAAGGTATATGTCTACAACAAATCAAGGTTATGAAACCAAGCATTTACTGTGCCATTTTCCTTGTCAATAATGAATCAAGATCCCTACTTTGCAAGTATGATTTTAAACCAAAAGAAAATATTATCTATACTAGTGTTTATAAATGATGATTCATTTTAGCTCATGTTTAAAAGACTAACCTTAGCATTTACCAAAAGCTTCACCTCATCACCTCAACAATATGATTAGCAACACATACTAGATATGAATAAAATGAAAAGAAATGTAAGAAGCATAAGTAAATAAAAAAAGAAAACTAGAGAAAGGAAAGAAGAAGAAAACTTAGAGAATTTTATTACAATGGCTAATATCCTACCAATCTATCTTTAATGCTCATCCAAGGCCCTCTATTTATACACATTTTGGAGAGCTAAATGACAAGAGACAAGCTTTATAAATTTTAAAGGTAGGTATAATAGGTGGGTGCATTTTTCTAACAATTTTCGTCATATTGTATGACAATTCTGATCAGCCAGCTTGATGGTCGATTTTGTCAATGTTGGAGGCTCGATCTGATCAAATGGTATTCTAGAAAAATATACCCCTATCAGTTACGGATCCATAGCCGTTGGAATCAGATCATTTGCTCATGTGGATCGGAAGATATGGTCAAAATACCAAAACAGGTCAGCACAGACGTCATTGCACATCAGCCAACTTGATGGTCGATTTCGCTAGGGAAAACGACTCCGTTTCAAGAAGTGTAAAACATGAAAAAGATAGATATGCCTCTTAACTATGCACTGTAAAAGTTTCAGCCTTAATGCTTCAGTGAAACTCCAGATATAGCTGATATGGCAAAAGGTGTCGGAACTGGAACTGAATTGGATTTGCCCTTAATTCTTGATTTAACCTAGTAATCTGAAATCACTCAAAGAAACTCGTGAAAAACACCAAATTACATAAAAATATAAAATATCATAAACACAATTAGACTAAGCAATAATAACTCGTATTTGACACAAAACAATAATAAAACATAACTAAGAACTATATAATTATACGAGTTATCAATCACCCTTGACCCGAGCTTTATAAAATCATTTTTAAAGATTAAAATGGCTTAGAAACCAACCTAGGACAATAGCTAAGGTTCCTAATCAACCCCCTCTAAATGCCTTAGCTAAAAACAGAAAATTATTTTTTCTTTGAATTCAAATCTGACTCTACTGTCCAGATTTAAAGTGTGATTTTTTAACCTATTTTTAAAATTTCAAAAAAATCTAAAAACAATACAGGAGAATCAAAACATGTAAAAATCTATGGAAAAAATTGGCTTAATTTTTTGACTAAGGATAACTTCCCAGAAAAATCGTAAAAGTCAGAACCCTGGGTGAAAAACAGTTTTGCAAAAATATATTTTTAAGCCATTGATAAAATCATTCAAAATAAAAATATTGGAGACTTTCTATGAACCTACAAACAGTAGCTAAAATTTATAAAAATTTGGACAAAAATTGTCTAAGTAAAAAAAATCACAAAGGTAGAAAAATCAACTTGACAACTTCTTAATTTTCCACAAGTATGCTCATGTGAGCTTGACTTTGAGCCATTGATTGGCCTAAGTCAAAAATCAAGTGGCATGATATGATATGCATGAACAAACAGCAAGTTAAATGCATGAAATGCATGATCTAAAGCCTAAATGACATAGAAAATGCATGGCAATTCAAAATGACCTAGACCTAACATGAACTTGCATGGCAATAAATGCAACCTAGGCCTAAACATGCATGAAATGCATGGCAATGCAAATGAAACCTAGACCTAAAAAATGCATGGCAATAACACAAACACATAGCATACTATATTAAAATACACAAAATCATAGCATGGAAATGCAAACCTATCAACTAGCAAGATAAAAATGCACATACAAGACATAGAATGGGGGTAGCCGAATGGTCATACTTCAATGATGAAATCCTAGCATGGCATTTACACAAACACATGACATACTAAATGCAAGACTAAAAATGAAACATGCTAAACCAAGCAAACATGATGTAAAGGAATGAACATAACTAGACATTTTCACAAACACATAGTATAGTAAAATGTAAATCATGAACAACTCAAACATGTTGAAAACAGAAAATTAAAAATGGTAGACAAGGTAAGTAAACATGAAAACACGATGATAAAATCAAAAATAGAGGTAAGTAAGTAAAAAGATTAAAACAAGCTCCATATCTTTGTTAAAAAACATCAAAACATGCTAGACATCACAAACAACATGAAATAAAGATCAAACACCAACCATATTAGAAAAAAAAAAACATGACCATTCGGCCAACCTCCTAAAATGTAAAAAAAAAAAAATTGTTTTTCAAAATTTTTCAAGAAAGCATGAGAAAGGAGCTTGAAGAGAAAGCTTAAAAACACTCATTTCAAAATCAAAATCAATAGAAAATCACCAAATATCAAATGAAAACAGCAAATTAAGGATGGATCCTAAAATGTAAAAAAAATTGTTTTTCAAAATTTTTCAAGAAAGCCTGAGAAAGGAGCTTGAAGAGAAAGCTTAAAAACACTTATTTCAAAATCAAAATCAATATAAAAACACCAAATATCAAATGAAAACAGAAAATTAAGGATGGAAATGCAAAAAAAAAGTGCAAGAGTAAGGTGCTTTTAGCTACCTCTAAAAGCTATTTTGCAAGCTTTTTTTCTCTTCTTACTTTCTTTACCTTTCAAAACTTTCTATTTGCTTTAAAAAATGGAGAGTATTCAGCCAAGAAGAAGTATGAAAAAATGAAATCCCCCCTCCCATATGCCTTGGCCGAATGGCCTATAGATGGTGTAGGAAAGTTGTCATTTTTTTCCACCAATTTTGATCCAATGGTCTTTAATCCAAGATGCTTTCTATGTAAAATTCCCACCTTTAGATTGGAATAATCAGCCCCTAAATATGATGTCATGAATATGACATCATAAATATGACATCATCCTTCTTCATCCATTGGTCTATGTGTTGCAAATTCAAAGGCTTGATAAAAAAAATAACTACCTTCCTATTCACTCTTGGCCTTTAGATGAAATGGCTTAGAAAAATCACTCACCATCGTGGGCTTAGCTAATTGCTCTCTTAAAATCCAGCCCAATCTCCATTACAAGAAAGGCCCTTTTCGGTTTTTTCGGTAAAATGATCTTTTTGATCCCCAAACCTAATTAAATAGCAAACGGACTCCAAATCCAAATTTTATTTCTTTAATACTTTCAAAATAATAAAAAATTTAATTCTGGAAGTTTTCAAAAATTTTTGAGCCCATTTGCTATTTTTCGGATTTTTTCTTTCAAAATTGCCCCTTTGTGTACCCGAACTTTTACCATTTTTTAAACGAGCTCCGAATCCAAATTTTTATTCACCAATCTCTTCCAAATAATTTAAAAGTGAGATCTGGAAGTTTTCATAATTTTTGGAGCTCATTTGCTATTTTTTCGAGATTTATCTGCTTGAATTTTAGCTTAGTGGGCCCGGGATTTTCCATTTTGCAAACGAACTTCGAATCCAGATTTTATTTTGCCAATCTCTTCCAAATAATTTAAGAATGAGATCTGCAAATTTTTAAAATTTTTGGAGCTCATTTTCTATTTTTTCCGAATTTTTCAATTTTGCCCTTTTGTCTCCAAAGCTCGGTTTTGCTCAAAACAAGTCCGATTTTCAGATTTTATTTTTTTGTGCCTTTTTCATATATGGAATTGGAGCTGGTCTGAAAACTCTCAATTCTTACGATCAAATTCCCCTCCGATTTGATTTTTCCTTTTTTCACTATCGGGAATTTCCTCGTTTTTCCGTTTTTCCTCCAATCGGCTCTTTTCTCAGAATTTCTTCAAACTGAGCCTTGAGCTATCCTTGTTTACTCACTCATCATCAATTAGGGGCTTTAGTTTTACCGAATTGGGCCATTTCTGCAATTTTCCCAAATTTCACCAAAATCCACTAAAAACCCTAATTCTCGGTTTTCTTCCAAATTGACTTTTCCTTCAGTTTTTCTTTCAAGTAGCCTCTCTATTACCCGTAGTCAGTGCTTATCTTCCATTTGGATCCTCCAATTTCGACCAATTTGATCGTTTAAGCACTTTTTCCCAAATTTTCCGAATTAGGGTTTCCTTTCTATTGAATCTTCGTAACCCAACTTCCGAACTCCATATCTTTCATTGTAGACCTCAAATTATCAAAATTCTTTCACCATTGTTCAATTGAACTTTGAATCTTGATTTTGAAAGTGGGTTGACTTTTAGTAGTTGACTTTTTTGGGTTGACTTTTTCAAGATTGACTTTTTATATTAAACTAAGTCTCGGAGTACCATCTGCAGGATGAGAAAAGCCTTTTTGCATTCTGAAACATCACTTTAGGAGGAAAACATACATGATTTAGTGGTCCAGATAAAATTAGGTGTCTACACCCTTTTTGATACATCATATGTTTGAACCCCTTCCCAAAATTGCTTCAACTTTTGAATAAGAGGTTGCATATAAATGTCAATATCATTCCCTAGACCTTTCTCTCCAGGAATTATCATGGACAAGATAAAAGAGGATTGTTTCATGCAAATCCATGGAGGCAAATTATAAGGAATCAAGACAACCAACCAAGTACTATAAGAAGTACTCATTATTTTGAACGGATTAAAACCGTCAGAACCAAGTCCAAGCCTCACATTCCAAGGATCATTAGCAAAACATGGGAACTTTTTGTCGAATAATTTCCAAGCCAAAGAATCCGCAGGATGTCTTAATAGGCCATCATCAGTCCTTTCATTATGATGCCATGTCATAGAATCATGTTTTTGCAGACATGAAAATTTGTTGAAGTCTCGGTATTAAAGGAAAATACCGCAAAATTTTTGCAGGCTTCTTTTTTAATTGTGCATCACCATCGTCCTCATTCACATTTTCTTCTATATTTTTGTTCAACCATCGAGATTTACCGCAGACATGATAAAATTGTTGATTTGTTCTTTCACCACAATACAACATACAGTCATTTGGGCAACTATGAATATTTTCATATCCAAGGCCTAGATCCTTTATCATCTTCTTCCAATCCTTACAAGATTGAGAGATTTTTGCAAAAGGAAACATTTCTTTCATAAACTCTAATAATAGTGTCAAAGAATTTCTTGTCCACCAGCATAAGCATTTTAAGTGAAACAGACAGACACAGAAAGACAATCTTGAATGCTTAGATCCCTCGTACAGTTCTTCATTCAAATCATCAAGTAACTTATAAAACTTTTCCGTTTCTCCATTGGATTCTTGATCACCTACACCTCTTCTCGTTTCAGCAAAGTCATTCATGGCAACATTGAACCCACCATTTCCTCTAGGAACTTCTAGTAAAGATGTTTGGAAACTGTGGTTACACATGTTAAATGCATCCCGCAACATGCCTTCCATGTCATCTTGTCTAATAGACTGATGTTGGTTGTTAGAATAACTTGGAGAAACTCTAGAAGATGACATAGAAGTTGCTCTCCATGAAAAAACCATTGTCTGTAACCCGGGAGAAATCTTTCATAAATCAAATGTTCGAAAACAACTTCATGCATATGCCAATCAATATTAGCACACCTCAAACAAGTACATAATATCATATTATCTTCGCTTGCATTTTGAAAAGCGAAATTGAGAAAACTATCTACTCCATCTTGGTACTCTTGACTTAGTCTCGACTTTTACATCCAACTCTTATCCATTTCGTAAGTAAGTCTAAATTATAAAATAATATATTATAAGTTCTGCTAAATTCTAGTAAATGATCAATAAACATGGAGCTACATTCTACTCAGTCATGATTGCCTGCACTTCATACTCTATAACAGATCATATTCGTGTTTAAGGATTTAAGTCTAAACTTGAAGTTGATTTAAGGCTCTTTAATTTTATTTTATTTTATATGGTCTTCCTCATATGAGATTTGGATTTAATGTCTATCCTCAGAAATTTCTAGGAAATTCAAACAACTCATGAATCAATACAGTTTGACAAATATCAATTAATCATCAATTTAATGGTCAGTCAATATAGTGTGGAACGTGATTTTTACCAAGGCAATTTGTATGCATACGGTCTAAACATAAACACAATATAAATTATTAAATATTTGGTGCATACGTGTATAAAATTGTAAACACAAATATGATACTAAATCGTACCTTGTAGTTTTTTCTTCTGCAGCAGCTGTTACAAGAATTTGGTGCCTCAAGTCGATGTAAGAGTGATTAAAAGGTAAAATTGCAACTGTAAAATTAAAAGCAATTTTTAGCTAGTAGGAAGTATCCCGATGATAGCAATTGTAAAATTAAAAGCAATTAAACCGATGATAGCAACTGCAGGTAAGTAGAGTGAATGAATAGACTCTATATTTATATTCATGAAGGATTTATGTAATATAGAGTAAATTATGTGGATTCCTTTAAACCGAATGCATATTTATTTTGTTCTTTAAAGATGCAAGCAATCTAAATTGATGCTAAAGAACGATGATCATGAATGAATACAAACATATTTGCTCTTAAGCATTCCTCTAAATATTCTTGTTGTCGATGCATTCTCAAAGATTGGAGAATTATACTTCCCTCTTTGCAAGTTCTGCCCGGTTTAACGACAGCTACCCAATACTCGGGAGACCCTTTCCTCGAACCCATACTAGTTTCTGTAGGTCTTACCGTAACTAGTTTGTCTAGAAATATATGGCTTACATTTACATTTTTCAATTCCATTTCTGCTTATAAAATCACAGTTGAAACTTGAAACTTGAAAGCATCTGCTGAGGCAAATGGATTTTATTCAACTCTTTCAGTATAAAATAGCCAAAAAGGTTCACATTACATCCATACATAATGCTACAATAGGGATATAGAATCAACTGCTGTTATGTGCCCAGCACCTAGGGCCTGCAGCTGCTGGGTGCACCAACAACTGGTGCAGCTGCTGCTGGGTGCCCAACACCCAGGGCCTGCAGCTGTAATCTTAACCCAACAATAACATCTTAAACCCCTAAATCCAAAAACCAAAATCTTCAAACACTAAACCCATACCCCTAACCCTTACCCTAAACCAAAAATATACTCAAATTCCTAAATCGAATTTCACTAAACCTAATAACAAGACTAAATTAAAAATTAACATCAAAATAATCAAAAATCACATAATATTCAACAAAAAACGCAACAACTCAAATTCAAAAAATAAATAAATTCATACCTTCAAATTGTGCCACTAAAACCCAAAATCAAAATCCTCTCTTCAATTGATGATGTGAGAGAGAGAGAGGAGAGTGTTCTGATGGGAAAGAGGGGAAGGGGGAATTCCCATTTTCTTATTTTACGTTTAGTGGCGTTTGTCGAGGCAAACTTCACTACATATCCTAGCAAAACTCTGCGTTTTGCGTTTTTTTTTATTAATTAGCGGCGTTTATTTACTAAAACGCGCTATATAAATATATTTTGTGGCGTTTTATGCAACAAACGCCGCTATATATAATAACTCAAATACATCATTTAACTTAGAAAAAAAGATGGCGCTATAATATTTTTGGGGGAAAAAATTACCCCCGTAATTTAAAATTACTGGCTACGTTTGTACAGACACAAACGCCGCTGAAGGTCGACATACCGCGGTGTTTACGTGAATAAACACCGTTAAATACATTGATTAAAACGTTGTCATTTCTCTTTATAGAAATGGCGGACAACTTTTTTGGTGGTAAAAAAGGAACTACGTAATTTTGAGAAACATTTAGCGGCGTTTTTGTTCGTAAACGCCGGTAATTGTATCTTATTTAGCGACGTTTATTATTTACAATGGCGGTTGGGTATGAAACGTCGCGACATTTATAAAAACACACTACCTAGCAGCGTTTGTAAGTGAAACGCCGCCATTAAAATGTCACTAAAACCAAAAGTTGTTGTAGTGTTATAAAGATCAAGGTTATATCCCACTTGCTCCAACTATATATAGGGTTAAGTTTTTTGGTCACATGATGTCGACATTGTAGTCTTACCATTTCACTTTCATTTTTTTGTCCTTTTTTATGACTTTACATCATGCTATTTTTTTTATAAACATTGAAGAATCTATCCTTAATATGAAAGTTAGTTAAAGATAAATCTTAGATGCCTATTTAAATTCTCTAATAAAATTTCAAAATTTCTCATTCAAATGTACTCTATATATTGTAATTAAGAAGCGCGGATTGTATACTAATTATGATAAAAGTGATATTTCTTTTTTACAAAGTTTGATTTTTTAATTAAATATTAATTATTATATGAGTAGATACTTTTCTCACACGTAACCATACTTTCGAACCCAGCCTGATTTTTATTTTTCGCTGACCCAAAATTTATATTTTTATAAATTTTGATTAATTTTAGGATCTTATAAAAATATAAATTTTTTATAAGTGATCAATCATACCTAATTAAAAAATTATTTTGGGCATTCGAATGCCTTTCGTCTGGCATTCAAATGCCAATTTTGAAGTTTCAAAACTTTTTCAAAAAAATCTAGGGCATTCGAATGCTATTAAAAGGGCATTCGAATGCCTTATCAAATTTCCACACTACGCATTCGAATGCATTGGTTCAAAAATCAGAATGTTAATTCTAGGTTTCAAAAATTAATGGTTATGTTCTTGCATTCTTTCAACAAAAATCACAATTTTAAGTTTCAAAAACAGGGTCTAACAATTTCAACATTTCAAATTACGCAAATAACTCAATTTTATACATTTTGTGTAAGTATCAATGGCATTCGAACATATTTCAATTGGATTCAAAAGTATTTCACCAGAAAATCGTTTTTATTAAGTTCATGCCTATTTTGTATCAAAAATCAAATCTAAGAGCTCTGATATTAATGATGAATTATTCATATAATTCAATACAAATGTGAAATAAATTTACAAGATCGTTTGATAAAGAATGATTTGATTTATTGATGGAGAAGAATAAAATCACGAATGAAAATCGTCCAAGTTCCACAGCATAAGTCCATTTCAATTGAATTGCAGAGAATTTGAGTATTGCTTTATTTTCTTCCCTTCTTTACATTTTCTTTTCTCATCTTTCGGTTAGTAAAAACATATTGCCAAAATGAAAATTAAACTCCCTTTTATTTTTTGACCCTTAACTGCCTAGGATTCAAATGAATTTGAATCTTTAGATAGATATCTGCCAATGCCTGAAGGGAAAGAAAATAAACAGCCTTTGACAATTTTTCACTTGAATCGGATTCACCCGCAGACCCGACTCCAATTCTAACAATAACTAATTAACATGTTAGCAACATTATTTTTGCAAAATCCAAATCCTATTCACTACTTATCGCAATTTCGGATCATAATTAGCTTCAATAATAGAAAAGATGTTAAGATTTTGACTTTATAAGTTAATCAATAATAATTCAATAATATACAATTGAATTTGAGACAAGAAACTCCATCAATTATCACTAATTTCTTTTAATTTAAATTTATTCTACCCATTTTAGGATCCAAAACTTTTCATTGAAAGCCATTTCTTCCCAATATCTTCTCTCTTTTTTCTTCTTTGAAATTTCCACTCTCTGTCTACTCCCCTCCCTCAACTAGATCCGACAATTTTAATAATTCGTGCATTCATGTCATATTTATATTATTATTTTTAATATAATTGTGTTTAAAGTCTTAAATATTTAGATAAATTTTGACATATTAATAATTTATGTTATATAAATTCTGACATATTTATATATTTATTTCGTGTTCGTATTACTTTCGTATCATATTATATTTTATATTATATTTCAATTTTTTTTTATATTATATTCATGCGACTTAAAAATGGATCAAAATTAAGTAATTAACTGAAAAAGGATACAGCTTATACTGCTTCAGAGTAGATAGAGTAGTTGGGCAATTCAAGGTCTGATTCTGGTAAGTGGTAACTCTGTGATCACTGATCACACCACTGATGACTGAACCACCCCCATATTATTTAACCCTCCCTCCCGACACCATCATCTCCGTAGGGTCCCTCCAAGGTTCTTCCCAATTGTGTCCCTACTCTTAAAATTCATTAATAATTTTCACAAGGGCATTTCAGTAAAACCCGTCAAAATCACAAATACACTAATTAGTAATAGTACTCCATTTTTTATTACCAATTTATTTTATATGGGTGGGTCCGGGTCAAGAATCGGGTATTGAACTGGAGTTAGGTAGGGCCCACTTTGAGGCCCATCCAGGGCCTTTGATTATGATGATGATGGGTCTGGTCTACAAGGGCGGTCCGTAATTTATAACTTTTTTTTTTTTCTTACTCCAAATTCAATTTTGTTTAAAAGGAAAAAAAAAAAAAAAAAAAAAGCTATGAAGGGCCCCATCTAGACAATGACGAAGGGATCAACGTACCCTCAGTCCCTGACTACCTGAGCTTTGAGTTAGTGTCCTTAACGTAATTTTAGTCAAAGTGGATGGCTATGGCTTTCAAATTTTCACTACATTGGTCAAGCTTTAGTTGATTTAATCGGATTATCATGATGGCAATGGATAGTTATTAATCGGGTATGCCGTATTATTCGATCTGATTATGTTAGATTTTTTTTTTTTGGATAAGTAAAAAAAAAAAAAAAAAAATTGTGGTAGATTATGTTAGATTTGGGTATCTTATAATTGGATAATTATAGGATTTGGGTAAAAGATTTAGTATTTGTATCAGGTTTGAATGGGTTTTGAGTAGCACCCTTAGATATTTGAATCCATTTAAGTTTATATGGATAATATAGGATACTCGTATTCGATATCTTTTATTACTCTTTTACATATGTAAATATGTAAAAAAAAAAATTATACTTATAGAGAAGTTCGAATTTTGGCAAAATATCTTAAATTTTAAAAGTTTTACGAAGTAAACCAATGTTAGAATGTATTATGATTTTTTATAAAAATTTTATTTTAGAAGTTATTGTTTCTTATATTTTAAAAGTTGTTTTTTATTAATTATGGATGAATTTAAATTTTAAGTTTAATTCTTGCTTGATTTTAAATTTTTATGTTGGCAAAAAATTGATTTAAATAAGTTCGAGTAAAATTTATTGATAATCCATGATCTTTCATCAATGTATCATTTTCATCCATAATTTTTAAAAGTTGTATCTATCATCCACGATCTTTATTAATGTTTTATTTTCATCCATAACCTATAAAAATTACACTTATCATATGCGATCTTTGATTAATATTTTATTTTCATCCAAAATATTTAAAAGTTTCATGTATCAATATTCACGACTTTTCAAAAGCTTTTACTTTCATCTATCCATTAATTAAAAGTTAAAAAGTTATGAAATTCGCGTAAGCATTAATTATCAAGTCACGTGACACGATGCACGTACGTGACAAGGCTCGCAAAAATGTTAGCATCATATGTGTCAATTTTTTCTTTTTTTGTGTTTAAAAAAATAACACATTTGTTTTTGTTTAAATAAATTTTATTTTTATGTAAAAAAAATTTAAAAAAAATGAGATAATGAGAAAATAGAGAAGATGAGTTTGTTTAATAATTTGAAGAAGTTAAAATTTTGGATGCAAAAACTCATGTGAGAATTTATCTCATATAATTTTGAAAGCATTAAGTCTTATAATTTTGAAAAATTTTATATTTTTTAGAATTTATCTCTATGTAAAAAAATGAAGAGATTTGTGAGAAAAATAAAAAATGTGATTTTTTTTTATAATTTGAAGAAATTAGGTGCAAAGATTGATTTTGAACAAATTGATAGTTAAGTCTCGATCAAATTTTGAAGAAATAATTTTATTTCAGCAAAATTAAGTGTAATAAATATAAAGTATATGCTACATAAATTTTTTTTTTCAAAAACATAAAAAAAATGATCCACATGAAGCTGACAAAAATTGGTATATGAACTTTGTCATGTGTGTATCAGGTCATGTGACTTGATAAATGGAGCTTACATGAATATTTTTGTTAACTTTTTTGACTTTTGATTAAATGATGGATGAATAATGAAATCTTTTGAAAGGCTATGGATGGTAAACGTAATTTTTAAAAGTCATGAATGAATAAATGTAACTTTTAAAAGTTATGGATGAAAATAAAACATTAATAAAAATTGTGGATAGTAAATACAACATTTAAAAGTCATGAATGAAAATGTGATAAAGGTTATGGATCACCAGTGAATTTTACTCAATAAATTCGAGTAATTAACATATAATGTTTATTTAAATAGTGTATGGTTCGAGTAGTAATATTTAAATTTAATCAAATGATTAACGAATTTGAATATTATAAAAATTAATTAGATTTGGATACTAGTACCTACAAAATAATAAGTTCCCAACTCGTTGTCATCCCTACTAATTATTCGGCTAGCTCATCAAATTTCAAGCACCGAGTCTGGGGTTTGTTTCAAACTAGAAAAAAGACCCTGCTTCGTCGGGGTACTTTTAAATTTTTTTATAAATTTTTTAATTAATTAATAATAATAAATTAATTTTAGTTTATATTTTATTAAATAATTATTTATTTAAATATTTTATTTTTAAATAATCATAATAATAATATAATTATATTTTTTAATTATTGTTTATTTTAAATTACATAATTCAAATGCATTTTCAAATGTTATTTATATGTATTTTCGAAAAATATTTAGATCTTATTGTACACTATATATTTTTATATTATGGGAGGTAAAAATACTAAATGAAAAATAAGAAAATAAAATTGTGATTTGCATTTTATTCTCTCGTAAGATCGATTTTCTCACATAGGTTAGCAGCAAGTTCATTTTTTCCTTTTTTAACTTTTTCCCGAGCAAGTCGAGTACGGATCCTAAATTGACCCGATAGTTAACGTGCGGATCAACCACTTTAAATTCATCATTTAAAATTAAAATAAAAATAATTAGTAAAATAAATTTCTTTTTTAACCTAGACCTAAAAAATACATGGAAATAACACAAACACATAGCACGCTAAATCAAAATGCACAAACTCATGGCATGGAAATGCAAACAAGTCAACAAGCAAGATGAAAATGCACATGCAAAGCAAATAAAATGGAGGTGGCCGAATAGTCCTAAGCCTAAATGAGTATGGCATTTTCACAAACATATAACATACTAACATGCAAGATATACAAACTCATGGCATGGAAATGCAAACCTATCAACTAACATGATGAAAATGCACATACAAAGCATAGGAAATGGAGCAGGCCGAATGGTCACATGACAAAATATAAGATGCAAACATGGCAACATACAAGGTATGATACATGAGAAAATGCAAAATATAATCAAGAAGAACACAAGGGCCGAAACCTACAAGGAAATATCATTTCATGAAGGAAAAGAAATATAAAAGCAAATATAGCATAAAAAATGTAAAGAACATGATCAAAATAAGCATAGACATGCAAAGAAAATAACAAGAAAAACTAGTAAACAAAACAAGAAAAGTTGAGCTCCATGGTTGGTACAAAATGGGCATAGCCTCTCCCCTAACCATAATCACTTGATCTTGTCAAGATCATGAAGCCTTTCCATTCCAACCTCTTGTGCTTCATTTTTGTAAAAAAAATCATAACATTAAATAAGTAAATAAACCTTCCACAATCATGTTTCCCACAACATCATGCAAAGAAAAAAAAAATTCAAGGCAAGCATTCATGTTAAATTCGGCAAAGCAAAAACATTGTAAAAATTTGTTTTCAACCATTTTTGATGAAGAAGAAAAGGTGAAAACTTAAGTAAACATTTTCAAACTTTGATTTCTATGAGAAATGTAGTAGGAAAACACGTGGAAAATGAAGAAATCAATATGGAAATCAAGAAGAAAACAATGCTAGAGCTAGGTAGAAATGACTACCTTCAAGCTTTTTTTAGAAAATCTTTTTTTCCTTTCTTTCAAAAACTTTTTTTTTTTCTAAATTAGCTACTACCTTCCTTCATCAAATGACCTAGCCTATATGGGAAAAAATAAACATTCCCCTCTCATTCCTTCCTTGGCCGGTTGGCCTCTCAACCGTAGGATAGATTGTGCACTTTTTCTCCTTCAATTTTGGCCTTTAGATTAGGATCTTTTGATGACACAATAAAAATACATTCTTGCAAATTGATACCAGCCCTTAAGATGTGTACTCAGCCCTTCTAATAACCTCAGCCATTAGATGAAATAAGGATAAAATCCCATGCTCTTTCTTGCTTGGCCAAATGAACCTCTACCCTTGGATGAGTTGTGCTCATCTTTCTTCTTCCATTCTTGGCCATTAGATGAGGATCTTTTCATGACAACATAAAAATGACATCTTGTAAATTAATCCTAGCCCTTGAAATGTGTATTCAGCCCTTGTAAATGGCCTAATCCATTAGATGAAAAGGACCAATCCCATGCTCTCCCTTGCTTGGCCGAATCAACCTCAACCCTTGAATGAGTTGTGCTCATCTTTCCTCTTCCATTCTTGGCCATTGGATAAAGACTTTTTCATGAAAAATAAAAATGTCATCTTGGCATTTAATCCTGGCCATTGAATGGTGTATTCAACTTGTCTACAAGGCACCTAAGCCATTGGATGAAGGGTGGACCATTTGCAAGGAACTAGTGGAAGAAGCATTTTGAGCTTGATAGTCACTAAGGAATTAAATTGATCAAGCTTCCTTCTTCTCCTCTATGTTGGCCGGCCAAGGGAGGAATTATCTCAGCAATTCCTTTATGTTTTGTATTTTCCTTAATTACAAATTGGCCCCTTTCGGTTTCTTCGGTAAAATGATATTTTTGACCCCCAAACCTAAATAAATAGCAAATGGACTCCAAATTCAAATTTTATTTTTTTCAATCCTTTTGAAATGATAAAAATTTGAATTCTGAAAGTTTTCAAAAACTTTTAAGCCGATTTGCTATTTTTTTAGATTTTTCTTCCAAAATCGCCATTTTGTGCACCCGAACTTTTACCATTTTGTAAACGAGCTCCAAATCTGGATTTTTCTTCACCAATATCTTTCAAATAATTTAAAGTGAGATCTGCAAATTTTCATCATTTTTCGAGCTCATTTTCCATTTTTTTGGGATTTATCTGCTTGAATTTCTACATAGTGGGCCCGAGATTTGCCATTTTGTAAACGAACTCCGAATTCAGATTTTCTTTCGCCAATCTCTTCCAAATAATTTAAGAATGAGATCTGCAAATTTTCAGAATTTTTGGAGCTCATTTGCTATTTTTCCCAAAATTTCCAATTTTGCCCTTTGGCCTCCAAAGCCCGGTTTTGCTCAAAACAATTCCGATTTTTAGATTTTATTTTTCTGGGCCTTTGTCATATATTGAATTGGAGTTGGTCCAAAAATGCCCAATTTTTATGATCAAATTTCCTTCCGTTTTGATTTTTCCTCTTTTCAGTATCGGGAATTTCCTCGTTTTTTTGTTTTTCCTACAATCGGCTATTTTCTCGGAATTACTTCAAACTGAGCCTTGGGCTATCCTTGTTTAACCATTCCTCATCAATTAGGGGCTTTATTTTACCGAATCAGGCCATTTCTGCAATTTTCCCCAATTTCACCAAAATCCACTAAAAACCCTAATTCTCGATTTTCTTTCGATTTGACTTTTCCTTCAATTTTTCTTTCAAGTAGCTTCTCCATTACCGGTAGCCAGTGCTTATCTTTCATTTGGAACCTTCAATTCCGACCAATTTGATTGTTTAAGCACTTTTTCCCAAATTTCCCAAACTAGGGTTTCCTTTCCACTGAATCTCTGTAACCCAACTTCCGAACTCCATATCTTTCAATGTAGACCTCGGATTATCAAAATTCTTTCACCATTTTTCAATTGAACTTCAAATCTTGATTTTGAAAGTGGGTTGACTTTTTTAGTAGTTGACTTTTCAGGGTTGACTTTTTCGAGGTTGAGTTTTTCAAATTTGACTTTTTATGCCGCTTTCTTAAACTAAGTCATGGAGTACCACCTACAAGATAAGAAAAGTCTTTTTGTATTTTGAAACATCACTTTAGGAAGAAAACCATACCTTATTTAGTTGTCCAGACAAAATTAGGTGTCTACAACTGCTCCTCTTTGGTATTGCTGAGAATCAGGAATCAGGAATCAGGCAAAGATAAACAAACACTAATTTTTTTCCGGTTAGTGAAATCATATGTGAAGGAAAGGGAAAGGGGTTTTCCATCATCACGATCATCATTTTTTTTGTTAAAGCTGTAAATTGAAGATTTTGTCCTTAAATTGAATTCCCTGACTAATAAAGGCTCGACCCGTCTTAAGGAAACAGGTTCGATTTTAAAACAAAATATTTGACTCATTTAAAAAGCAGAACGAGTTTTAAAACAAAAGGAAATACCTCGACGATGGTCTCGGGGTCTCATTTGATAAACAGAATGAATTCGATTTAAAACAAAAGGAAATACCTCGACAATGGTCTCGGGGCTCGACTCATTTGATAAACAGAATGAATTCGATTTAAAACAAAAGGAAATACCTCGACGATGGTCTCGGGGCTCGACTCATTTGATAAATAGAATGAATTCGATTTAAAACAAAAGGAAATACCTCGACTATGATCTCGAGGCTTGACTTATTTGAGAAACTGAACGAGTTTGATTTAAAACAAAAGGAAATACCTCGACGATGATCTCGGGGCTCGACTCATTTGATAAACAAAATGAGTTTGATTTAGAACAAAAGGAAATACCTCGATGATGATCTCGGGGCTTGACTCATTTGATAAACAGAATGAATTCGATTTAAAACAAAAGGAAATACCTCGACGATGGTCTCGGGGCTTGACTCATTTGATAAACAAAATGAATTCGATTTAAAACAAAAGGAAATACCTCGATGATGGTCTTGGGGCTCGACTCATTTGATAAACATAATGAATTCGATTTAAAACAAAAGGAAATACCACGACTATGGTCTCGAGGCTCGACTCATTTGAGAAACAGAACGAGTTCGATTTAAAACAAAAGGAAATACCTTGACGATGATCTCGGGGATCAACTCATTTGATAAACAGAATGAATTCAATTTAAAACAAAAGGAAATACCTCAACGATGATCTCGGGGCTCGACTCATTTGATAAACAGAATGAATTCGATTTAAAACAAAAGGAAATACCTCGACGATGGTCTCGGGGCTCGACTCATTTGATAAACAGAATGAATTCAATTTAAAACAAAATGAAACACTAAGAATGATTCTAGGTCTGATTCAGTTGAAAATATAAATTTAACTTAAAAATGAAAGGAACATACTTTGACGGCGCTCTTGAAGCTCGACTCGTTTGAGAAGCAGAACGAGTTTGATTTGGGGAAGCCAAAGTTTTCCTGATTCCTACAATATTAGCTAAATGCAATGATAAAAATGACATGCTTTGCAAATACTTGTATGTTTCCTAAGGATGAATCAAATGATTGTGTCATGATTTCTAATCCATGGTTTCTTTGAGGTTCAAAAATTATCCGACTTCATGACGGAGTCTTCAATTGTTCACTGATGCCCTACATAAGGAACCTTTTACTCAAGATAACTTTGTCAAACAGTCCCAATTTCTAACTTTTGCTTAAATTCACAAAATTTCTGACTTCATGACGGAGTCTCCAACACATTCACTGTTTATCTTTACTGGGTGAATTTTCCATCAGGATTAGTGATTTCCAAACCTTTTCTAAGATTTAAATATATTCCTTAGTAATGCTTTGAAATCCTTTATTTACAGATTTGTATGTTTACTAATCATCATTCAATTTAATAACAAACAAAATGCAATCTCAAAAATGTATGAAAGAAAATATGAAACAAGCAAATGTCATAAAAGGATAACAAGAATTTATTGCAACAAATGTTTTAAAATGATAAAAGTGAATATCAAGGATATAAGAAACAAATGTAAAGTTATAGGTTATAGATGTCCTAGATGTGGAATATCTTGGACCCCTCCTTTTTCAAATCATCTGAAATTTCTCTTGAACGAGCAATTTAGTTGGGTAATCCCTCGGCTTCCGTAGTTACGTCAGACTGAAATGTTCCCCTTTCCTCTGATTTTCAGATACTTTCTCCCCCTTTACACGGAGCATTGATTCAAACCTTAATCAGTACTTGAGCCAGCCTTTGCAGGTTTTCAACTCAAGTGTCTTCCATTCGGTGTTAAGTCGCCCTTTGCGGGTTTTCGGCTTAAACCTCTCCTTTTACATTCTTTTTTTCATTTTTTGTTTTCTCTTTTTTCTTGTATTCTACCATACACCTGAGAATTCTAAATGCTTCTAAGGTAAAAAATCTCAATTCAAAAGATGGGATGAATTATGAGAACAACCTTTCAAATTAAATATCCATGCTTGATCAAAAATAACTTTTAAAGCACGTAAAGTAGGCCAAGGTCCGGGTTTAGAAAGAAAGGATAAATAGGCCCAAAGTGTGTTTAACGGTGATTGGATCAAGGATCATTTTTTGAGGAGAATTCATTCTTGAAATATTTGTCCCTTTTTTTTTTTGGCTTTCATTTGCCATTCTTTGATTTCACATTTTCCAATGGCTTTCTTTTTGCCATGATTTTTGATTATTTTTCCTAGCATCTGGCCTCTAGTGTAGAGGATGATCCTTGATCAAGGTTCAAAGAAAGAAATAATTCCTAAGGCTCAAAGGGGTGACTAGGGATAATTTCTTCTTAGTGAAGGGAATATGAAAGATGGTCATTTATCACACCAAGCATGAATATTCTCTTTGAAAAGCAATCCTAAGGGGAAATAGATATAAAATTTCCATTTTTACACTTGGAATCATTCGAATTTCCATGTGCATAGCATCACACTTTTTTTTTCAAGCATAATACTTTTTCAATTCATTAGCATTCACGGGATTTCTCAAATCATCCCCGTCCATCCAAGTTAGAATCAATGCTCCTCCAGAAAAAGCTCTTTCCCATTTCCCTCTCGGATCCTTCACGATAGGGAGAATTTTCCTTAGTACCAACTCCCCTTCTCGAAACTGTCTGGGATGAACCTTTTAGTTCTGGGCTCGAATCATCATTTTCTGATACAACTGCCCATGACAAATAGCCTTCAGTCTTTTCTTCTCGATGAGATTCAGCTGTTCATAACGAGCTCTAACCCATTCTGCCGCCTCTAGACCAATCTCCCCGAAGTGAAGGGATTTCAACTTCAATAGGTAGCACTGCTTCTATCCCGTATACCAAAGAAAACGGCGTTGCCCCAGTAGATATGCGAACTAAGGTATGGTATGTATGAAGAGCAAAAGGCAAGATCTCATGCCAATCCTTATACACATCAGTCATCTTCTCGACAATCTTCTTGATGTTTTTGTTGGCTGCTTCTATTGCCCCATTCATCTTCGGACGATAAGGTGCCGAATTATGGTGTGTGATCTTGAACAGAGTACACACTTATTTCATCATCTTATTATTCAGATTGAGAGCATTATCTGAAATAATTCTTGCTGGCATTCCATATCGGCATATGATTTCCTTCTTAACAAATCTGTATACCACCGACTTTGTTACATTCGTATAAGAAGCAGCTTCCACCCACTTTGTGAAATAATCTATGGCCACCAGGATGAAGCGATGTCCATTTGAAGCTTTCGAGGTAATAGGCCCAATCATATCCATTCTTCACATTGAAAATGTCCATAGTGCGTCATGACATGCAATGGCGATGACGACACATGAATCTTATCTGCATATATTTGGCATTTATGAAACTTCTGGGAATAACTGATACAATCTCCTTCCATCGTCAGCCAATAATATCCTGCCCTCATAATCTGCTTAGCAAGCATGTGACCATTAGCATGGGTGCCATATATCCCTTCATGGACCTCTTCTATAATTCTCCTAGCTTCGACAGATCCGACACATCTCAATAGGACTTGATCTTTCCCTTTCTTGTAGAGAATCTCACCATCTAGAACAAAACCCATTGCTAGCCTTCTCAGAGTCCTATTGTCGTTTTTTGTTGCTCGTTCTGGATACTGTTGATTCTTGATGTACTGCAAGATGTCATTATACCAAGAGAGACCATCTGCTTCTTCTTCGATACTCAAGCAATGGGCAGGAGACTTATATATGCTCATTTTGATCGGCACAACTTCAATCCCTTCATTCACTTTAAACATTGATGACAAAGTAGCCAGAGCATCCGCCATTCAGTTTTCTTCTCAGGGGAAGTAATTGAAATTTACTTCTTCAAATTCCTCTAATAAAATTAGTATGAGTTCTCAGTATCATATTAACTTTACATCTCGGGTTTTCCATTCTTCGCGCAATTGATATATCACTAAAGCTGAGTCTCCAAAAACCTCCAATTTTTTTATCTTTTTGTCTACAACAGCACGAAGGCCCATAGTACATGCCTCATACTCTAAAGTATTGTTTGTACAATCAAAATCCAATCTGGCAGTGAAAGGATAATAATCTTCTCTTGGGGATATGAGGACTGCACCAATTCCATGCCCCATGGCATTGGATGCCCCATGAAAGTACATCTTCCATAGTTTCTTCTTCGGAGGAACCTCATCCACTTGCGAATCATACATCAAATCTTCATATGGGAAATCAAAGTTCAATGGCTCATAATCTTTCACTGCCCGACTTGCTAAAAATTCAACCACTGCACTGCCTTTGATAGCTTTCTGACTTACATATACAATGTCGTATTCTGACAACAAAACCTGTCATCTTGTCGTCCTCCCTGACAAAGAAGGTGCTTCCAACATGTACTTGATTGGATCTAGCTTGGCGATCAACCACGTCGTGTGGTACAACATGTATTGTCTGAGCCTTCGAGTAGTCCAAGCTAAGGCGCAGCACAACTTTTTTACCGACGAATATTTCGGCTCATAATCTGTAAACTTCTTGCTGAGGTAGTAAATAGCTTGTTCTTTCTTCCCAGTCTCATCATGTTGCCCTAAGACACAACCCATGGATCTCTCAAATACTGATAAATACAGTATCATTGGTTTATCCGAAACATGTGGCATTAATACTGGTGGGTTTGATAGATAATGCTTAACCTTTTCAAAAGCGATCTGACACCCTTCGTCCCATTCTCCTGGATCACGTTTTCGAAGTAGCTTAAATATTGGATCACATTTGTCGGTTAACTGAGAAATAAACCGAGCAATGTAATTCAATCTTCCCAGAAAGCCTCTTACTTCTTTTTGAGTGCGAGGTGGTGGCAAATTCTGGATGGCCTTCACTTTATCCGGATCAAGTTCCCTTTTTGCTAACAACAAAACCCAACAATTTCCCTGAAGTGACTCCAAAAATGCATTTTGCCGGGTTTAGCTTGAGTCAAAACTTTTTTAGTCTTTGCAATCATATAATCAACATATGATCAACAATATGCTCCTCTTCTCCTTGTGACTTTGCAATCATATAATCAACATAGACCTCAATTCCCTTATGCATCATATCATGAAACAAGGTCACCATGGCTCTCTGATATGTTGCCCCAGCATTCTTCAACCCAAACGACATTACCTTGTAGCAGAATGTTCCCCACATTGTAACAAATGTGGTTTTCTCCATATCTTTCGGTGCCATCTTAATCTAATTATATCCCGAGAATTCGTCCATGAAAGAAAACAAGGAACTCTTCACCGTATTATCCATCAAAGTATCAATGTGGGGCAAAGGAAAATTATCTTTGGGACTGGCTTTGTTCAAATCTCGGTAATCGACGCACATTCGCACGTTGCCATCCTTCTTTGGTACTGGAACAATGTTTGCCACCCATTTCGGATATTTTGCCACCTCTAAGAATCCAGCATCAAACTACTTCTTCACCTCCTCTTTTATCTTTAATAGCATGTCAGGCCTCATTCGTCTCAACTTTTGCTGAATTGGCTTGCACCCTGGCCTTAAAGGGAGTTTATGTGCCACAATATCTGGATCCAACCCTGGCATGTCTTGGTATGACCATGCAAATACATCTACATATTCCCGGAGCAAGGCTATCAATTCACCCTTTGTAGTCCCAATTTTAACCTCCTTTATCTCCTCACTATTTCCCAAATTTATCATTTTCAATAGCTCCTTATGAGGAAGTACTTGTTTCTCCTCTTATTCTATTTTCCTTAATAAGTCCGGAGGTAGACCATAATCTTGAGTATCTTCGTAGGCCTCAAAATCACCCGTGCAAATGGATCTTTCAAAATCAATTTCAAAATTACTAACAGGAAGGTCCTCATATTCCGCATCCGTACACCTGTAAATAGGTGGGGAAGAAACAATATAGGAAAAATATATACAATGAAAACAAAATAAATAGCATAAATGAAAGAATATGGGCACATCAATATGAAGAAAATGCATCATGCTTGTTATTTATTGAATGAAAATGTTTAAACAAAAGCTCTATTACAGAAAAAAAAATCTTAATATCCTCGGGCAAAGATAATTAAGATTTTTTTAAAAGTATTACTTTGGAATAGACGTAAAGAATATGGGCAGCTTGGTCGCACTCCAATTGGTCAGACTATATCCCAGTGGACAAGGTCGCACCATCCAGTTTGCATTCTTACTTTCAATTTTTCCTCCCCAGTCATGCAAATCATCATCTCCTGTATTTGCTCACCCTTATCCATATTGAACTTCTCAAAAGCTTGCTCAATCATTATGAGTACATCATCAGATTCTTTTCTCCGAACAAAAAATCGGCTGAGCGGAAGCTATAAAGGATTGGTGGAAAAGTCATAGGTTCTTTTCCACTTGTTTCCTCATCTCTTGTGCCTTCAGAAGATACCCTAGACCAAACCGATCCTTCTTTCCAACCATTTCAATTGCTCGGGCCACTTGTTTCCCAGTCTTTTTCCAGCCCGACAGCCCTTTCCCACAGTAGTCCTTACTCCCAACCTTGTGTTCTTGGACAACCTCGATTTTGGAATTTTTCGTCCTTCAGTGATGAATACTGCATTTACAAAATCCAAAGACCGGAAGGAGCATTCCACAACAACTTCGCTTGGCTTGACATACGGGAAACTAGTCGATGCAGAGGCTATGATGTCTTCTTCTCCCGACACAGTGACCAAACGTCATTCCATCACAAATTTTAGCTTTTGGTGGAGAGATGAGGGTACAGCCCCAACAGAATGTATCCAAGGCCTTCCCAACAAGCAATTGTAGGACGGGGTAATATCCATGACTTGGAAATTCACCTTGTAGGTACAAGGACCTATCTCCATTGGGACCTCGATAGTTCCCATTACCTCCTGTCTAGTTCCATAAAAAGCTCAAACCACCGTGCAACTTGGCAGCATATAAGAAATATCAACTGGCAGTTTGGATAGGGTCGCCAAGGGCATCACATTTAATGATGAACTGTTATCCAAAAGCACCTTTGGTAATATGTGCCCTTTGCAAGTGGTCGTTATGTGAAGAGCCTTTGTTGACCCAATACCATTGGGTGGTATTTCATCATAGCTGAAATATATGTGATCGTCTGCTGCTATATTTCCCACCAGCCTATCCAACTTCCCCACCGATATGTTGTTGGCCAAATATGCCTGATTTAAAACTCTCAACAGGGTATTTCTGTGTGGCTTCGAGTTCAGTAGCAAAGATAAGATTGAAATTCTTGCTGGTTGATGCTGCAATTGCTCAACCACACTATACTCACTATGCTTTATGAATTTTAAAAACTTGTAAGCCTCTTTTTTGTTCACTAGCTCTTTTATCTTGTTAACCGGGGCCGACCCCCTCTTTACTTCTTTTTACAAATCCGTCTCAATATGGATTGGTTCAGCTGCTTTTTTCCCTTTATCCATTCCTCCATCCTTTCTTGTTGATCCCTGTTCAACAACCTCAGGGGCATAACACCTTCCACTTCGTGTTAAATGTCCCACACCCGTGATATCTTGCTGACTCGAAGATCCTGGCATAATCATGCTGCAGTCATACTTCCACGGTGCAGCTTTGTTTTCCTTGTATGAAAAGGAAGAAGGCAAATCTATGATTAACTTAGGCGCAATTTCCTCAACAACCGGCATAACTTTATCCTCTGGTTCATCGTAATAGATGATCAAAGGTCTTCCTACCCCGTAGCCAGCTGCATTCTCAATAACTTCTACTTCTTCCTCTATCTCCTCGTAAAACTAGCCCTCACCCTATCCATCATCCTTTGGACTTTAGCCAGAAAACCCTCACATTCCACTATGGAATGACCTTTACATCCATGGAACGGGCACCAATTCTCCACCTTGTTTGCAACCATTTTTAAACTGTCTCCATCCTCCACCATTTTTGCTTTAACCATTTTGACCCATACTTTTATCATCGACGTCTTGACTTCACTGACATACTTTTTTACCCTTCTGACTTCCCCCGTCAATACTGCATTTACCCTATTCTCAGCATGATCGGGCAATGGTTTCCCGTTATATTTGGCCCATTCTTTGACCCAAATTTCACAACTCCTGTATTGATTAAACTTTGGACTTTCTTTTTGAAGGCAATGCAATCTTCAGTCGAATGCCCCTGAATCTCCGCGTGATACGCGCAGTTAGCATTTGCGTTGTACCACTTTGGGTATGGCGGTGTCAAAAGTTTAAGGTATACAGGTGCAACAAGTTGACCCTGCAATAATTTAGGATATAGTTCACCGTAAGTGGTAGGAATCGGGTCAAATGGGGGGTTTTTTTATCATTCCTTGGTGAACATTGGTCGTTGTGCACGGTACCCTGGGTGTTTGGGGGAAAGGTTTATCTATGGGGACATACCAGTTGGAAATAGCTATTGTGGTATATTGGTATAGGGGAATGGATTTTGAGTAAGGTGGTTCACACTGGAGTAGCAAGGATTGTACCCCGGGTAAGGTGTGTAGGGTGTAGGAGGTGCATAGGATGCAGAAGGAGTATAGGGCCTGGGAAGTGTATATGGTATAGGAGGTGCATAGGGATATTGGTTGAAGCTAACTGCGTGGGTTTACTCTTTCTTCTTAGTAGGGTATACCTTCTTTGGAGTAGCAAACTCACCCATTTCTATTTTCCCATTCTTAATGGCAGACTCTATCATCTCTCCTGATATCACCATATCTGCAAAGTCCTTGGTGGCACTCTCCACCAATTTATCATAATACGGTGCTTTCAAGGTATTGATGAAAAGCACTGTAGTTTCCTTGTTGGTCAAAGGAGGTTGTACTCGTGTAGCCAAGTCTCTCCATCTCTGAGAATATTCTTTAAAGCTTTCAGTAGCTTTCTTTTCCATGTTTTGCAGAGTTAGACGGTCAGACACCATGTCCGTCACATGTTTCTATTGTTCCATGAAAGCTCTGATTAGATCCATCCAGGAACGAATCTTAGTATGGGTAATCTGGTTATACCATCGAGTTGCAGACCCTGTCAAGCTATCCTAAAATAGTGGATAAGCAATTTTTCATCTTCATCATGTTTGATCATCTTTCGACAGCACATAGTCAGGTAAGCTGACTGGTTGGTAGTTCCGTCGTATTTCTCAAAATTGGGTACTTTAAACTTGAGAGGAATCATCAGGCCATGCACCAAGCTCATCTCTTTGACATCCAGACTGACAAATAACTCCGCCCCCTCTATTGCTCTTAATCTTTCTTCCAGCAACTGATATTTCTTCTGATATTCTGTAGTTTCTATCTTTTTCAACTCAACCAACTTTGCCTTTTCTTTTTCAGCCAGTTCCTCAAAGTTTGGAACGTCAACAACATCAATTGGGTCGGCCCCAATATTAACTTTTCCAAGAGCATAATTCTGTGCTTCAACCGCTGGTTGGATATAAACATAGGAAGCTACCCCAATTGGAATTTCATTTCCCACATGTTGGGATGCTTGACCCTTTTGCTGCACGATTTCAGGTTGATCTTATTCATTTACCACCCTTTTTCCTGTGATCGAATT
This sequence comes from Fremontodendron californicum, assembly GCA_030761205.1. Taxonomy (NCBI): domain Eukaryota; kingdom Viridiplantae; phylum Streptophyta; class Magnoliopsida; order Malvales; family Malvaceae; genus Fremontodendron; species Fremontodendron californicum. Next base: position 8,815,603 of record JAULJL010000036.1, read on the forward strand.
CTCCCCCGACCCTTTATGTCTCATCATGGCGCTCATCATTTCCACGAGTTTAGCCATTTGTTCCCTTGATTCCTCCTGAGACTTAACCAGTTGTTCCTATAGTTCCCTTTGAACCCGTTCCATCCTCTCTATACAAACAAGGTGATTATTCTCCATGATCCTAGCTTGAGATCTAGTGTTGTAGCGGTGTCGAAAATCCATTTCTTTCTGGAGTGCGCCCGATTTTACCTTTAGTTTTAAAAACCATGGATTAGAATTTATTGACACATTTTTTATATTTTATTAAAAATGAATGAATGAATGACTAAACGTGAATGAATGAACAAATAAAATGAATAAATATATGACTAAGTATATGAATATGAAAGAATAAATGAATGAACAAGTGAAATGAATAAATAAGTGGATAAGTATATGAATACGAATGAATAATCATAAAAAAACGAATGATTATAATTATGAATAAATGTACGAACGAACAAACAAAATATATAAAAATATGAATGCATTTGAAAGTATTGGCCCCGGGATAATTCCAACCGCACGGTCTTTCATTGATTTCCTGAAACTAAATACATCAAAAATAAAAAGATCATTACCTAAGACAAGTCCATAGTTTGTTTTTCAAAGTGCTGTTACAAAATATTAGTCTTATAGTAACTCCCTGGGATCTTGGACTTTCTTTCACAGTCTCCTTTTGATTGCCTTGCTCTTCAATCTGACCCTTACTTGTTCATGGCCCCTTGACATGTCAGCAGAAACATCACTGTGTAAACTTTCCTTAGCTTGCTTCTCAAGTTGATTGGCTCGGGCTTCTTCATGCTTCGCTCTCTCTTTCCAATAGTTACTCTCTTTCTTGAGGTTTTTAACCTTTTGCTCCCATTCCTGGGAAGATTTGAGGGTTCTTTCAAATCTGAGCTCGAAACGATACCTTTTGTTTTTCAAATGGAATTCCTGAAGATCGCCCTTGGCCGTGTCCGTTTCTCTCTTAATCTTTTCCATTTCTTTTTCCCGAGCTGATTCCTTATTTTTCATGTCCTCAAGCTCTTCTTGAAGTCGGGCAATCTCTTTGCTCATTTGGGCTTTTTCTTTTCCAAATTTCGACTTTGCAATTTCTAGCTTTGATGGCGCCTCTTTTGGTGGTGAACTCATGACTTGAATTTTTTCCCCATTAGATGCCAATAATCTATCATTAACCCTCCTTTCTCTCCATACTAGGTAGTCAGGTGTGACGATGTCGGCATATCTGACTATCTTTATCCAACGGGTCTTTTTTCATGCTTCAATTATTCCCCGCACCTTTCCTGAGTAACCCTCTTCTCTATAGGTGAACTTTAATAGACCCAGTCCGTGAGTCGCGGGTGTGAACTACCGAGATTCAACCTGTCTTTGCACCAACAGAGGTGCATAGCTCACGGCTCCCCAAATCCCGAGCAGTGGAACCCCCGACTTGTCTCCACACTTGTACAATATCAGCATAGGAATCATCCATGGAGCTCTCCAAGTTATCATTTCACCTTTAAGATTTCGGAACAGGTTGATCCACTGCTCTTCATTTCTGTCTTCGGGCCAATCTATCTTAAAGAACTCACTAATCGGTACTAAGGTTTTCAAATATGGTTTGAATGAAACATCCTCTCTTCTCCAAAAATGGCTCTGAATCCAAACATAGAGAAGCTGCATATATCCCCTGAATCTCCCTTTTCCTTCCCTCTTGCAAAAGTTCAAAGATCGGATCGTTTCTGCAAGGATGGCCGGAGATGGATCTATCTTATATCTTAACTTCTCAAAAAGGTCAACTGTGGCCAATTCGACATGTCCTAGTGTCCCCGGGAAAATAACCAAACCATAGATGGTTAAAGAAAAAATATCCCTAGCAATCTCTCTATTTAGGTGACTTCGGATCAAAGATTGGAGAGCATCCCAATGAATACACTCACTTTTCCTTTCTTAACCACATGAGCATCGATACATTTGCTATCCATTCCCACAATCCTAGCTAATTTCTTCTTAAACCTTAATGTCATTGAATCCTTTAAATAAATCTGATCAAGGATAACATTTTCAATACGTAACAAAGTCGAATATTCCTCTATGGTCAGCGTCATGTCTTCCTTGTTGAAGGTGAAGCATCGGTAAGCAGGATTCCATAAATATACCATAGCCCGAATCAACTAACTATTAATCCTAACCGAAATCAACAATGTTATGTCTCCATATATCTGAGTGAAAATCCTCTTTTCTGACATATCCCATTGACTCCAAATATCCATCAACCCTCGGAGATCATTTTGCCAGTAAACTAAATCTACCCGTTCTGGCAATACAGCTATATATCCCTCCTTTAAACAATCCCCATCTCTTCGCTGATCTAACTCCGAACACTGCCGCACCCCTGCATGCTCTTCCACTATCGAACTAACCTGACCTTCCATGAAAGCCCTTTTGGTTGAAGATTATCCCGAGGCCAATAATTTTTCCTATGCATTATGATGACACAAATAAATGCATGAAAAAGAAACAAGTCAGTAAAGGTGAAGAAATCAAATAATAAAAAAATAATACAACAAATGTCCCATTGAAAATTTGGCATTACGACGACTTTGGGGACGGAATTTTGAATCTATGGTGGGCAAAACGATGTGCGTTCATCATTGCCCTATTTGTAAAATTTATTTGGAATGTAACACAGGTAATAAAATGTTAGAAGTGTCCCTCCATGTGTTCCTAACTTCGATAATTCTATCAAAAATTTGGCAGAGCTTCACCTATGTTCACTATATGTGGGTGAATGAAGTTCTAAAAGGCTCTGAATTGTTTCTCATTGTCTCCTGTGAAGGCTAGTAAGGCACCTCGATAAAAGCGGGTTCAATTCGTTAGAATATATTTTCCTAGCCCATGCGGATTGTTAATCACGTGAGCTTAGGTAATTTATACTCCGGAAGTATTTTGCTAACCCATGCGTTTTGTTATTCACGATAGTGTAGCTACTTTACTTTCACTTAAAGGGACGGAACTCAGGTATAGGGCTCATGATATGCAAATGTGAGTGCAATGTGTGTGAGGAGGAACAACAAACCTTTCACCGCCTATTCTACAACCTTGAATCTAAATACCCCGATAAGACTAAACAACATAAATCATCAATTAAGCAATAAATAAATATATGCACCGAAATAACCAGAGAACAATAATAATATGTATGCACATGAATATAGACATATTTTTAAAAAAAATATTTTATTATTTTCAAAATTCTCCTTATTATTTAAAAAAAATGTGGGAATTAAAATTAAATACCAATTAAAACCGAGACTTCGATAACACATGACTAATTCTAAGCCTGACTCTCTAAATGTCCCCAACGGAGTCGCCAAGCTGTCGCAACCTAAAAAATAACAAGTCTTATCTCAAGACTTTATATTCGTTAAGCGTGACATTTAAAAAAAAAGAGAAAAAGTCGACTTAATTCCTCTTGAAAAATAAAGGTTTGAAAATGACCTTGAAAAAAGACATTGAGTCGCTGCCAATATTTTTTAGCAAGGTGTGATAGGCCACCTATTAAAACCGGTTTTCTAAAACATTGTAAAATTAATAAAAACATTTATAAAACCAATTTCAAGTCTGCGTTATAAACCAGAGAAAATCGAAGAATCGGGTTCGGGACTCGGTTACGTGCGGGAAAGGATTAGCACCCCCATAACGCCCTTATAAAACGGTACCTTATTAATTGTGTATTATCTCAAGTCTAGGTAAAAAGTCGGTTTTAAATTTGGTATTTTAAATTAATTCCCAATTTAAAGAAAAATAATTCCATTTTTTAATTGAAAATAATTCGGAATTTATTAATTCAAAATTTTTCTATATTTTTCGACAAACGTGACAAAATATAGAAATTTTTATTACTCGGAAAATTTTCCAAATCATCATTGTTTTAAAGAATATATTTCGTTATTAATGACAATTAATGATATCCTCCCCAGCAAACTCGACAGAGAATCATGAATTATTTTAACTCGAGAATATATTTATTTTATTAAAAATCATTATTTTTTTCAAAACATTTTAAATATATTTATATATATATATATATATATATGAAAATGTGTGACATAAATAAAATGACATAGCAAAGTCTAAATAATATAATGCAACCTAAATGATATGATATAATTTAAATGGCATAGCATATTCTAAATGAAATAAAATATCCTAAATAACATGATATATTCTAAATGAAATGAAATATCCTAAATGAAATAATATATTCTATATGAAATGAAATGACCTAGGTAACATGATATACTCTAAATGGAATAAAATTATTTAAATGACATGGCAATTTTAAATGATATGACATATTTTAAATGACATGGCATATTCTAAATAATATAACCTAAATGACATGGATATAATCTAAATGACATGAAATGACATGAAACATAAAATAATGCTATTATGGAATATGCATGAAAATAAAAATAAAAATGCATGAATATAATATATGCTAAATGATGTGACAAAAATAAATGACTAAATAAAAAGCATAGGATAACATGAAATATTCAAAACCATATAACAAGCAATAATCATCATAAAAAGTGAATCAAAATAATAATAATACCATAGAAAAATATCATAGCAAAAATCACATATTAAATAAAATGTATGAACATGGAAAATGCAATGCATGAAAATGTACTTTTTCCTTTAAATAAAGAAATCCGTATATCTAAACAGATATCCGGGTACCTTAGGAAAATATGTCAAATTAAATTTTCTAAAACAAAAAAAAAACTTTGTGATTGTTTGAAAACAATTTTGAAAATCTTGGACAAAAATTAGAACCCTAGTCGAACCACCCTTTTAAAATAGCTCTAATTTTCTAAGTTTGAAATCCAGGATTTGACCACCCTTGGACCCAAACTCTATAAAATCATTTCTTAAGTATAAAATGGCCTAGAAACCACCCTAAGACAGTAACTAAATTTCCTAATCAGCCCCCTTTTAGTAACTTAGCCAAAACAAAAAAATGATTTTCGCTCAAATTCAAATCTGACTCTAATGTCCTGATGCACCCAAAAGAGTGTATCTTATTTAACCTTGCACTAAAAAGATCAATTGTAAGTATAGTAGTTAGCAAGGGTCGAGTCCTCAGGGATTGGGTTTTAGTTTATAAGTTAATAGTTTAAAACTTAAATTCAAGAACAATAAAAGAAAAGGGGTTTTTGAAGCCAGATTTAAACTAAAGTAAATAATAAGAATAAGATGCAAGGCGGTATAACCAGCCAATAAAAATATATATACTAAATTAGGCGGTATAACCAGCCAATAAAAATATATATACTAAATTAGGCGGTATAACCAGCCAATAAAAATAAAACAAAGTTAATATACAAATTAGGCGGTATAACCAGCCAATAAAAATAAATATACTTTTAAAAATAAGCAAACTAGAAAAGTAAAAAAACAAGTAAGTAAGAAGAATCAAATATGAAAAATATGGTTAAGGTTTCATTCTCCACCACTAGACATCATTAAGAATCAATTTCAGATCTATCAATATCAACCAACTATCAAAGTTAACAACCGTAGATAACAACAAGCTCTGTTATCCCAATCTTTCCTTAGTTTGTCGTTAAATAGAACAAGCTCTCTATTTAATCTCTAACCATTAAACAACCTAGAATAAGCTCTCTAAATTCAATTTAATGGCAGCTTTATGATGAGAAAGATAGGTTGATCTAAGCAACAAACACATAAGCTCGGATTGTTCAACTTAGGTTATGTTCCACTTTGCAATTATTGAAAACTTGACCATAATCATTAATCACAAATTGCCACTTATGAATAGGAAATCAAGACAATTACACGGATCAAGACTCCTAAACTAGCAATAGATAATTATCAAGATCTATCTAGTTGTACACCTAAACAAATCAAGACAACATCATGAACAATTCTTGTAGAAGAACATAAGCAACTTTGATAGAAAATTAATGATAGATAGAATCTGAAAATCAATCACAAAACATGTCTAGGGCTTTGAAATCACCCTTAACCAAATAGAAGTTTAGCCTAGCATAGGCATTGTAAACATAAACATAAAATTAAAGAAAATCTAAGAAGAAAATAAAAGAAAGAAAGAAGAAGAGGAAGAATATTAATTATCCAACCTCTTGCTCTCTCTAAAGAAAAAGAAAACTAGAGAAAAGAAAGAAAACTAGAGAAAAGAAAGAAGAAGAAAACTTAGAGAATTTTATTAAAATGGCTAATATCCTACCTATGTACAATATGATCCTCTACAATCATCCAAGGCCCTCTATTTATACACATTTTGGAGGGCTAAATGACAAGAGACAAGCTTTACAAATTTCAAAGGTAGGTATAATAGGTGGGTGCATTTTTCTAACAATTTTCGTCATATTGTATGACCATTTTGATCAGCCAACTTGATGGTCGATTTTGTCAATCTTGGAGGCCTGATCTGATCACATGGTCTTCTAGAAAAATGTTCCCCTATGAGTTACTGATTCATAGCCGTTGGAATCAGCTCATTTGCTAATGTGGAGAAGAAGATATAGGCAAAATACGAAAACAGGTCAGCACAGACGTCATTGCACATCAGCCAACTTGATGGTCGATTTCTTCAATATTGGAAGCTTTATCTGATCACATGGTCTTCTAGACAAATGTTCCTCTATCAGTTATTGATCCATAGCCGTTGGAATCAGCTCATTTGCTGATGTGTATCGGACGATATGGTCAAAATTCGAAAACTGCTCAGGACAGACGTCATTGCACATCAGCCAACTTGATGGTTGATTTCGCTAGGGAAAACGACTCCGTTTCAAGAAGTGTAAAACATGAAAAAGATAGATATGCCTCTTAACTTTGGACGGTTAAAATTTCAACCTTATTGCTTCAGTGAAACTCCAGATATAGCTGATATGGCAAAAGGTGTCGGAACTGGAACTGAACTGGATTTGCCCTTAATTCTAGTAATCTGAAATCACTCAAAGAAACTTGTGAAAAACACCAAATTACATAAAAATATAAAAGATCATAAACACAATTAGACTAAACAATAATAACTCGTATTTGACACAAAACAATAATAAAACATAACTAAAAACTATATAATTATACGAGTTATCACACCCCCACACTTAGATTGTTGCTAGTCCCTAGCAACGACTCAATAAAAATAAAATAAGAAAATCTAATCTAATCCACTTTCGTAGGAAATCACGGTGGCACTTAGCATGTGACACAAGCCTTTAAACCCCTAGGTGTCCCTAGTGGACGAGTTTAGTCTCGTGAGGGTTTACTAGAACGATACCCACAAACATTGAAAAATTAAAATATAAATAAACTTCATATAAATAAACTACATATACTAAAAATATTTACTCCTAATCCTTTCAATACAAATTAGAGACAATATTTGAACAAGTCTTATAAACTAATCAATAGCTTAAAAAAATTTCACAAAAAATCATGCTTGAATGTAAATTGTTTGAGTTAAGCCAATATTAGCATAACATATCTCAATCAAAATAGTGCATGTTCAAATTTAATCTCAACTTCTCACATGGGATACTCTCTTGATTTTCACTCTTTAAAGTAGTGGTAAAGTGTTTACACTCAATCAATCTCATGAAAACACTTCTACCATATGCTTGCTTGTCCACCTATTCTCCACTAAAAGATCATGCAACTTCATAAATCAAGAGGTCTTTAATCAAGGTTGTAATGGGGCCAAGGGGTTTGTAATGTGGTTGAAGAACAAAAGGATAAAGATATCACAAAGGTTCCAAAGAGTTCATAAAGTTTAGAGACATAAAAAGATTATACAAAGAAACTTCTCAAAACTCTTTACAAGTACATAGTCACCTAGGCCGGATATTCATGTTGGGCCTTTTCTTCATTCTAAACAACTTTGTAACATCTTTTTCTTTTTCCACAAATTCAAGAGATGATTCATTTTTTTTTTATATAGGAATGTATTTGCCAGTATTCCATTTCTTTTTCTCTTGACTTTTCTTTTCTTTTCCCCCCACACTTATTTCTTGTTTCTAACCCAAATTTTCAATAAATCTTCTTTGTCTTTGCAACTTGTCTCAAAACATGCTAATTCATCTTTGGAACAAAGGTAAAGATATAAGTATATTTAGGTTAGGGACAAGTTATGGTTACCAAAGAGATAGCTTATTCAATGTAGGCTCAAATTGGTTCACTAAGGGTGTGTTCTCTTGGAACATTAATAATGGATGGCTGTTTGGCTCTGGTTATAATCCTAATGCCTCTATCATATTCATGTTGTCACATGTATCAATATAGTCTCAAACGGTTTAAAGCAAGTTCTAGAGAATCATGTAATCATAAGAGCACTCAAGAAAGAAATTAGATTGATTTGTATAATGCATCAATCATTTTAGGCTCAAAAACTCACAAGAATGATTATACAAGTCAGATTAAGTCTAAACATGCTTCTTTCTCAATCAACATATCATATTAACATTGGCTCATAAAAAGGTTGACATCAAGCTCAATTCTCATGAAAATCTTCTCACTAATAAATCTGTTTTAGACTTATGCAATTCATATCTCATCATTGTATTAAAAAGGAACTAAAACTCACAAAATAATAATAATAATAATAATAATAATAAAGACTCATAAAAAAAAAATAGTAGACAAAAGTAAAAGAAATCCTAAATCATTCCCCCCACACTTAATTCTTACATTGTCCTCAATGTAAGTCTATTAACTCAAATGAAAGAATCATGTGTAAGAGAAAAGAACTAATAACATAAGAATAGGAACAACTAAGACTCAAAACAAAACAAACTCATGCAACCTAAATAATCCTAAAATACTAAACAAAAATTAACAAGTAAACGTAAAAAGATTAAAATCAAACTGACAAGGTATGTCTCAAGTCTCCCTTACTCAGACCTTGTTCAGAATGAATACTTCTAAATTGCTTAAAACACAACAAACTCTTTTTTTTTTTTTTTGAAAAGAAGAAATCAAACTGACAAGGTATGTCTCAAGTCTCCCTTACTCAGACCTTGTTCAGAATGAATACTTCTAAATTGCTTAAAACACAACAAACTTTTTTTTTTTTTTTAAGAAGGTAAAATTTAGGAGATATTACCTGTAGAGGTTGCTAACCACTTATTATAACTGAGACACAACAAACAAAATGTTAGATAATGTCACAAAGACAAAGTGCAATCCACTCCTTGCTCGTCCATATCTCTTTTTCTTTTTCCGAGCGTTTGCGAAACAACCGTAGCAGATAAATACTCATAAGCTTGGAGCTTTTTGAGTAAATCTTCAATGGTTGTAGCAGAAATTATGGTTCTCCTTGCCTCTGAAAACATGAATCCATTATCCACAGCATTATCTAAATATGAAAGCAAATTACTAAAATAACCATTAATATTAAGCAAACCAATGGGTTTCTTATTTGTGACCAAAGATGACCAAGAAGTCACGCAAGCTATTTCTTCCAATGTACCCAGACCTCCTGGTAAAGCAATGAATGCATCGGCAGAATGGTACATGATTGTCATCCGTTCAGGGATACTCCAGACTTGTATTTCCTTACCCACGGTAGGTCCACAAAAACTTGTGAATAGTTTTGGCACGATTCCTAGAACTGGACTTCCTCCGGCGTGTGCTGCTGTAGCGACTGCTCCCATTAAACCCGTACTACCGCCTCCATAAATCAAGTGGATCTTTTGTTGGGCAAGTATTACTCCAACTCTTATGGCTTCATCAGCGAATATGTTATTTTTCCCTGGATAAGCACCTCCAAAGACACAAATTTTTTTAATACGCTGGGACGAAGTACTTTCCATTTTTTTCTTTTTTTTTTCGAGTGCCTGAAAGAGAATGAGTACATGGTGTAATATATAGAGGACTGAGTAGTGAATCAGACAAGAGTAATAATGTCGCCGAAAGTGTATCTGACCTGTCAGAAGAAAATGTTAACCTAACAAAAGATTTTTGCGTGATTTCAGGAAGAAAATCAAAAAGAGAAGAAAAAAATCAACCGTAAAAGACAAATAAAAAAAAAACGAGAATAATTACACAAATCGAACAACACGTAAATTAAACCAAAATGAAGTTATTGCAAATCAAACCAAAAGCTGAGAAGTCATTTATTGTAGTTGTGATTGTGGCTCACATCTTCCTCTGGTTTTACGTCCAGAAACGGCTTAAACGCCTTCTATGAGTCGAGGATATGCTTCCCATCCAGTTTTCTTACAAGCTGGCAAACAGGGTCTTTTAACATCAGATTCCCAAGATGTTGCCATTCCCTTTGGAATTGCGGCCATAAATCAAGAATTTCTCTTTGTACGTCTCCACTAGGATGCGTCTCAAGAGAAAGTTGGATATTACCCAAATTCTCCTTACTCAGTCCATCCTTAATGAATACAATTTTATCATCTCGATTAGAGGACGGAATCCCAATAGAACGACATTTACCGTTACACGTCCATCGTGCACATTTGTGGCAGTTTGAACTCATGCGCTTTGCTCGTCGCTTCTTTGCAAAAGTGCTTCTACCTGTACCTGGTAAATGCAAAACAGGAAGATATCCATCTTCACGTACCTTGGCTTCAATTATCCAACGTATGTCTCCAGGAATCCCTTTGTGCATAAGCATTCTTAATCTTTCAAATCGAACTTGGTAAAGCTTCAGTAAAATATTTCGAGGAAAAGGAGGAAATCGTTTCTGCAATCTTGTGAGAATATCATCCATCCTGAAAATGAAAAAAAATGAAAGAGAAATTGGAAGAGAAATTTATATACAATATCAGTTTTGTGGGTAGCTGATGGAACCGATTTAAATAATCACGGAGTACCGTTATCCGCCATTTAACCGGGGTAAAAAAATTAAAAATTATATTTACATCTAGTTATTTTCAAAACCAGGATCGGAAAGAAAAACAACATAAAAAGACTCAAAAACAAAACACTCTAAATAAAATCCTAAATTCTTCCCCCCACACATAACTCTTACATTGTCATTAATGTAATGCTATTATCCCCCAATGCAAGAATTATATGTAAGAGAAAAAAACTATTAAACAAAAGAAACTTATGCAGCCTAAATGAACTTAAAAGCAGTAAACACAATTAACAAATAAACATAAGAAATAAAATAAAAACAATAAAAATAATAAAAGAAAAAGGAAAAGAAAGAGAAAGCAAATCTGAATATGGAAGGTTGGCAATTTCATCTTTAATTGGGCTGCCTTCCCAATTAACACTTGAGTTAGTGTTTTGAATCTAACCAACACCCTTTCTTGGCTTTTTAGGCTTGTCAGGCTCATATATGAAATTTCCCAAATTTATGCGTTTGAGAGGAAGCTTTCTTTGCACAACAGTGGATGCATTCTCCATTACAAGTATTATTCCATCATCCTTGGTGGTGCATATCTCATCGAGGAATGGTGCATCTTTTGGTACTTGTTGAATGACATCCATAAACAAACTGTTTAAGGTTTCCAGCGTGTCTTGTTCATGTTCATCCTCCTTGAACTTTGCGAATCTACTAGGAAAAGGTGAAGAAGAAACATTAGTAAAAATTGGAATCTCAAACGTTACCTCAGGTGCCGAAATACTCTTATTTGTATTTGTGGCTTCATTATCCTCAAGAATAGAATCCATCTCTAATTCTGTCTCATCCTCATCTTGTTCCTCATTCCTCAAAGTCACAATAGTAGTATTCTCTTTTGGGTTAATCATTGTTTGGGCAGAGAGTTCTTCATATCTTTGTGCTACCCATACCACCATACTACTAGCCAATAGGCTCATTTGCCTTTCCAAACTCCGGATGCTTGCCCTTGTTTCCTGTTGAAATTGCAAAGTATTAGTAACAAGAGAATCGACAAGATCTTCTAAAGAAGTACCTGAGTTTTGAGTCATATATGGTGGTTGAAGAAGATCTGGTTCTTGAGACCATGATTGATTGAAGTTAGATGGATGAGTGTAATTGGCATAAGGATCTACTTCTTGGTAATTTTCTGAGTAGCCATAATTAGTATGATCCCACCATCCCTCATGGTAAGTGTTTGAGTAATGATCATACAGTTGGTATTGGAACACTTGATGGCCTTGACATCCTCCCATGGCCAATTGTTGAACTGGGTAGGTGAGATTGGCTTGTTGATTTTCCATGTTCATGTATGCCACCAACTCTTCAAGTGTTAGATTGCTTAATTCCATCGTTTTTCTTTTTTTTTTTTTTTTCAAAATTTGATAAGAAAAACTTGTATGTACAAGAAAAATAAAATTAATTACAACTGAAAATAAGAATAAACCAATGAACTAATAAACTAAAGAAAGCAATCCCCGGCAACGGCGCCAAAATTTTGATGCACCCAAAAGAGTGTATCTTATTTAACCTTGCACTAAAAAGATCAATTGTAAGTATAGTAGTTAGCAAGGGTCGAGTCCTCAGGGATTGGGTTTTAGTTTATAAGTTAATAGTTTAAAACTTAAATTCAAGAACAATAAAAGAAAAGGGGTTTTTGAAGCCAGATTTAAACTAAAGTAAATAATAAGAATAAGATGCAAGGCGGTATAACCAGCCAATAAAAATATATATACTAAATTAGGCGGTATAACCAGCCAATAAAAATATATATACTAAATTAGGCGGTATAACCAGCCAATAAAAATAAAACAAAGTTAATATACAAATTAGGCGGTATAACCAGCCAATAAAAATAAATATACTTTTAAAAATAAGCAAACTAGAAAAGTAAAAAAACAAGTAAGTAAGAAGAATCAAATATGAAAAATATGGTTAAGGTTTCATTCTCCACCACTAGACATCATTAAGAATCAATTTCAGATCTATCAATATCAACCAACTATCAAAGTTAACAACCGTAGATAACAACAAGCTCTGTTATCCCAATCTTTCCTTAGTTTGTCGTTAAATAGAACAAGCTCTCTATTTAATCTCTAACCATTAAACAACCTAGAATAAGCTCTCTAAATTCAATTTAATGGCAGCTTTATGATGAGAAAGATAGGTTGATCTAAGCAACAAACACATAAGCTCGGATTGTTCAACTTAGGTTATGTTCCACTTTGCAATTATTGAAAACTTGACCATAATCATTAATCACAAATTGCCACTTATGAATAGGAAATCAAGACAATTACACGGATCAAGACTCCTAAACTAGCAATAGATAATTATCAAGATCTATCTAGTTGTACACCTAAACAAATCAAGACAACATCATGAACAATTCTTGTAGAAGAACATAAGCAACTTTGATAGAAAATTAATGATAGATAGAATCTGAAAATCAATCACAAAACATGTCTAGGGCTTTGAAATCACCCTTAACCAAATAGAAGTTTAGCCTAGCATAGGCATTGTAAACATAAACATAAAATTAAAGAAAATCTAAGAAGAAAATAAAAGAAAGAAAGAAGAAGAGGAAGAATATTAATTATCCAACCTCTTGCTCTCTCTAAAGAAAAAGAAAACTAGAGAAAAGAAAGAAAACTAGAGAAAAGAAAGAAGAAGAAAACTTAGAGAATTTTATTAAAATGGCTAATATCCTACCTATGTACAATATGATCCTCTACAATCATCCAAGGCCCTCTATTTATACACATTTTGGAGGGCTAAATGACAAGAGACAAGCTTTACAAATTTCAAAGGTAGGTATAATAGGTGGGTGCATTTTTCTAACAATTTTCGTCATATTGTATGACCATTTTGATCAGCCAACTTGATGGTCGATTTTGTCAATCTTGGAGGCCTGATCTGATCACATGGTCTTCTAGAAAAATGTTCCCCTATGAGTTACTGATTCATAGCCGTTGGAATCAGCTCATTTGCTGATGTGGAGAAGAAGATATAGGCAAAATACGAAAACAGGTCAGCACAGACGTCATTGCACATCAGCCAACTTGATGGTCGATTTCTTCAATATTGGAAGCTTTATCTGATCACATGGTCTTCTAGACAAATGTTCCTCTATTAGTTATTGATCCATAGCCGTTGGAATCAGCTCATTTTCTGATGTGTATCGGACAATATGGTCAAAATTCGAAAACTGCTCAGGACAGACGTCATTGCACATCAGCCAACTTGATGGTTGATTTTGCTAGGGAAAACGACTCCGTTTCAAGAAGTGTAAAACATGAAAAAGATAGATATGCCTCTTAACTTTGGACGGTTAAAGTTTCAACCTTATTGCTTCAGTGAAACTCCAGATATAGCTGATATGGCAAAAGGTGTCGGAACTGGAACTGAACTGGATTTGCCCTTAATTCTAGTAATCTGAAATCACTCAAAGAAACTTGTGAAAAACACCAAATTACATAAAAATATAAAAGATCATAAACACAATTAGACTAAACAATAATAACTCGTATTTGACACAAAACAATAATAAAACATAACTAAAAACTATATAATTATACGAGTTATCATGTCCAGTTTTAGAACATGATTTTTTAACCTATTTTTAAAATTTCAAAAAAATCTAAAAACAATACTGAATACTCAGAACATGTAAAACTACAATGGAAAAATTTGTCTTAATTTTATGATCAAAGATAACTTCCCAACAAAATCAGGAAAGTTCGAAAAATGGGTGAAAAATGTTTTGCCAAAACACATTTTTTTGCCTTTGATGAAATTATTTAAAAAACAAAGTAAAAATATTGGAGACTCTTTTAATGACCTACAAACAGTAGCTAAAACTTTTTAAAAACTTGGACAAAAATTAGCTAAGTAAAAAAAATCACAAAGGTAGAAAAGTCAATTTGACAACTCTTTAATTTTCCACAAGTATGCTCAAGTGAGCATGACTTTGAGCCATTGATTGGCCTAAGTCATAAATCATATGGCATGACATGAAATGCATGAACATACAGCAAATTGAATGCATGAAATGCATGATTTAAAACCTAAATGGTATGAAAAATGCATGGCATACATAACATCCTAATGCCTAGCATGAGTTTGCATGGCAATAAATGCAATTCTAACCTAAGTATGCATGAGATGCATAATAGTGCAAATGAGACTTAGACCTAAAATGACACGAAATGCATGGAAATACAAAATGGCCTAAGACCTAAAATGAACTTGCATGAAAATTAATGCAACCTAGGACTAAGATACATGAAATGCATGGCAAGGCTAACGAAACCTAGACCTAAAAAATACATGGCAATAACACAAACACATAGCATGCTAAATCAAAATGCATAAACTCATGGCATGGAAATGAAAAAAAGTCAACAAGCAAGATGAAAATTCACATGCAAAGCAAAGAAAATGGAGGTGGCCGAATGGTCCTAACCTAAATGAGTATGGCATTTTCACAAACATATAACATACTAACATGCAAGATATACAAACTCATGGCATGGAAATGCAAACCTATCAACTAACATGATGAAAATGCACATACAAAGAATAGGAAATGGAGGAGGCCTAATGGTCACATGACAAAATATAATATGCAAACATGGCAACATACAAGGTATGATACATGAGAAAAATGCAAAATATAGTCAAGAAGAACACAAGGGTCGAAACCTACAAGGAAATATCATTTCATGAAGAAAAAGAAATATAAAAGCAAATATAGCATAAAAAATGTAAAGAACATGACCAAAATAAGCATAGACATGCAAAGAAAGTAACAAGAAAAACTAGTAAATAAAACAAGGAAAGTTGAGCTCCATGGTTGGTACAAAATGGGCATAGCCTCTCCCCTAACCATAATCACTTGATCTTGTCAAGATCATGAAGCCTTTCCATTCCAACCTCTTTTGCTTCATTTTTGTAAAAAAAAAAATTAGAACATTAAATAAGTAAATAAACCTTCCACAATCATGTTTCCCACAACATCATGCAAAGAAAAAAAAATCAAGGCAAGCATTCATGTTAAATTCGACCAAGCAAAAACATTGTAAAAATTTGTTTTCAACCATTTTTGATGAAGAAGAAAAGGTGAAAACTTAAGTAAACATTTTAAAACTTTGATTTCTATGAGAAACGTAGTAGGAAAACACATGGAAATGAAGAAATCAACATGGAAATAAAGAAGAAAACAATGCTAAAGCTAGGTAGAAATGACTACCTTCAAGCTCTTTTTAGAAAATCTTTTCTTTATTTCTTTCAAAAACTTTTTTTTTTTTCTAAATTAGCTACTGGCTTCCTTCATCAAATGACCTAGCCTATATGGGAAAAAACAAACATTCCCCTCTCATTCCTTCCTTGGCCAGTTGGCCTCTCAACCATAGGATAGATTGTGCATTTTTCTCCTCCAATTTTGGCCTTTAGATTAGGATCTTTTGATGACACAATAAAAATACCTTCTTGCAAATTGATACCAGCCCTTAAGATGTGTACTCAGCCCTTCTAATAACCTCAACCATTAGATGAAATAAGGATAGAATCCCATGCTCTCTCTTGCTTGGCCGAATGAACCTCTACCCTTGGATGAGTTGTGCTCATCTTTCTTCTTCCATTCTTGGCCATTGGATGAGGATCCTTTCATGACAACATAAAAATGACATCTTGTAAATTAATCCCAGCCCTTGAAATGTGTACTCGGCCCTTGTAAATGGCCTAATCCATTGGATGAAAAGGACCAATCCCATTCTCTCCCTTGCTTGGCCGAATGAACCTCTACCCTTGGATGAGTTGTGCTCATCTTTCCTCTTCCATTCTTGGCCATTAGATGAAGACTTTTTCATGAAAAATAAAAATTTCATCTTGGCATTTAATCCTAGCCATTGAATGGTGTATTCAACTTTTCTACAAGGCACCTAAGCCATTGGATGAAGGGGGACCATTTGCAAGGTACTAGTGGAAGCATTTTGAGCTTGATAGTGACTAAAGAATTAAATTGATCAAGCTTCCTTCTTCTCCTCTATGCTGGCCGGCCAAAGGAGGAATTATCTCAGCAATTCCTTCATCTTTCATATTTTTCTTAATTACAAATTGGCACCTTTCGGTTTCTTCGGCAAAATGACCTTTTTGACCCCCGAACCTAAATAAATAGCAAACATACTCCAAATTCAAATTTTCTTTTCTCAATAATTTCGAAATGATAAAAATTTGAATTCTGAAGTTTTCAAAATTTTTCGAGCCCATTTACTATTTTTTTAGATTTTTCTTCCAAAATTGCACTTTTGTGCACCCGAACTTTTACCATTTGGTAAACGAGCTCCAAATATGGATTTTTTTCACCAATCTCTTTCAAATAATTTAAAAGTGAGATATGCAAATTTTCATAATTTTTCGAGCTCATTTGCCATTTTCAGGATTTATCTGCTTGAATTTCTACATAGTGGGCCTGGGATTTGCCATTTTGCAAACGAACTCCGAATTTAGATTTTCTTTCGTCAATCTCTTCCAAATAATTTAAGAATGAGATATGCAAATTTTTAGAATTTTTGGAGCTCATTTGCTATTTTTTCCAAAATTTTCAATTTTGCCCTTTTGCCTCCAAAGCCCGGTTTTGCTCAAAACAAGTCCGATTTTCAGATTTTCTTTTTCTGGGCCTTTGTGATTTATTGAATTGGAGTTGGTCCAAAAATCCCCAATTTTTATGATCAAATTCCCTTCCGTTTTGATTTTTCCTCTTTTCAGTATCGAGAATTTCCTCATTTTTCCGTTTTTCCTCCAATCGGCTCTTTTCTCGGAATTACATCAAACTAAGCCTTGGGCTATCCTTGTTTAACCATTCCTCATCAATTAGGGGCTTTATTTTTACCGAATCGGGCCATTTCTGCAATTTTCCCCAATTTCACCAAAATCCACTAAAAACCTTAATTCTCGGTTTTCTTTCGATTTGACTTTTCCTTCAAATTTTCTTTCAAGTAGCTTCTCCATTACCCGTAGTCAGTGCTTATCTTTCATTTGGAACCTTCAATTTCGACCAATTTGATCGCTTAAGCACTTTTCCCCAAATTTCCCGAACTAGGGTTTCCTTTCTACTGAATCTTCGTAACTCATCTTCCGAACTCCTTATCTTTCAATGTAGACCTCGGATTATCAAAATTCTCTCACCATTTTTCAATTGAACTTAAAATCTCTATTTTGAAAGTGGGTTGACTTTTTTAGGAGTTGACTTTTGGGGTTGACTTTTTCAAGGGTTGACTTTTTTAAGTTTGACTTTTTATGCCCGCTTTCTTAAATTGAGTCACGGAGTACCACCTCCAGAATAAGAAAAGTCTTTTTGCATTCTGAAACATCACTTTAGGAAGAAAACCATACCTGATTTAGTGGTCCAGACAAAATTAGGTGTCTACAAAATTAATTTCTTTTTTAACTTTTTCCTTGAACTAATTGGGTACGAATCCTAAACCACTCGCGAGTCAATGTGCGGACTAACCCATTTAAATACATCATTTAAAAATAAAATAAAAACAAAAAATAATTAATAAGTTATATAAACATTTTAATTTAATTTTAAAAATACAAAGTAATAAATCAATTTTTATAATTATTTTTAAACAATGATTTTTCCTTAAAAAATAATATAAATTTTTTATACACAAGAATCAAAAAATATTTTAAAAATGAACAAAATATATTATTAATTTTTTTTGGAAATAATAAATTAAAGCAATAATAATTAAAGAAAAAAAAATTTTCTTTTTCTCTTTTCTTATGAAAACGCCCTCAACATTTCAATAAATATCCCTCTTGTTCCGTCGGAAGACTAATTTGCTCTCACAAAAAGATAAATTAAGACCTAAATATCTTTAACATTTGTAAAAATACTTTCTTTGTCCCAATAAAAGGACACTTTTACCTCAAATAAAAGATAAAGTAAGACAAATAAATCTTGAACATTTGAAAAAATATCCATTGAATCCCTAAGGACTCTTTGTAAAAAGTCAAAAACATTCATAGAAGATGATAAAATAAGACAACAAAGTATTTTAACTAAATTCAAAAATTCCCTATGACTCCCTTAAAACTCAATTTTCATTATAGTAGATTTTTTATGAAGGCATAAAAGTTGGAATTCCATACTTTGAAAATTTTAATCATGATATTGACTCTTCTGATTAATTTACTACATACTCCATACTAACTAGAGCTGGCAAAATGAACTTGAATTCGAAATTTGTCCAAAAAAACCTAAATCTGAACTCGTTCAAACTTGATTTGATAAAAAAATTCAAAAATTCGAACCCTAAATGGCCCGAGCCTAAAATGATCTGAATTGACCCAAACTTGAAATTACTCGAGCTCGAGACAGACCCGATCATAAACCCGTAATAACCTGAATTTACTATTAAAAATAAGAATAATCAAACAATATTTAAATAATTTTTTATAAAATAAAAAATTTAATTATTAATTTTATTCTAATATCTTTTTTACTTTTTAATCAAAAGTTAAAATTTAATATATATATATATTTAAGGTAAAATAATAATTGTATTTTCATTGGTCATTACTATTTAATAATTATTATTCAAATACTAAATTATTAAAATATATACTATATATCAAGTAATTTTTAATCATGATTTCTTAAAAAATTTATTTTTAGTTAAGATTAGACAATTAGAACAAATAATTGAGCAATAACTAAAAGAAGTACTTCTTTTTTATAATTTTACCAGCTCTTAAATCTATTGAGTATATTGAGTACTCATCCATATTGAGTAACTTGGTTAAGCCAAGGGGAGTGCTCACCTATAAATATGTGCTTGGCCTTTGGGGAGATACACCACTTGTGAGAGAGAGTCTATACACTTGAGAAAAGTTGTATTGGGGCTTTTTGGGTGGTGAGATATAATATTTATAATAAGGGTTTGTAGGTTTGTCTGTGCAAAAGTTATAAGTTGTAATATTTTTCTTAGTAGAGTATTTTTATCCCTTTCAGGGATCGTGGACTTAGGCCAGAGGGGCTGAACCACATTAAAATTTGTGTTATTTTATTTCCTTTCTTCTTGAGTGCTTGTTGTGGGTTGTTGCGCTATTCCCAACAACTTGTATCAGATCTTTTGGTTCGAGGGAGGAGAGTTGCTGTCAAGAGGAAATGAGTGCTTCATCATAGTATGGTTGGTGCACTAAAATTTGAAGTCTCGCTCTTTGATAAGAAAAACAATTTCACTGTATTGCAGTACACCATACAAGACCTTTTGGTGCAACAACGTCTTGATGCTGCTTTGGATGAAACAAAGCTTTACGAGATTAAAGACAAGTGGAAGTCTATGTAGAGGAAAGCTGCAAGCATAATCAGGTTAGCTCTTGCTCCTGCAATTAAGAACACTGTGTTAAATTAAGAAAACACCTATAGGGATCTAGAAAAAGTAGGAGGAGATTTATGCGCTGAAGTCACTAACCAATCGTCTGTGCTTAAATATAGACTTATACACACTGAGAATGGAAGCAGGAAGTAATCTACATGATTATAGTAATGAGTTTAACAAGCTACTTTGTCAATTGCTAAATATAGGAGAGAAGCTAAGTGATGAAGAGCAAGCAATTGTATTATTGGCTTCACTGCTGCAATCTTACGATCATAGGTGAGATCACTGTTGGTTGGCAAATATACTATCAAGCTAGATGATGTAACCACTATCCTGCGAGAGGATCAGAGAATGCATAGAAGGGATCATGTGAACGAAAGTGGAAGCGTACTAACTGTGGAGAGATATCAAAGAGGAAGGAACACTCCCGTGGTAGAAATGGACAACGAGGAAAGTTTAGGGGGAGAGACTATATGCTGATGTGAGGTGTCACTATTGCGAAGGCGATGGATACATTCAGTCTCAATGTCCACATATGCGAGAAGACTTGAAGAGTCTAAAGCTACTAAAAGGGAATGTGAAGGCTAATGCTAATGTAGTTGAAACTGATGATCATGATGATTTGCTTTATGTAGAAAGTAATGACTCTGTTGAAAGTCATTCTAAATGGGTGTTAGATTCTGCCGCTAATGTGTATGTGTGTAAGGATCAAGCCATGTTTACTACTTTGTAAAAGGATGGAGATTTTGACTGCATCAATGTGGGGAAGAAATAGAAGTTGGAAGTTGAAAGCATGGAAAGAGTTCGCTTAAAGCTCCACAATGGTAAAGTCCAATATGTTCCCAATGTGAGGTATGTGCCTACTGCTAATGTCAACATTATTTCTTTGGGAGAGATGACATCGCATGGGTACAAGTATGTGGGAATTGGGAAGACGTGCAAAGTGTACAAGGGAAATTGCTTGGTTTTACAAGGCAAAAAAGGCAAAAAAAAAAACATTTGTTATTTGGAAGGCCATTCCATGAGGGGAACGCTTGAAGATAACAAAGTAGAGATGAAGAAGAAGAAGACTGAGAAGAGAGTTCAATTTTCAAACAAGATTGAGGTAATTGAGGATTTTGACTCAAGGGAGGATTTGTTGAGTATATTGAGTCCAAGTCCCACATTGAGTAACTTGATTAAGCCAAGGGGAGTACTCATCCCAGATTGAGTTGTTGGTATAAGCCCTAGAGCCAATCTGATTGGACAAGGGATATACAGTTAATAATAATGCAAACCTATTACTATTCGATAGTAATACAAGGTTTTCCTTCACATGTTAGTATGAGGATAATTAATTATTAAATATTAACTGGATGAAGCTCATGGAACAAACTGGCCTTGGAAAGGAATTATAAAGTGTTATAATTGTGAGATGAATTATAAAGTGTTATAATTATGAGATCCTTATGCATCAAAGTCTTGTTCCTTAAACTGTTCCTGGTTATTGTATTGCCAAGATGGGGCATTGGCAATGCTCAAAAACTAGTATATGTTAAGCCTTCTTACTTATGAAATAAGCAACCGACCTCATAGGTTGAAGTATGAGGGATACTTGGGATAACATATATGTGCTTTTTTGTTGAACAAGTTCACTGAACATGGCCCGCTATGAGAACTCCATTTGGTAATGTCACACTAGTGTCTATGGAAATGTTCTCACGTGCCAGTCGTGTAAGTTAGTCATCAAACTTGAGATACCAGGTCATCTTGTATGGAGAGTGTCATACTTTGATTCCATCACGAATAGGTCCCAATAAGGGATGCTTATGGTAGGGTGATTTTGGGTATGACATAAACCATACAAAGATTGATGAGTGATCCAGAGAGGATTCACTACTCCAAGTGACATCGGAGACATATCTCGTATGTTCCTGGCTTCGGTTAAATTGATGAAGTCTTTGGTCAGAGCATGATGGATTTAGGAGGATTCATTTCTCTAAATTCATAAGGTTAACCATAAGCTGCAAGAACTAATATGGATTGAACATGAGTAGACACTGAACCATACTCATGGGCTATCCAGAATTTATGGTGAAAAGACTGTATTACACTGATAGGCTAGTTACTAAAAGGTCACATCGACTTCACAATATTTGGGTGGTCATGATGGGTTGCTAGATCCCACTCTTGATCTGGAAGATAAGTTAATGGGATTAACTTATATTCATTGCAAACATATTGAGAACCTAAAGGGTCACACACATAAAGACAGTAATGCATGGATGAAACATGGTATTCTTTTGAGGTAAAACTTAATGGTATAAAAGATTTATTTTGAGGACTTGACTGAAGTGTTCAATTAAGTTCAGTTGAGACATAATTGAGATTTGTGAAATCCAATGATGATGTCTTAATATATAATAAAAAGAATTAACTAGTCGTACGAAAACAAGTTTAAATGAGGTGTTCAAGGATATATATGATTGACTATGCAATAGTTCGGATCAACATCATATGGTGATTGATCAAAGATATGAATTGTTTGCTAGGCATGAATCATGATCTAGCTGAATAGTGCATGAAATTAGAATAGGTCCACAAGGTTATTCTAGTTTGAGTCTGTTTACTAAGGATGATTGGCCCGACTTAAAGAGTTAAGTTAGTATATTGGACCAATGTTGGTAATTGTTAGTATATTGGATCTCTTAATCCATCTAACACAAGCCTTAGGTGGATTAATGAAAGACTTGTAGCTTAAGCTACAAGTGTTGGCCGGCCACCTTTAGGGAGATAGGTTAGGGTTTGTACTTGAATAAATATGATATATTCAAGTCTTGGCCGCTCAAGCAAGTGTTCTTCAGTCTTTGAACATTCTGATTTTGCATAGAGAGAAAGCTTGTTTTGAAAGGAAAAGTTTCCCATAGCAAAATACCCTAGCGCCACCTCTCTGTGGCCAATTCTTGTTATTGCCGCAATCCTTGAATCTCTGAGTGTGTTTGCCGATTCTTCACTACTTCTTGGTGATATTGGGATTGAGAGAAATACACGGAGAGTTACATGTTTTGATCATGATCTGAGGATCAGCTTGCTAGCACAAGTGAATTGTCATACCTTGGAGAAGGATCCATCACATGTTCGTGTGGACTAGCTTTAGAGGAAGGACAATTGTGCTTCTCGTGATCTTGTGGAACTCGCAGGAGATCTAAAAGATTGGAGTTCGTGGCTGATTGGAACTGCAACTTAAGATTACGAGATCTTAAGTAGGTAATCTCTAAACAGATGATTGATTTTAAAGTTTTATTAGCCATTAGACCCATGTTAATCACAATCTGAAGATCCTGTGTTATCTGGGTGCTTCTATGTTTACCTTTCGCTGCTATATTTTGATATTTAATGTACAAGCATGAGCCCAGATACACATATATAAACCCATCATGAGTAACTTGGATGAGCCAAGGGGAGTGCTCACCTATAAATAGGTGCCTTGGCCTTTGGGGAGATACACCACTTGTGAGGTAGAGTCTATACACTTGAGAAAAATTGTATTTAGGCTCTTTGGGTGATGAGTTATAATATTTGTAAGGAGGATTTGTAACTTTGTTCGTGCAAAAGTTATAAGTTGTAATATTTTTCTTAGTGGAGTATTTTTATCCCTTTCAAGGATCGTGGACGTAGGCCAAAGAGGTTGAATCAGGTTAAAATTTGTATTCTTTTATTTCCTTTCTTCTTGAGTGCTTGTTGTGGATTGTTGCATTATTCTCAATAAAATCTTAGTCTTATTTCTTCTTCAAATATAACAATTTGCCCATTTTAATTTAATTATTAGTTTGTATAATTATATTTATATGTATAGATAATATAAATCATAATAGATTTACATGTTGAATATTAGAGTTTTTCGAATCAATTATTTTAAACAATACAAGAGAACGAAGTTTTAACGACAGATTCATTTCTGACGGAATAATTTCGTTGGAAATGAGCAACATCAGCGATGAAATTTTGAGAAATTAGCAACGAAAATGGGTTATTACTGATGGATTTTTAATGACTGAAAAATTTCGTCGCTAATAGTTTGACGGGAATCAATTAGCTTCCCGCCAACCTATTAGCGACGGATATAGGATTTTTAAGCAACGGACTGATCCATTGAAAAAAAAAAAAACAGGTTTTTGAATAAAATAGTGAAAAGAAAAAAAAAATAATAATTAAATTAAATTCCTACAAAATATTCCGTCAAAATGCACTTTTCCGACGGAATAGGTCATTTTCGATGGCTATTCCGTTGAAAAAGATTATTTCACTAATAAATCATTTAACAAATTGATTTTTTATAAAAAATTAATTTGATATCCTTTTTTAATGCTAATAAATATTGATATTAATATACAAATATAATTAAAAAAATATCATATTATATAAAAAATAATTAAAAAATAATAATTTTTTTTAGGTTTAAATATTTAAAATTTGTAATAATGATTACATATAACATAAAATAAAAAATTACATAAAACTTATTCGAATCCGAACCCGAAATAATTCAAACTCAAAAATATCTAAATTCAATATAATCCGAACCCGAATTGATCCGATCCAATTTCATTCAATTGCAACTTCTAATTCTGACCTTGTTTTAAACTTAAAATCCTTCGTCATCTCATTGATTTCCTTATAATAAACTCCTATTAGTTTAATTCCAACACTCAACAACCAGATATGTTAATAATCAGTCATCAAGATTTTATTACAATTTTTTATTAAAAAAAAAAAAAATCCAAATTCCAAAGCCATAAAAATTAACCAAGCGAAGCCAACCCAAAAGCAAGCAAAGTCCAGGGAGAACCCAAGGCTTTGGTTAAGCTAGTGGTACGGTTGAGCAGTCCCGTCAGCTTTCAAAGCCTTTGTGCTTTTTATACGGTGAGGCAACTAGAGGTCATAATTGAACAAGTTCGGACAGATGATCGGGTTTATTTAGGTTTGAATTTATTTAGATTCGAATTCATTCGAATTTAGGTTCAATTCAAATTCGAATATATTTTACATCATTTTTATTTTATGTTAGATGTAATTATTTTTACGTAATTTAAATATTTATTTTTAAAAATAAATTAAATATTTTATTATTATTTTTAAAAGTACATTTTATTATAATATAATATTATAATTATATTTATTTATTAAAATTAATATTTGTTAGCACCAAAAAATATAAAATTTTAAAATAATTTATTATAAAAATATGATATATTATAAATTAATCATATTAATATTTAAAACAATTGATTTGATAAACTCGAATTTTAACATGTAAATACATTATAATTTATATTCACTACAAAATAAGAGACTTTTAGGGATGAATCCTGACATTTAACTATCCGTTTATATATTTGTAAAATGTAAAAATTTTATACTTTTGTAAAGAATCGAACCTAATATTCATCTCTTATTAGTAAGGATATTAACAAGTGAACCAATCTTGAATTTTAATATGATATGTTACTAAAAGTAAATTATATCTTAAATTATATCAAGTATAATAAAATAATAATAATTTAAAAAATATGTATCCAAAATAAAATAAATAATAAATCAATTACAAAATTAAATTAGCTAATTATGTTAAATACTTTTAAATTCTAAAAAGATATAATACTTTTATAAATCAATATTTGATAACTTAATTTAATAATCTGACTAAAAAACTATATATATGTTGAAAAAAGCAACACATTTTAAAAAAAAAATAGTTTTTATCTATTTTTAAATATAATAAATACTATTATACTAGACATAAGTTAAAATGAATGAATTGTTGTTAATTAATTTTAATATATAAGAAACACTATTATATTATTATTAGGGTGGTCTTAAAATAACATAAATAAAAGACAAGTAATACTTTATCTCAAAAAAAATTCATATATCTAAAATTTTTAGGAATTTAGAACTTTTAGATTGTGGATTCATCAAAATATGAGACGTTAAAATTATAAGTACAAAATATAATTTTATTTTTGATAAAATTATTATTTTATCATATATATAAAATATAAATTAAATTTTAATTAAATTATTAAAAAAATATTAGAATAAAATTGATAAATAAAGTTTTTGTTTTATAAAAAATTATTTAATTAAAAATTGATAATTTTATTTTTAGTATTAAATTCGGCCTCGGGTATTTTCGAATTCGGGTTTTTTCGAGCATGATTTTTCGGTTTCGAATTTTTTCGAGTCCAAGTCATTTCGGATTCGAGTAATTTTGAGTTCGAATCTTTTCGAATTTGAGTTCTTTCGGATTCAAATTTTTGACTTTTTAATCAAATCGAATTTGGGCAAATTCGGATTCGAAATTTTTTTAGGCGAGTTTTCGGGTTCGGGTTTTTCAGCCACCTCTAAAGGCAACCATTGACGCCAAGGAAGAGAGTAGCAATCTGAAATTCCATAAGCAGTTGTAGAAGAAAGCAGAAGGAGGAGGAAGGAAAAAAAAAAAAAAATTGACGTGAAAAATACTGCTATATTAGGATGCACACGCGTCTTTATATTCATTCCAACAACTCCTCAAATTAACAAAAAAAGGTTTCTCTTCTTTTTTCTTTTTTGGTTTCTCTCTCAGACTGTCAGTCACTCTCTTTCTCACTTTCTTTTCTCTTTTTCTGTCTTTTCCTCTGCAATTCAATGCTTATTTTTCAGCACTGATGATGGAGAAACTGAAATAGTGGGGTTTCAAAATAAATAAAAAGGTAAACCGACTGAAGAAAATGAGGGAGAGAAAAAAAAACTGATCACCCCACTGTTCAGAATTCACTAGTCTTTTCGTTTTCTTGTTGGATTTTTTCTTTCTTTTTTTTTTCCCGGGCTTGTTTAGGTAATAAATTTGTACTTTTTTTCTTTTTTGGGGGGTTTTATCTTTTATGTGAAGGGTTTTTGTCTATATGTATTGAATCTTTAATTATAGAAAAAACCAAACTGCATTGAAAGGAGATAAAAGGTGGAGAAAAAAGGAAAAAAAAAGGGAAGAAGCAAAGGCAAAGCCAAAAGGAAAGCTTTAATACAGGAAACAAAAAATACAAAAACTTATTTCTTCTGATTCATTGCACGTCTGGTCTCTTTGATGATGACCCGTGAGTGTCTTTATGCATGTCTGTTCTGAATTCTTCACCAGAGAGATTCTTGCTGAGAAATTGAGGTAGCAACAATAGCCGAGAATTCAGGAAGATAAAACTGAAGCATTTCTTCTTCCTCTTTGTTTTTTTCCCCTTTTTATGGTTTTGTAGTTCACTGCTCAGAAATGGAGGCCACAGAGTTCTAGTAGAGAGAGAGAGGTTTCATGGGGCCTTTGGTTTTGTTTTATGGTTTATGGGTTTTGTAAAGATGGTGGTTTTGACTCTATTGGTATTGCCCTTGTTTTCCTCATTCCCTAACAGTAACCTCAAAAAAGGAGAAAAAAAAAATCCTTCCTTTTTCTTATCTTTAAAGTTTAAAGTTGCCTTGAAAGGTTAATTCTGTCAATCAACAACAGTTTCTGGGTAAAAATCCAATCTTTGCAGGTGAGTCTCTCTCTCTCTCTCTTCTCCTATGTTAAATTGTTCTTCTTCTTCATGTAATGTTTTGATTTTTTTTTGTTACTTTTTAATTTCCTTTGTTTTTACAGTTCAACAATAATACCAATATTTCAATTGATGATCTAAAAGAGATCAAGAGCAAGAATCTGCAGGTAAAGATTTAGATTTTAATAATGGCAGACTGTGACACTACTCTTCCATCTCCCAGAGACAACAAGGAACGGAAGAAGTCCACTTCATTTCCTAGGTTGTTCACTGGTTTTACTTTAAAAGCCTTTTCTGATAATACTGAGGCTGTTATGAGTCCAACTTCTATACTTGATAGCAAGCCCTTTCCAGCCTTCAAAAACCCTTTTTGGTCTGAGTCAAGCACCCGCAAAACCCCAGAACCTGAAACTAGACACAAACTTGACTCTAAAGGGATTGGTCTTGGCATTTTTGATGCTCTCAGAGATGATGATCTAGATTCCAAGTTTTCAAAACCTGTCCTGTTTGGTTCACAACTTAGGATCCAAATTCCATCTCTGCATCCTGTTTTTTCTCCAGCAGAGTCTCCTAGAACACCTACTGAGTTTGGTATCAAGACAAGGAATTCTCAGTTGAGTTCATTTTCTTCTGGATTGTCTCCTTCTCCTGTGAGGAAAAGCATTGAGACCTTGAATTCTTCACCTAGGGTCTTCACTGGGACTCTCTCAGCGACTGAGATGGAACTCTCAGAAGATTACACATGTGTAATATCTCATGGCCCTAATCCAAGAACCACCCATATTTTTGATAATTGCATTGTTGAGAGCTGTTGTGGGGTTGTTGGCTTCTCTTCTTCGAAAAGGGAGGAGAACGGATTTTTGGGTGATAGATCAAGTTACCAATCAGAGAGTTTTCTCAGCTTCTGTTATACTTGCAAGAAGAATCTTGGTCAGGGAAAAGACATTTGCATGTACAGGTTAGCCTCAAGTTTTCCTTTTATGGAATTGTTTTTTGCTCTCTTCTCACATGATTTTCTTTCTTGGTAGTACTCTATCTTTCTTCTCTTATAGGCCTACCTAGTACCTATATATATATATATATGTTTTTTTTTTCAGTTTTCTATCGTAAAAAGAATATACGTTTTGATCCAGTATTTGATGAAACTTTGATCAATCAGAAACTGGAATCTCATTTCCATATTCTCTTTCAGAGGGGAGAAAGCATTTTGCAGCAGAGAATGCCGATACCAAGAGATTGTGCTAGAGGAAGGGATAGATAAACTGGAATCTGATGATATCTTTGGGACTTGTTCTTGACAGTTTTCTTTCCTTTAAAGAGGCAGCCAAAGCTAAAAGTAAACCAGCTCCACAACTTTGTTTTGCAGATCACCATCATAAAAACTTTTTACTACTTCATTTGCAGATTAGGCTATTGATGAAAGAAAAAAACAATGGATTATAAATCCTGGACACTTTAATCTGCATGTTAAAAGTTGAACCTTGCTTACTCTTTATATCTCCTTCAACAAGTGGAAAGAGGATAGCTATAGTTCTAAATCGTGCTCACAAATTTTGTTGCCGATACGATTGCGGTGTCAATTTCGGATGTTGTGAGTATTATACAACACGTCGTGATTGTCGTAAATGTGAATTTGATAATATTTTTAAAAAATTGATAATATTGTGTACCATAACAAATAAAATAAGATAAGAAAATTTCAATTTTCATTATGTGGTAACCGTTATAATACGTAACCGTTGCATTTGGAAGGAATAACAGGTTCTGATATTTGTAGAATTCATTTTTCTTTCAAGTGATAATTGGGTGATTGTTGTTGGGTTTTTGTCCACAGTTTTTGGTTTTTAAAGTTGGTGGCAAAATGGCAATGATGATCATTCTGATTTGTGACATAAAGCATTTACTATATATATATATTTTTGGGTAAATATAAAAAACATATTTTCAATAAGTATATAATTATTAAATGGTTTAATAGAGAAAAATTATTTGAAAAATAAAAATAATTAAAAATTATTATAAAATACATTGTAAAGATAAAATTACTTTTAATGAAAAAAGTTATTTTTTTCTCCTCCATTAAAGAAATATTATTTTTTAAAAATTTTAATTAAAAATAAATTTAAAAAATAAAATATTTAAATATTTATTTTTTTAAAAATTAAAAAAAATTATTTTTAGAAAAATTATTTTTATTTTTAAAATTTTTTTAATTAAAAAAAGTAAATAAAAATTTAAAAAATATAAAAATTGATTTTTTAAAATTAAAAAAAAAGTTCAAAAAAAATTTTTTTTTAATTAAAAAGTAAATTAAAAAATAAAAGAAAAGGAAGGATAAGATTTTTTTTATCAAATATAATTTTGTCTTTACAATTTTTTTCTTAATAATTTTTTATTTTTCATTTCTCTTTTTCAAATAATTTTTACTCGTTATATCATTTAACAATTATTATATTGTTGATGGTATTTCTTTTTAATTTACCCTATTTTCTTTGCTTATTTAATCATCTTTTAATTAGGCACTAAGAGCCAAATGATTTCAGCTGAAGTAGATTCTCTTCTTTTTTTTTACGTATGTCTCCTCTTTCTTTTTCTCCTCCTCATATTCATTATTCTAGCTTTTCTTTAATTAATGGATGGATTATGCAGGTAATTCTGTATTGTTTTTATTTAACCCTGACGTCAGTCTAATTCAAGGGAATAATTCTTCAAGTGATACTAAATTTTAAGCAAAACAAACAAATCTGAAATTTTTATTATTTTTTTAAATATTTATATTCGATATTTATATCCGATACATATTTGGACATGAATAAAGATATATTTTCCAAATAATGAAAAAAACTTATATTTATGTTGAATATATATTTATATTTGAAAATCACTACGAATCCGAGTAATGTAAATTATAACCTTCAGCAATCCACTGCAGTTTCAGGTGGGCCGCCCAAGGGAAAAGAAGATTGCCATATGAACGATGTTTAAGCTTGGCATAGTAAAGAGTAAAGACTTTAAGAAACTTGATATTTTCCAACTTGTCCACATTATTTTTTTACTTTCATGTGGTCTAGGAAACTGTTAAGCTGAAAATTAATCTACTCGAACTGAAGGTAAACCTGAAGAATGGAGTAACTACTGTGAGACCACTAAAAAGTTATCAAGGTGAGACTCGAAAGAGCATCAAAAGGGAACGAAATGATATTTGGGTCCCCAATTAAGATGACCCAAAGCCATCAAAATCTATCTTTTTCGATTCTTATTTTTTTTTTTAAGTATTTATGTTCGACACCCGTGTTCAACGTATATCTGGACATAAATATAGGAATATGATCCTCAAAAAATCCTCTAAATACATAAAAATCTTAAAAAAAAAATAAACATATCAGTGTCGAATACATACCCGTATCTGACACTAATACCCAATTCCGAGTAACATAAATCAAAATTATGGCGCAGAGAAAGGCAGACGATGGGGTCCTGCCCTGACAAAGAAGGGATACCGCTGTGGCCACCACAATCCTTTCACTATGGCGGATCTATTGGCTAGTAGCCCAGCCATGTGCGAATCAAAAGGTTAGGAACAGTTAGCAGTTAGCAAAGGGAGAGACCGAGCATGAAATAGAACAGAATTTGGGACCATTTTCACATTAGAATCATCTTTCCCCTTTTTTCTTTCTTTTCCTAATTTTCCCTTCCCTTCTCTGTACTGTACACATGGTTCTGGTTATTTATTTGGATCGTGCTTTGGGCTGAAGCATATAGGCACCAAGCCCATGTCTGGCTGCCTGCATGTCAACCATCCTTCCTTTTGAAGTTTCATACACAACAATTCCTCTAAACTTTGATGCTTTAATTAAAGAAAAGAAAGCCAGCCATATTTAATGGTGATCGAGCCGAGCGGTTGAGTCTAACCAATAAAAAAATTTTGAGTTGACTCAAAATTTATAGTTCGAAATTAGATTGAAATTTGATCGAATTTTATTTTTACAAATTAATTTTAATATAAAATAAATATTAAACTATTCAATTTTGATTAGATTTATTTATCTAATAAAAATTAATTTTGATTTTCATACTTGATTTTAAAATAAATTATTTATATTTAAACTAAAATTCAATTTAGATTTTTCAATATTATTTAAAATAATAAAAAGATATATTAAAAAAAAAAACTTGATTAGATTCGTGAGATACTCGAATCGAACATCAAGATACTCAACTCGATTTCTTCGATAACTCGAGTTTCTTGAACTCGAGTTTCGACTTGACAATGATACAATCAAATTGAAACTTATTCGAAACTAAACTCGAGTAATTTACGAATACATCTAAAGACTCCACATTCTCTCTCCTCAATCTCAATCTTACCCTCCCAAAATCCCATTTTGTCCTCCCTCTCCTTTTCTCCCCTCCCCTCACCTCACCTCACCGATAAAATCCGCCACTGTAAACCGATCGTTCCCGTTGCCGTCTCTCACCGCTGCAGACCTCGCCGTAATTATCTCCGGAAAATAAACGATATGTCCGTTACCCTCCCGCTTTCCTCCAGAGAAAACGAGCCGTTTTTAGATTGTAGGTTTTATTTTTTCATTTCTTGACAAAAGAAAAAAAAAAGGAAGAAGAAGAATTTGAATTTAATTTAGTTTTTTCTTTAAGGTGCTAGAAATGGAGACACGTTAGCGACGGAAATGGAACAAGAGACGACTACTTCGACGAGTTCGAAGAAGAAGAACAGGTACATCAGCGGCGCCGGCAGATTGAAATGTTTCGGCGTCGATTTGTCGCCGGACAACGTGGCGGTTGCAATGGTGTATTTCGTTCAAGGGGTTTTAGGCCTTTCGAGGCTTGCTGTTAGCTTTTATTTGAAAGATGATTTGCATCTTGATCCTGCGGAAGTATATTTCTTTCTGCGTTTCGCTTGCTAAAAATTGTTTAAAGTAAAAGCAAACGTAGAATGTAAAATCAAAATTGACTAAAAATGAACAAATAACTTAAAATGCAACACTAATTCTAAGGCAATTGTTTAATCAACTAAATTCGTACATTTTGTTTCCTGAAAGAATTGCATTTGTGATTTTAATTTTTTAGAATTAGTTATAAAAGAAGAAACGTTGGGGATTCAAGCATTGGATTATTTGGCTCTATGACCGTGTTAAATTATATGCTTCATTTGATAAGTTAGAGCAGCTTATGAAGGGCATTTTAATGAGTTTGCATTTCATTTTATTGCATATTTATCTTATAATCTTCTTAAAGGACTGACAAGTTATACATGGTTGACTAGACAGCTTTGATATCCGGTTTTTCTGCATTGCCGTGGCTTGTTAAGCCACTTTATGGGTTTATTAGGTGCAACTCTGTTAACTACCTCTTTCTTTTTTGTGATCATAGCTGAGGAAGTTTGAAGTATTTATTTTGTCTTTGGATTTGCTTTGAGCAACTCTCTGTTTTTGCAGTGATTCAATCCCACTATTTGGTTATCGAAGAAGATCGTACTTGGTTCTATCGGGGCTTCTTGGTGCTCTCTCATGGAGTTTGATGGCCACCTTTGTTGACAGCAAGTATGGTGCTGCATTCTGCATACTTCTTGGCTCTCTTTCTGTTGCCTTCTCAGATGTTGTAAGTTTCTTCTGCTATGCAGAACTTTTTTCAAGTTATTCACTTACAGATGACTATTTCTATCAAGGGCTGTTTAGGTTCTGTGATTTCTTATAGCTGCACTTTTCTTGTGATGCATGTTTTTCCCATGATAATGTTGTTATGTAATCTAAGTTGGTTACATTTGAAGCCAAAGCTTTCTATACAGCCAACATTTATAAGAGAAATATTGCCTGATTTTCTGCTGATATTTATTAACTTAATCAAGAATAGATGTTAAGATAAGATGTGCTTGAGAATAAAATAGTAAGTTAATCCATTTACAAGTCTTAAGGAGCTGACGGCCTGAAATTTTCTCTGTGCATGCTTGGCTCACATGTAAAGCACAAAAATTCTTAAAAATCTTGTTTGAACGCATTTGTCAAACCAAACAGAAGAAAATTTTAGCTGCTTTTGAATAACTTGTGATTTGATTTTAGGGTGTTCCTTATTATATCAGACACTATTTTCAGCGCATTTTCTCTCTCTATTGGCAACTCACACATGATTGCATGTGCATGTGCATGCCTACACTATCTCAGAAGCATTTTAATTTTTAGGCTTAAAATTTTCTTTGTCTAGGTGTTATCCTATGCATATTATAGTCATATTTCTGAAATTATGTTAGAAACTAATGCATGGTGTAGGTTGTAGATTCCATGGTTGTGGAGAGGGCTCGTGGGGAATCACAAAGCATGTCAGGATCTCTTCAGTCTCTATGCTGGGGATCTTCAGCTTTTGGTGGAATTGTGAGCTCCTATTTTAGCGGCTCTCTGGTGGATGCTTATGGTGTAAGGTAATTAAGGTGATTTGTATATGGACATAATTTGCAAGGAAAAAAGACAATTCTGGCTAATTATTTTGTTACCAATTTAATGTCTCAGGTTTGTTTTTGGTGTCACTTCATTGTTACCGCTGATAACATCTGCTGTTGCTGTTCTTGTGAACGAACAGCGCATGCTTGGCCCAGCAAGGGCGCAGAGTATTCTTTTGGGCAATCCTAGCTTTCTTGAAAGCTCAAGAGAGAGTATTATTCAGTTGTGGAATGCTGTTAGACATCCCAGTGTATTTCTTCCCACAGTTTTTATTTTCTTGTGGCAGGCAACACCACATTCAGACTCTGCCATGTTTTACTTCACGTAAGTTCCATTACTTTGTTTAAATTTCTTTAGTGTCGATTTTTATCTTAATTTTCATATCTGCAACAAAAGGTTCTTTCCATTTCAGCACAAATAAACTTGGTTTCACCCCAGAAT
This sequence comes from Fremontodendron californicum, assembly GCA_030761205.1. NCBI lineage: Eukaryota > Viridiplantae > Streptophyta > Magnoliopsida > Malvales > Malvaceae > Fremontodendron > Fremontodendron californicum. Next base: position 8,850,323 of record JAULJL010000036.1, read on the forward strand.
TTCTAGGACGTGTCAAGCTTGTTACTTCAGTTGCATCATTGGTTGGAGTTGGACTGTATAATGGATTTTTAAAAAATGTTCCGCTGCGGAAGATTTTTCTTGCCACAACAATTACTGGTACAGCTCTTGGAATGACTCAGGTTTGTGTTTTGGTTTACTTTTGCTTAAAGTTATTTAAGATCACTTGCATATTGTTCTTATAGGCATTTTGTTTATATTATATTTTTGTCTTTGCTTAGGTCTTTCTTGTCACTGGATTGAACCGGCAGTTTGGGATAAGCGATGAGTGGTTCGCAATTGGGGACTCTCTGATTCTAACTGTTCTTGGTCAGGTAATTTAAGTTTACTTCTTCCTACATATTTGCTTTAATCTGTAATAGAAACAAATGATCTCTGTCAATGGCAACCATTGTCTATTCTTGGACTGGCAGGATTTGAGAATACTAGGTGAAATTTGAGTTACTGCCTGGTAGAACGTTTCTTTTAAGGTTTCCCTTTTAAATAAAATTGATGATGTAACATAAAAGGAATTTCATTAGGTTCCATTTTAAATGTGGCTACAATAATTTGAAACAATTTTCGGAAGTCTAAAGTATATACTCCAAAAATTAAGAGTTTCTTTTTACAAATTTCCAAAGGCCCTTTTCATCAGTCTATTCTAGGCTTGTAATGTCTACCACAGTAAAATAATTATGATAGAATGGCCTTATGATATTTTCATGGCATTTACCACTGCTCATTGACTACTATTTAATTTATTCCAACTCTGCTGCTGATTTTGTCTGCACTACATAATGTTGCAGGCTTCTTTCATGCCGGTTCTTGTACTTGCAGCAAAACTATGTCCAGAAGGAATGGAAGCAACACTTTTTGCAACTCTGATGTCCGTATCAAATGGAGGCAGTGTCATCGGGGGTCTGATAGGTGCGGGTATGACCCAGGTATTCGGCGTAACGAAGGATAAATTTGATAACTTAGCCACCTTGATAATCCTCTGCAATCTCAGTTCATTGTTGCCTTTGCCACTACTTGGCCTCCTTCCTCAGGATGATTCGGACACTGTTTCTAAGGAGAATGTAGATATTGAGATGAAATCTTATTGAACTCTGGCTGTTTGCATTATTGTCCAAAGATGTGTCAAATCCTCTTCCACGAATTTCTTTCCAACCCTCCTTTACAAAATGTTTGAGCTTTTTCTTTGACCCTGGATTACAGTTTGGAACACAGAGTAGGAGAAAGAGCTCTGTAATCATATTGGACATTGGACGGTCGAGTTTTCGGATTTGTATGTTTTGATATATAAATGGAAGTGGCATTTTAGATTTTTAGTTTTTCATAATTCAAATATATAAAATCATTCAAAAATATATTCAAATATCAAACATAAATAAAAATTACTTCATAATAAGTCAAGAATTCTAACAACATAAAATTTAAAGCATTTAACAAAAATTTTATTTTAATTTTCGGTTAACGCAATTAACTGAATTATAGAATCGAAGTAAAACTATAATCAAAATATAATAAAGAAAACTTTTTTGTTTGCTGATCGAAATAATTTTGGTTATTGATTGAATTACTGAAATTTTGTTCGATCCATTAATTCGATAACATCTTACTAAACTTATCAATTTTAATTCGAACTCGAAATTTTTTATCAATTCATATGAATCCATACTATTGAATTCGATCAAACCCTACTGTCTCCTAAATAGAGATTGGGCTAAAGCATAGCCACTAGCCCATCGCACAGCAATTTTTTTTTTTGACAAAAACAGTGAATAGAAAATTACCCTTTGAAATTCGCATTGTCATTTGCATTTGCATTTGCATTTGTATGTGCATGTGCATCTCTCTTTCTGTCTCAACTCTCAAGTCTCAATAAACACCAAATACTGGTCCTTCAACACGACCATTTTCTTTTGAACAAAAATCTAGGTAAATATGTTGTTTCAATCTTTGAAGAATTACTCTACATATTAGATTTAATTATTACATAGCACCAACATAGATCATTAGTAGCTTTTTTCTTTTTTTAAGAAAAGAGATCATTAGTAACTTAAACCTAAGATTATTTATTTTCGACGCGGATAATATAATTAGGATATAAATGAGATATTTGTACTCGCAAGTTAGTCGAGTTCGATTCGAAAAAAATTCGAATTCGGTTCTATTATTATTGAGCCCATCTCGAGCTATCAAGCGAACCGAGTTTGAACATCTTAATACCCGATTTAAATAGCTCGCAAGCTTAGTCGAACTTTTTATTTATAATATATATTTATAATATATTTATTATTAATTTATCATTTCGCCCTTAATATATATATATAAACTTAAGAACCCTAAAACAAATTTTTTTCACCTTGTCTCCCTCTCATAGCTAGACCTGCTCATGGGCCGGGCCGCGGCCCAAATTTTTTTATTTTTCTTTACCCAAGCCCCGCCCATTGGCCCATATTTACTGTTCACATATAATAAAAAAATATTATTTATTTATTTTTATATAATTGTATAATTAAATTTAAAAAATAATATTTTTTTATTGTATGAACAGTAATCCAAGCCAGGCCGGGTCGATCCGAATCACTAAAATACTTGCCCCGGCCCTTGAGCAGGTCTACTCACAGCCTCATGGCTGTTCTTTCTTTCCCACCTAATCTCACCTTCTCTTCCACTCAGTCACTCCCACAGATATACTCCACCGCAAGCGTCGTTCCTTCTCTCCGAATAAAATATCCATGCGCCTTCAACCAGTGGAATCCAGCTTGCGCCTCCACATGCGGTTCCAACCTCCACAGATCTACTCCCACCCAAGCATCGTTCCTTCTCTCCCGAAATAAAATCCCCCTACACCTCCAGCCAACAGAGTCCAGCCTGCGCCTCCAACCTCCTGCTTGCGCCTCTAGTTGCACGGGACTAGGAATAGGTGAGCTGATTTTTTTTTATAGATTTTTAGCGGAGCATGTAAGGACCCTTAAAACTCCACAAACTGGCATCATTTTTTTAACCTTTTTCACTTTCAACTCTTGTGTTCTTAAATTTTTATGTATCAAATTAGCATATGGGTTTCTCTTCTTTTGTTATTTAAGAGTATTTTATTTGTTTTACCTTAATTTGATCTTAGCAAAGCAGTGATTTTTAATTTATTGCCTAGTTTTCACTTTTTTATTCTTAGCATTCAATCTAGGATATGGGTTTGGTGAAAGAGACAAAGAGAAAAGAAAAGGTTAAGGTCCTAAAATTTTTGAGACCCATTACTGATTAGAAATAAAAAGAAAACAAAAAAAAATGTTACTTTTCTTTTTGTTTTAATACCTGTTGATACGTGGGGAAAGGAGAACCTGTTCGAGTGAGGGAAAACATAAGTAGAGGAAAAGACGACTTAATTTCTCTTGATTGAAATAAAAGGTCGAGGGTATGAAAACGATCTTGAAAAAAGAAATGGAGCCGCCACCAATATTTTTTGGCTAGGTGTGATCGGCCATCTATTAAAACCAGTTTTTATAAAATATTTTAAAATTAATTAAAACATTTTAAAAACTAATTTTGTAGTTTGCGCTTTGAACCAGAGAAAAATAAGTGCGGGTTCGGGAGTCGGTTACGTGCCGGGAAGGATTTGCACCCTCCGCCATGCCCGTATAAAACGGTACCATATTGGTCGTGTCTTATCTCGAGTCTCGGTAAAAAGTCGATTTTGAAATTGGTGTTTGCAAATAATTCTCTTAAAAATTCATTTTTTTTAAATAATCCGGAATTTACTAACATAAAATTTCCCATATTTTCCGATAGACTCAGGAAAATATGGAAATTTCCCTTGATTTTAAAATTCTCCGAATTATTTTCATTTAAAAAAGAATATTCCGTTATTAACGATAATTGATGATATCCTCCCCGACAGACCCAGCAGAGAATTCATGAATTATTTTAATTCAGAAATAATCTTAATTTATAAAAGTATCCTTTGTTTATCAAATGTAAAAACACATAGAAAATGACCATGATTATGCAAAATTGCTACTAAGATAAAAATTAAATAAGTGTGCATATTTATCATGATATAACAAACATTTTATTATGACCTAATAAAAGAAATAATGACATGACAAATGATTGACATAGCATACAAAATGACATGTGAATAAAATCGACATGGCCTTTGGATGGCGTGGCATATAAATGACATGGCATAAGAATGATGACATGGCATAAGAACAAATATCATGTGAATGACATAAAATGATGGCATGGGAACGAATATCATGTGAATGAAAACGACATGACATAAATTGATGACATGGCATATGGATAGCATGGCATAAAAATGAATGTCTTATGAATGAAATCGACATGGCATACAAAAATGACATGGCATATGAATGAAAAAAAATGGTATGTGATATGGCACAAAATGATATGGCATGTGAATGAAATCGACATGGCAAGCAAGATGACATGGCATATGAATGATATGAAATGTCATGTGACATGGCATAAAATGACATGGCATGTGAATGAGATCGACATGGCAAGCAAGATGACATGGCATATGAATGACATAAAATGACATGGCATGTGACGTGGCATAAAATGACATAGCATGTGAATGAAATCGACATGGCATATGAATGGATGACATGGCATAATAACGAATATCATGTGAATAAAATCGACATGGTATACAAAATGACATGGCATATGGGTGACATGTCATAAGAATGAATGTCATGTGAATGACATGGCAATATGGATGACATGGCATAATGAATGACATGGCATATGAATGACAAAACAAAATAATGAATGTCATGTGAATGAAATCGACATGGCATACAAATGAATGTCATATGGGTGACATAGAATAAGAATGAATGTCATGTGAATGAAATCGACATGGCATACAAAATGACATGGCAGATGGATAACATGGCATAAGAACGAATATCATGTGAATGAAATCGACATGGTATCCAAAATGACATGGCATATTGGTGAGATGGCATAAGAATTAATGTCATGTGAATGAAATCGACATGTGTCACAGCATGAGGATGAATTTATTTGAGAATGACTCGGAATTTATTAATACCAAAATCTTTTCATGTTCCCTGGCAAACCCGGCAAAACATAGAAAGTTTTATTTATTTTGAAAATTTTCGAATCATTTTTGTTTTAGAAAAGGGTATTCCTTTGTCAATAGTTAATGATGTTCTCTCCGGCAGACCCTGCAAAGAAAACCATGAATTATTTAAACTCGGGAATATTGCCTTATTTATTAAAATGTTATGAATATGCAAATTAACATTAAGGCATGCATGTCTACCAAAACAATACAAGCATTTTCATTATAATATAGAAGATGATATGATGACATGGCATAAGAATGAAATGGCATAAAGTGATATAGCATGGTGATGAATGTCATGTGAATGAAATCGACATAGCAAAACCAAAATGAGATAATCATAATGACATGGCAAACCAAATAACATGGCATGAGAATATTGTGTCATGGAAATGGAATGACAATGGATGAAAAGTCATGGTGACCGAATGGTCATGGCATGTTTAATCATGACATGAAATGGGCTCAAATACTAAATGACATGGCAAATGGCATGCTATATGAATAATATGGCATAAAAATACAATGACATGTATAAGTATCATGGTGGCCGAATGGTCATGAGGATGGCATGTGAATGGCCGAATGCATAGTGATGGTGTGTGGATGGCCAAATGGCATGACATGATAACATGGCATGAATAGCATGGAATGAAAATGATGACATGGCATAAGATTACATGGCATAGAATGATGACATGGCATAGATGATATGGCATATAATGATGACATGGCATAGTGACATGGCATAGAATGAGGGCATAGCATAGTGACCTAAGATTGCATGACATGGCATAGTGATAACTCTAGGAAATATAGTTATTTTATCACCTTTTATGCATTTAAATCGGCTAAGTCCTTAAGGATTTTATTAGGATTTGATTAGTTTTAGATGTTTTAGATTTATTTTATTTATCCATTTCATGTTTAAAATAGTTATTTAATATTTATTTATGTGTTTTTATAGGTCCAAGGTGATCTGGAGCTTCGAGGTGCAAAACGATGAAAAACGGTGCAAAGCAACGAGCAAGCAGATTCAACCTCCGAAGCTTGTTTCAAGGAAAACTTGATCTTAAAATCTTCATTTAATAAACCTTCCTTCTTGACTTTTGAAATTGGCTTCTATATCTTTCCAACGGTAGTTTACTCATCAAAAGTTCGAGAAGATGACAGAGGTGAAGTGTAGCAAACCGATTCGAGAGTCAGCACTGTAGCACCGTAGCGGGAAAAAAAAATGTAAAAAAAGCTTGCACATACCTAATTGCTTGCACGCGAAGTTTCTGACTCTAGGGGGCTTGGACACTTTAAATAGGACTCTTTTAGGCTGAAACAAGGGGGAATTGAGTTCTAAAAACCTAATTATCTTAATAGGAGAGTAGGCACCAAAAGCTTTCAAGGAGATAAGAAGATTTGTGAAGATTGAAGACTCAAGACTTGACACCCCTTAGTTTTCTCTATTCTCTGTTATCTTCTTTATTTTTCTTGTATTGATGATGATGGTGAAACTTCTTGGATATTTATTTTCTTTAATTATCATGAACTAAATTTATCTTTCTAGGATTGCAATGGAACTCAACATGTAGTTTGAATTTACTTTCTCTCTCTAGCTTGCTTTAATGGTTTTTGAGTTGTTTGTTCAATCTTGTTCTTAATGCTTCTAGTTGACTGGCCACCAATTAGATTGATTTGGTAACCTAAATACAACTTGGGAAAGGGAGTTTAGTGTTAGACATGGATTGAATGACACGTGTTTCATATTCATTTATTAGGATGAATTGATCTGCATGTAGGGTAGAAATATACTTACGTGTCATGTGTAACCATTGTTAGAGCCTAAGCTTAATGAGCTTCTCTTCAATTCAATTATCATAAGAATATAGTTAATTGGTTAAGAGAGATATTTTTATAAGATCATCGGAAGATCCTTATAAATAGATTAGAACTCTAGGTTAACAACTCAAGGTCATTAATCAAGTTAAGAGGGTAGGAGACGTTCAAGCGAAGTGTTAAGGAAAATTGTAATCCTAGGCTTTTCTCATTTGATTTAATCCATCTTTTTAATTTACTTGCTTTTATTTTTAGTTTCTTTTAAATGCAAGGCATGGCCGAATGCTACATGGCATTATGCAATGATGCAAAACATACTTAAAATGCAAGATATGTTGCATGGAAAAAATGCAAGACATGACAAAGTGAAAAACACAAGAATGGCCGAATGGTATAAGGGACTTACCACTACATGAACATGATGTAAAAATTAATATAGCATAAAAATGATTCAAAGAAAATGACCAAAATAGGCATAGACATGCAATGAAGTAATAAGAAAACCAAGTAAACAAAGAACAAGGAAAGTTGAGCTCCATGGTTGGTAAAAATGGGCATAGCCCTCCCCTAACCATAATCACTTGATATTATCAAGATCATGAAGCCTTTCCAACTCAAAAATCAGAAAATAAACCAAGCTAACTAAAAATATGGAGGTGAGCTCCATGGTTGGTACAATGGGCATAGCCCTCCCCTGACCACGGTCACTTGATTTCTATCAAGATCATGTAGCCTTTCAACCTCTTTTGCTTCATTTATTTCGAAAAATCAAAACATAAAACAAATAATAAACCTTCCAAAATCACGTTTTCCACAACAAATATGCAAAACAAAAATCAAGGCAAGCCCAACAAGGCATTCGACCATGGTACAAGATTGGTGAAAATTTGTTTTCTTCCATTTTTTGATGAAAAGGAAAAGATGAAAGCTAAAATGAACATTTCAAAAAGTTTATTTTTACATGAAAAGAAGTAGAAATCACATAGAAAACGAAGAAAAACACATGAGAATGAAGAAGAAAATCATGCTAGAGCTAGGTAGGAATGGCTACCTTCCAAGCTTTCTTAGTAAACTTTTTCTTCATTTCTTTCAAAAACCTTTTTCTTGCCAAATTAGCTACCGACCTCTCCTTTCAAATGACCATCCAACTTAAGGAAAAACAAACATTCCCCTCTCCCTTTCTCACTTGGCCGGTTGGCCTCCCAACCATAGGATAAAAAGTGCTCATTTTTTCACCAATCTTAACCCTTAGATTAGGATCTTTTTCATGACAAATAAAAATGTCATCTTGCAAATTGATCTTGGCCATTGAAAGGTGTATTAATCCTTTACAAAGAACCTAAACCATTGGATGACACAAGGACCACTTGCATACTCTCCTTGGCAGAAACTCTCCTCGATTGTGCTCATCTTTCTTCCACCAATCTTGGCCATTGGATGAGGATCTTTTCATGAAAAATAAAAATGTCATCTTGCAATTTGATCTTGGCCATTGAAGGGTGTACTCATCTTTTCTACAAGGCACCTAGGCCATTGGACGAGGGGGGACCATTTGCAAGGCAATAAGATGGCATTTTTTTAGCTTGATAGTGACCATTGAATTAAATTGATCAAACCTCCCCTTCTCCCCTATGCATGGCAAGCCAAGACCTGGAATGTTCAAAAATTTCCTCTATCTTTCATATTTTTATTAATTGCAAATTGGCCTTTTTGGATTTCTTTGGTAAAATTACCTTTTTGCCCCCCGAACTCAATTTAATTGCAAATTAACCCCAATTTCGGATTTGTCTTTTCCAACTCATCCCATTCAATGTAAAACTTGATTTTGGAGGTTTTCACATTTTTCACATGAGCTCTGATTCTGGATTTTTCTTCATCAATCTCTTCTAAAAATTATGAAACTCAGATCTGGAAGTTTTCATAATTTTTCGAGCTTGTTCGCTATTTTTCCTGGAATTTTCTTTGGGAATTTTTCGAGATTGCCCTTTAACCTCCAAAACCTCAATTTTGCTCAAAAAGAGTTCGATTTTTGGATTTTCTTTTTCTACTTCCTTCGTCATACATTGAATTTGAGTTGGTCTGAAAACGCCAAAATTTTAAGATCAAATTCTCCTCCGATTTAGCTTTTCCCAAAATTGGCCGGATTAGGTCATTCTCTACACTGAAATTCCACAACCCATATTTCGGAGTCTATATCTTTCGTTGTAGACCTCGGATTATCAAAATTCTCTCGCCATTGTTCAATTCAACTTTGAATCTTGATTTTGACTGAGAGTTGACTTTTTTAGAGGTTGACTTTTCGGGGTTGTCTTTTTCGGAATTGAATTTTTTCGAGTTAACGTTTTGCACCGACGTCTGAAACAAAGTCTTGGGGATTCATCTTATGGAATAGTGGAAATCTCTTTGTGTTCCGGGAAGTTGGACAAGAGAATCTTCCCGATTTAGGGGGCCCGGACAAAATTAAGTGTCTACAACTGCCCCTCTTTGACTATTGCTAAGAATCAGGAATCAGGCAAAGATAAACTATACAATAATTTTTTTCGGTTTGTGAAATCATATGTGCAAGATAAGAAAGAGGATTTCCATTTTTTCATTTATTGATTTTTTTGCAAATTTGTCCTTAAATTGAGTTCCTTGCTAATCAAGACTCGACCCATCTTAAGGAAACAAGTTCGATTTGCAAGAGAAGACAATACCTCGACGGAAGTCCCGGGGCCTTACCTCATCTTGGTTCATCTTTGACTGAAACAAAAATTTGTCCTTAACTTGAGTTCCTTGACAATCAAGGCTCGATCCGTCTTAAGGAGACGAGATCGATTTGTAAAACTTGGATGTCCTGTTCGAAAAGCCTGGTTGTCTTGTCTAGGAAAAAGTTGGATGTCTTGTTCGAAATCTAGTTGTCATGTCCAGGAATAGTTGGATGTCTTATTCAAAATCTGGTTGTCTTGTCCAGGAAAAGTTGGATGTCTTGTCCGAGAAATCTGGTTGTCTTGTCCAGGAAAATTGGATGCCTTGTCTGAGAAATCTGGTATTCTTGTCTAGGAAAATTGGATGTCATGTTCGAGGAATCTGGTTGTCTTGTCCAGGAAAATTAGATGTCTTGTCCGAGGAATTTGGTTGTCTTGTCCAGGAAAAATTGGATGTCTTGTCCGAAAAGTCTGGTTGTCTTGTCCAGGAAAATTAGATGTTTTGTCCGAAATATTTGGTTGTCTTGTCTAAGGAAAAATTGGATGTCTTGTCCGAGAAATCTGGTTGTCTTGTCCAGGCAAATTGGATTGTCTCGTTTCCTTTTGTGCCAGCTGTGTTGACCTTAAGAAAGAAAACTTTCCATGATTTATGCAATATTAGTCAAATGCAGTGATACTGATGAAAGGTTTTGCAAATGTTAGTAAGATGCATGTTCCCTAGGGATGAATGCAATTATATGATTGTTATGATATTTAATTCATGATTTCATTGAGGTTCACGAATCTTTTTCAACTCCATTGTTCGCTTTACTTGATGAGCTATTCTCTATGGTTTCATCGTAGTCTACGAGTTTTGACTTTGTGACGGTGTCTCCAATCTATCCCCTGATTTGCCCTTCTTGATGAGCTTTTCTCTATGGTTTCATCGTGATCCACAAGTTTTGGCTTTCACAATATCTCTAATGTATCTCTGATTTGCCCTTCTTGATGAGTTTTTCTCTATGTCTTGGATTTACGTGTTTAGGACATCCAATATTTTCCCCACTTGATGAGTTTCTTGGCATTATGGATTGTCTCGATTTTCTCCAAACTTTAGTGGTTTTCAAACCTCTTCTAAAATTTAAATCTACTCCACAGTAATGCAAATAAATCCTTTTATTTAAAGATTTTTATGTTTGCTGATCATCATTCAATTTGATAACACTAAAAAATGCATTACAACGTATATGAAAGATGGTATGAAACAACTATATGCCCCAAAAGGGCCAACATGAATTCATTGCAAAAAAAGGTTTAGATAACAAAGATGAATATCAAGGATTAAAAGGAAGATGCAAATGAGAAGATATAGATGCCCCAGATGCGAAATATCCTAGACCCTTCCTGTTTTAATTCTTCTGAAATATCTTTTAAGCTTACCATTTGCTTGGGTGACTTCTTAGCTTTCCTGTTGCTTCAGACTGAGCTTTACCCATTTTCTCTAATTTTCTAATACTTTCTCCCCATTTACATGGAGCATTGATTTTTATTAGTACTTGGGCCGCCTTTTGAGGCTTTTCAACCCAAGTGTTCCCCGTTCGGTTTTTAGTCGCCATTTTCGAGTTTTCGGTTTAAACCTCTCATTTTTCATTTTTTTTTTGTGTTCTACCACGCATCTGGGAATTCTGAATACTTCCAAGGTAAAAATGACAATTCAAAAGATGGGATGAAATCTGAGAAAAACCCTTCAAATTAAATACCCATGCTCGATCAAAATAGACTTTAAAAGCACGTAATGTTGGCCAAGGTTCAGGTTTAGAAAGAAAGGATAAATAGGCCCAAAATATGTTTGATGGTGATTGGATCAAGGATCATTTCATGAGGAGGATTCATTTTTGAATCCTTTGTCCTTTTTGGACTTTTCTCTCATTTTTTAATTTGCTTATTTTCATTATTGGCTTTCACTTGCCTTTCTTTGATACCATCTTTTTGTTTTTGTTTTTCTTTTTTTGATGGCTCTTTTCACCATGATGATTTGTTTCTGATGGCTTTTTTCACATGATTTTTTTGAAGGAGGATTTTCCTCGTATTTGCCCTCTAGTGTAAAGGGTGATCCTTGATCAAGGTTCAAAGAAAGAAAGAATTCCTAAGGCTCAAAGGGGTGACTAGGGATAATTTTTTCTTATTAAAAGGAATATGAAAAATGGCCATTTATCATATCAAGCATGAATATTCTCATTGAAAAGCAATTCTCAGGGGAAATAGATATATATAATTCTCATGTTTAGATTTGGAATCATTCGAATTCTCATATGCACAATATCACACTTTTCTTTTTTTCTTTTTTTTTTTTTCTTCTTTTTCTTCAGGCATAATACTTCTTCAATTCGTCGACATTCACGGGATTTCTTAAGTCATCACCGTCCATCCGAGTTAAAATCAATGCTCCTCCAGAAAAAGCTCTTTTCACCACATAGGGTCTTTCCCAATTCGGAGCCCATTTTTCGCGAGGATCTTTCACAATAGAGAGAACTTTTCTTAGTACCAATTCTCTCTCTCGAAACTGCGTAGGGCAAATCTTTTTTTTTGTGGGCTCGAATCGTCATTTTTTGATACATCTACCCTTGACAAATTGACTTCAGCCTTTTCGCCTCGATGAGATTCAACTATTCATAACGAGCTCTAACCCATTCTACCTCTTCTAGGCCCACTTCCATCAAAATACGAAGTGAAGGGATTTCAACCTCAATAGGCAGCACTGCTTCCATCTCGTATAGCAGAGAAAATGGTGTGGCCCCCGTAGATGTGCGAACCGAAGTACGATATGTGTGGAGAGCAAAAGGCAAGATCTCGTGCCAATCTTTGTACACATTAGTCATCTTTTCAACATTCTTCTTGATGTTTTTATTGGCTGCTTCTACTGCCCCATTCATTTAAGGATGGTAGGGTGCCTAATTATGATGGCTGATCTTGAACTTGGTACATATTTCCCTCATAATCTTATTGTTCAAAATTTAGAGCGTTGTATGTGATTATTCTCTCCGGGAGTCCATATCGGCGTATAATTTCTTTTTTTGACGAATTTTCACACCACTGACTTCGTCACATTGGCATAAGATGCTGCTTCCACCCACTTTGTGAAGTAGTCTATGGCCACTAGGATAAATCAGTGTCCCTTCGAAGCTTTCGAGGTAATGGGCCCGATCATATCTATTCCCCATATTGAAAATGGCCATGGGGCCGTTATGACGTGCAGCGGCGATGGTGGCATATGAATCTTTTGGCGTATACCTGGCATTTATGGCATTTCTGAGAATAATTGATACAATCCCCTTCCATGGTTAGCCAATAGTATCCAGCCCTCATAATCTGCTTAGCCAGTATGTGGCCATTCACGCGGGTTCCATATATCCCTTCATGGACCTTTTTCGAGGATTCTCTGAGCTTCAGCAGAAACAACACACCTCAATAGAACCTGGTCTCTCCCTTTCTTGTAAAGGATTTCACCGTTTAAGACAAAACCCATCACCAATCTTCTCAGGGTTCTCTTATCATTTTTCGTTGCTTGCTCAGGGTATTGCTGAGTCTTGATGTAATGCAAGATGTCATAATACCAAGGGTGACCATTTACTTCTTCTTCGATACTCAAGCTGATAGGATCCAAGATGGCCCAATTCCATGGCAATTTCTATATGGGCCAAGATCCAAGAAGATCTAGGAAACATGGCAAGAATGGGTGGAATTCACTTGAGCCATGTTGCAAGTTATTCAAGAAAGGCTTCAACATGCAAGATGGGCTTGCATCCAAGTTTGGTCCATGTGATTCAAGAACACAAGGTGGCACATTAAGAGGGCTTATTTGGGCTTATTTTAATTCTTATAATTACTTAGGTATTTGGGCCTATAGTATGTAACATGGACATCTTTTAATTATTTAGGTTTGGGCTTTAGCATGTTCAGCCCATATTTTACATATTATTGCTTAGTAGATTAAGGTTATTGTTGGAAGGCTATAAATATATGTCTTAGCCGCCTACTTCAATTATCTTTTGATCAATTGAGTTTGAATTTATTCAAAGTGAGTGTTTCACTCTTTTTAGTTCTTGAAGGAACTTAGGAACTTATCAAAGAATTCTTTCTTTGTGGCGTTCAACCTACCAAACTTAGGTTTTTGTAGATTACATGCTTAATCTAGGTTCTTTGAAACAGGCTTTTAAGGGTTTAAGTTTTCTTTGCCTGAATCTTGGCTTTTTAGGGTTAGGTATTTCAATTTGTTAGTGGGTTCAAAGGGTTTCACCCCTAGGGTACACATCAGTTTGGTATCAGAGCTAAACCCTAATTTTGGTAGGTTGAACGCCACAAAGAAAGAATTCTTTGATAAGTTCCTAAGTTCCTTCAAGAACTAAAAAGAGTGAAACACTCACTTTGAATAAATTCAAACTCAATTGATCAAAAGATAATTGAAGTAGGCGGCTAAGACATATATTTATAGCCTTCCTACAATAACCTTAATCTACTAAGCAATAATATGTAAAATATGGGCTGAACATGCTCAAGCCCAAACCTAAATAATTAGAAGATGTCCATGTTACATAATATAGGCCCAAATACCTAAGTAATTATAAGAATTAAAATAAGCCCAAATAAGCCCTCTTAATGTGCCACCTTGTGTTCTTGAATCACATGGACCAAACTTGGATGCAAGCCCATCTTGCATGTTGAAGCCTTTCTTGAATAACTTGCAACATGGCTCAAGTGAATTCCACCCATTCTTGCCATGTTTCCTAGATCTTCTTGGATCTTGGCCCATATAGAAATTGCCATGGAATTGGGCCATCTTGGATCCTATCACAAGCAGTGGGCAGGAGATTCATATAAGCTCATTTTGATCGGCATAACTTTGGCCCCTTCATTCACTTTAAACATTGATGACAAAGTGGCTAAAGCATCCACCATTCGGTTTTATTCTAGGGGGAAGTAATTGAAAACTACCTCTTCGAACTCCTCTATCAAGCTCAGTATAAGCTCTTTATATCAGATTAGCTTTGCATCCCGGGTTTTCCATTCTTCGCGTAGTTGGTATATCACCAAGACTGAATCTCTGAAAACCTCTAGTGTTTTGATCTTTCTTTCTATGGCGGCACGAAGACCCATAGTACACACTTCATACTCAGCGGTATTGTTGGTACAATCAAAATCCAATATGTCAGTGAAAGGATAATAATCTTCCTCAGGGGATACGAGCACTGCACCAATTCCGTGCCCCATGGCGTTAGATGCGCCATCAAAATACGTTTTCCAGGTTCTCTTCTGAGAAGAAGTCCCATTTTCTTGTGAGATACACATTAAGTCTTCATTATGGAAATGAAAGTCTAGAGGCTCGTAATCCTCCACCGCTTGGCTTGCTAGAAATTTGGCTACTGTACTACCTTTTATGGCCTTTTGGCTCACATATACAATATCATATTCAGAGAGCAACACTTGCCATCTTGCCATTCTTCCTGAAAATGAAGATGCCTCAAATACATATTTGAGGCGGTCTAGCTTCACAATCAGCCATGTCGTGTGATACAACATGTACTGTTTGAGCCTCCGAGCAGTCCAAGTTAGGGCACAACAAAGCTTTTCTACCAATGAATACTTCAACTCGTATTCAGTTAACTTTTTACTAAGATAGTAGATGGCTTGTTCTTTCTTTCTGGTTTCATCATGTTGCCCCAACACACATCCCATGGACCTTTCAAATAGTGACAAATACAATATCAGCTGCTTTCTTAGGACTTGTGGCATTAGTACCGGTGGGTTTGACAGATAATGTTTGACCTTATCAAAGGCTATCTGGCATCCTTTATCCTATTCCCCTGGATCACGCTTTCAGAGTAACTTGAAGATTGGGTCGCACTTATCCGTCAGTTGAGAGATGAACCGAGCGATGTAATTCAACCTACCAAAAAGCTTCTTATTTCTTTCTGAGTACGAGATGGAGGCAAGCTCTGAATAGCTTTCACTTTATCCAGATCAATCTCAATTCTTTTTCGACTAACAATGAAACCCAGTAGCTTTTTCGAAGTGACTCCGAAAGTATACTTTGCTGGGTTAAGTTTAAGTTGAAATTTTCTCAACCTTTCAAAGAGCTTCTTAAGATTCGCAATGTGTTCGTCCTCTCCTTGTGACGTTGCGATCATATCATCGACATAAACTTCGATCCCTTTGTGCATCATATCATGGAACAAAGTTACCATGGCTCTTTGATATGTTGCCCCTGCATTTTTCACCCCGAATGGCATTACCTTATAGCAAAAAGTTTCCCACATCATCACGAATGTGTTTTTCTCCATATCCTCCGGTGCCATCTTAATATGATTATACCCTGAGAACCTATCTATGGAGGAAAACACAAAATTCTTGGCGGTATTATTGACTAAAGTATCAATGTGAGGCAACTGGAAATTATCCTTGGGGCTCGCCTTGTTCAGATCCCGGTAATCAACACACATCCGCACTTTGCCATCTTTCTTTAGAATTAGGACAATTTTTGCTACCCACTCCGGGTATTTTTCCATTTCCAAGAATCCGGCATCAAATTGCTTTTTTACTTCCTCTTTCACTTTTAATGGCATTTCGGGCCTTATTCTTCTCAGTTTCTGCTGAATCGGCTTGCAATCTGGTTTCAATAGGAGTTTGTGAACCATAATGTCAGGGTCCAACCCAGGCATGTCTTGGTACACCTATGCAAACACATCCGCATATTCCCGGAGTAGACTTATCAAATCTTGCTTTATCGATGGTGAAATGGTAGTCCCAATCTTGACTTCTCTTATTTCTTCCCCATCCCCCAAATTTATTACTTCCAACTGCTCTTTGTGAGGCAATACTTGTTTCTTCTCTTGTTCTATTATTCTCAATAAATCCGGAGGTAAATCACAGTCCTCGACATTTCGTTAGCGTCGAAATCACCCGTACAGATGGGTTTTTCAAAATCAATTTCAGAATTATTGACAGGATGGTCTTCATATTTCGTATTTGGGCACCTATAAATAAGTGGGGAAAAATAATTTAGGAAGTCATATAGACAATGAAAGAATGAAAAATGAAAGAACGAAAGGATGTGTAAACATTATTATGAAGAAGATATATAGTGATTGTTATTTATTAAATGATAAGTTTTAAACATAAGCCCATATAAAGGACTCTTAATGCCCTCGGGTAGAGGCAATTAAGGTTGATTCGAGAATTACACTGGAGTAGACTTAAAAACTATGGGAAGTTCAGTCACGCTCCAATTAGTTAGCTCATAAGCCGAAGGGCACGAGCGCACCATCCAACTAGTGCTCTCCTCTCTCTGTTCATCTGTTTCTGCCATACCGACCATCATTTCATATGGTTGTTTGTCTCCAACTCCATAAAGCTTCTCAAAAGCCTACTCCAGTAGGACCATCACATCCTCGAAATTCTTACTCCCAAACTAAAATCCGGTCAAGCAAAAGATGTGAAGGATTGGCGGGAAAGTCATGGGCTTCCACTCCATATCCACACCCGCAAGATGAGCCATTTCATTTTTTGGTTCTTCTCAATTTGTTTTATTTTCTCGTGAGCTTCAAGAAGGTATCTGAGACCAAATCGGTCTTCCTTCTTGGCCACTTCTATTGCTTTGGCCATCCCCTGGAGATACTTTCCTAGTTATTTTCCTGCTCTGTAGCCTTTTTCAACTGTCGTTCTCACCCTCAACCTGGTATTCTTGGACAGCCTTGGCTTTGGAATTTTATGTCCCTTAGTGAAAAAAACGGCATTGACAAATTCCAGTGACCTGAATGAGCATTCTACAGCATCTTCATTTACCTCTATGTAGGGGGTATTTTTAGATGCAGAGGCGATGATATCTTCTTCACCTGACATGCTGATCAAGCGCCAATCTATTACGAATTTTAGCTTTTGGTGGAGAGATGACGGTACAGCCCCGGCAGAGTGAATCCACGGTTTTTCCAGCAAGCAATTGTAAGATGGGGTGATGTTCATTACTTGAAAATCGACCTTATAGGTACAGGGACCTATCTGAAGTGGGGTCTCAATGTTTCCTGTCACCTCTCGACGAGTGCCCATCGAAAGCTCTGACAATGGTATGACTCTGCAGCATGTAGGACATGTCCATCAGCAGTTTTGACAAGGTAGCCGATGGAATCACATTCAAAGATGATCCATTGTCAAGGAGTAATCGGGGTAGAATGTGCACCTTGCAGGTAGTGGTGATAGAAAGAGCCTTGGTGGATCCTATTCCATTTGGCGGTATCTCATTGTAGCTGAAGAAGATGTATTCATCTGCTGTGATGTTTCCCACCAACCGGTCTAACTTCTCCATTGATATGTTGTTGGCTACATAAGGCTGATTCAAAATTCTCAGCAGAGCGTTTCAGTATGGATTTGAGTTTAACAGTAATGAAAGTACTAAAATTCTCGTCGGTTGGCGGTGCAACTGTTCTACCCACTGTACTCGTTGTGCTTGATGAATTTTAAGAACTCACAAGCTTCCTTCTCTTTGATTGGTTATTTTACCTTACTAGCTGGAGCTGGATCTTTTTAAACCTTAACGGATTGTTCTATCTCCATAGGGTTTGGTCCCATTGCTCTTTTTCCTTTGTCATGTCCCCCTGTCTTTCCAGGTTTAACTATCACCGGGGCATAACATCTATCGCCTCGGGTTAGGTGCCCCACTCTAGTTACATCTACGGCTGCTGCTTGATGGTTTGAAGATCCTGGCATTGCCATACTACATTCATACTTCCATGGAATCTTTCTGTCTCCTTTGTAAGGAAAAGATGACGGCAATTCTATGATCCTCTTTGGAGTGGCTCCCTAGACTACTGGAATAGCCTTTACCTCGGGCTCATCATAGTATATAATCAGGGGTCTATCCACCCCATAACCGATCTCATTCATACCGATTTCATGCTCCTCTATCTTTTCAAAAAACTGGGCCTCGCCCATATCCATCATCTTTTGAACTTTTGCTAAAAACTCTTCACAGTACTGAATGGCATACCCCTTGCACTCATGATATTGGCAAAAGTCCTCTACCTGGCTGACTATCTTCCTCACATCTGATTTTGGCTTAACCAACCCCGCTTTGACCATCTCAAACCAGACTCTGATCATAGGCGTTTTTACTTTTCTGACATCCTTTTTTACCTTTTCAACCTCCCTTGACATGATGGCGTTGACCTTGGCCTCCGTATGATTAGGCAACCGATTTCTCGTAACATTAGGTCCACTTTTCGACTCGAATTTCCAGATTCCTGCATCAATTAGGCTCTGAACTTTGCGCTTGAAAGCAGTGCAAGTCTCGGTTGAGTGTCCTTGGATGCCTGCATGGTACGCGCAGTGAGCGTTAGAATCGTACCACGTGGGATAAGGAGGTTTTAGAGGTTAAAGATAAATAGGTGCAACGAGTTGACCCTGTAGGAGTTTGGGGTATAACTCACTGTAAGTAGTGGGGATAGGGTCATATTGAGGCTTTTGGGTATTTCTCACTAGCCTTTGGTCATTTCGGAGAATGTTTTGAGTGTTTGAGGGATGGATATCTAAGGAGATATGCTAGTCGGATATGGTTGCTGTGGTATGGCTGTGTAGGGAAAAGAATTCTGAGTGAGGCTATTTATAGTCGGGTAGTAAGGGTTATAGGTCGGTAAGGTGTATAGGGCGTTGGAGGTGAAAAAGGTTGGTTATTGAAACTGACTGCGTGAGCCTCTTCTTCTTTATTCTTGGCAGGGGTTGTTTTCTTTTGGGCGACTTGTTCCCCGCTTCCCATTTTTTTTGCTTTTGATCGCGGTTTCATTCATCTCTCCAAATATGACCATATCTGCGAAACTTTTGGTGGCATTACCCACCAACTTCTCATAGTATGGTGCCTTCAGGGTATTGATGAAGAGAACCGTAGTTTCTTTATCAGTCAACGGTGGCTGCACTTGGGTAGCCATTGTTGGTGTAAGCATTACAAGCCAATCTAGTTGGGCTTGTAAGGCACTATTTATATATTTCATGTATTGCATATTATAGTTTATTAATTATAATTGAGGTATTTCTTTATCCATAAGTATTGTTAGAATTGTTATAAATAACTTGTGAAGATAAAGCCCATGAGACACAATGGCATTGCAGAGGAATTGTAAGGAGTTATAATTATGAGGATCCTTATGCATCAATGTCATGTTTCTAAAACTGTTCCTGGTCATTGTATTGTCAAGACAGGGCATTGATAATGCTCAAAGACTGACATATGTTAAGCCTTCATGCACTTGCTGAATGCAACCGATCTCATAGGTTGAAAATATATAGATACTTGGGGATAACATATGGGTGCTTGTTAGTTGAACAAGTTCACTAAACATGACCCACAATGAGAGTTCCATTTGGTATTTCACTCAAGTGTCTATGGAAAATACTCTCATGTGTCAATAGTGTAAGTAATCCTTTGACTTGTGACACCAGGTCATCTTGTATGTGAACTGTCATACTTAGATTTCATCACGAACGGGTCCCAATCACGAGGATGCTTATGGTAGGGTGTTATTGGGTATGGCATGAAGCATATGAAGATGAATGAGTGGTCCAAAGAGGATTCATCACCCCAAGTGATATGAGGGGACATATCTCACTTGTATCTGGCTTATATTAACTTATGGAAGTCCTCGGCCAAGGCAATACTTAAGGAGTCAATATTAAAGCTACATATCTAGTATGGAATGGGATTAAGAGTAGACATTAAACCATGCTCTTTCCTATCCCGGGATATTTGATGAAGGGATCGAATTACACAGACATATTGTACACGAAAGGCTAGTCGAAGCTTGATGACTCTCTTGACATTTGGGTGGTCATGATGCATTGCTAAATGCCACTCATGATCTATAAATATAAATAGGAAATTCTTAATTGAATTAATTATATTTATTTCCAACATGTTAAGGGCCTAATGGGTCACACACAAAAGGTGATTAATGAAATTAAAATGAGATTGGGCCAGATTAAATATTCATTAAGTGTTGTAGACTTAGCATGAATATTTAATAATATGTATAAGGGCTTTAGTGCAGTTAGTCCAATAGTTGGCATACATTAAACCTATTTATATATATGCTTATGTTGTTGCAGCCTCCCCCTTAAGGAATTACCTGAAATCGGAACCTCTCGCTATCCCAAGTGAGGTTCGGCCGAATAGCAAAAGAGAAGAGAGAATTCGATTCTTCTTGTTTTCTTTTGGCTAACTAAGGTAGAGGAGAAATATTTCTCACAACCTAGACTACTAGCGTCGTCTTGGCAAAATGTAATCTCAACTTTGTGAAGGTTTTTGAATCACCTGCGTGGATACTGTTAGAGGTCGGACAATTGGACGACTTTGGTTTTCGACAAGCGAGCTTTGTGTACAAGAACGTCAAGAATCTGTCTTGAGGTCTCGACAATCTCCATTACAGAGGTATGAGATTTTGATTGTTATCTGTTCTTGATAGGCTGATCATTTTGAATTCATAGGCAGATTCTTGGAGGGATCGATTTTCTCTATGTTTTATTTTATCTCGCTGAATTGTATGTTTAACTTGTTGATTAAATTATACATTATCTCTGTTTTAGCATGATCTGAATCCCAACAGTGGTATCAGAGCCTCGCTTATGTTATTCCTATACGATCTTTGCTTTTATTGTTACCTTTAACAAAATTGTTTTGTTCTTTGAGTTATTTTGATCCGATTGTCACTAACTGAAATTGTGAGAATTTGCACTTGTAGTGTTTCCGTGAAGGCAGCAGTTAATCATGGTGAATTCTTGTTAATTAATTGGTTTAAAATTATTTTAAACTGATTAATGCAACTGGCAAAAGTTTGGCAGCAATTGAGAACTGTTTTGCTCTCTTTGCGCAAATTTGGTGATTTTAGTAGAAAAACTAGTAGACTTTTCTTGGCTGATTTTTAATACATGGTTTAATGATTTTTAGGATTTAAAATTGCTTAGAATTGTTCTTGGCAAGCTTAAAAAATCATAAAACTGATTTGGCATTGAAAAGTTGGAAGCTGTGAAAAGCGGATAGACAGCCTGTAGGGAGAGAGCGAGGGAGACGACGGCTACATCTGATAGCCACAGCCTGCGCCTTCCCTTGCTAGGGTTTTTACTTCTATCAGATTCTCATAGCTTATGGATTTTAGCAATATTGTAGTGTCCTAGTTGAGATACAAGACTAAAAATTAGTAGCCATGGTAATATTGTTAAATTAATTTAAATCACCAAAATAAGAATTTACATAAATATTCAATTAAATTATTTAATTGGATGATAATTTAATTAAAGGAAATAATCCTAATTGGATTAGGATTTATTCTAAAGAGATTAGAATAAATATTTATTATTTTCTTTGAATTAAATTATGGATCAAATATAATCATTGAATGGTAACTAGAGATTACAACATGATTTATATATTCATAAATTCTTTGTGAATGTATGGGATGATTATGGACTTAGACCCAATATGATTGTGGATGGTTGAATTTAATTTATGGTTTTTATTAAATTAAATAGGGACTGCGTGCCCTGCCTTATCTCTCATTTTCTGGAGTTGTAAAAATTCTTTCTTCACCTAACTCTCCTAAAATGTAACTTGAGGTTTCTTTATTACAGATGTAATTAGTTACATCAAAGTGTAAAATTAGGATTAGCTAAGAATAATTTTTGTAACTTGAAGATGGAGATCAATGGCGCCATGAAGATAAGGAGATTACAAGCAAATTTTGAAGACTATGTATGTAATCACCTAGGAATTTGACCAACTAGTTTTCTTTGATGGCTCAAGGAAATTAGATTAGAAAAGTCCATAATCATCCAAGTTGAAAGCATGTTATAGATTTATTTTATGCGATATTATAAATGCTATGAATACCTGATATGATGAGACTGATATTTAAAGAAAAAAAATCCCTCTTTACAATATTGAGTCACAT
The DNA here is from genome assembly GCA_030761205.1 of Fremontodendron californicum. NCBI lineage: Eukaryota > Viridiplantae > Streptophyta > Magnoliopsida > Malvales > Malvaceae > Fremontodendron > Fremontodendron californicum. Next base: position 8,872,924 of record JAULJL010000036.1, read on the forward strand.
GTTTCGCATGATAAAGTTTCCTTCCATCATCATAACAAGATAACCAGAGTTCTTCCAATAGGAGGCTTATTGAGTCACTCAGAGTCAAACTACTGTACGAATATGTTTGAGTTATGAAGTTGGGTCTTACTCAACTAATGCCATGTTGTCCGGATGTACAAAACTTGACCGCATGGTGTTAGAGGCATAGTTAGGCGAAGTACATATGATGTGCTTAGACAAAGAGTTGTCACCTAACTGATCTGGGACTTGCATCGAGATGCAATTGATAAGCTATGTTATCTACCCAACTAGGCTTGTTGTAATTTGTTGAGGCACTCAAGGTTGAAACATGTTGAAAGGGATCCCAGCCCACTAGAAATACCTTGATGAGATTTTCGAATAATAGTGAGGGCTATTATCTCGAAAAATTAGTGGGAGAACCAATAAGAGATTTAATACCTCATCTTGAATTGGTATAAATGCATGAATATAATTGATATATACTTTTTTCACATTAGGTTGTTGAAAATGGTTAATACTTTAATTACACTGCACGACATTATGAATGCCATTAGTCCAAAATGTTTGGATTGGTACAAAAGATTGAGAAGCGTTCTCAATGAAATGAAGGTTTCTCACTTGACAAGTCAAGAAGAACTTATAGAAGTTTCTGGGTTGACTGCGTTTGTGATTGAACTAAATCTTTCTATTGTTAAATCTAATACCTGGATAGTTGATTCAGGATGCGGTTCACATCTATGTAATGACATAAGGATGTTGAAAGGAAGTAGAAAGTTGAGCAAAGATGAAGTAGTTCTTAGAGTAGGCAATGGTGCAAAAGTTGCAGCATTGGCCGTTGGAACATGTATTTTATCTTTGCCGTCTGGCATGACATTGGAATTGACAGATTGTTTCTTTGTTCCAGTTTTGTCTAGGAACATCATTCAGTTTTATACCTCACTGTTAATGATGGTTTCGAGATAAGAATGAAGGGAAATAGTTGCTCTATCATTCTTAAAGAATTCACTATGGATCGGCAACATTACATAATGGATTATATGTTTTGGATCCAGAGATGCCTGTGTTCAATATAAATGTCAAGAAAGCAAGAAAGGATGATCCAAGTAAGACTTACATCTGGCACTATAGAATTGGTCATATCAATGAGACAAGGATTTCCACATTGCATAAACATGGTTATTTGGAACCCTTTGATTATGAATCATATGGGACTTGTGAATGTTGTCTCCTTGGTATGATGACCAAGTCTCCTTTTACTAGAAAAGGTCAAAGAGCTAGTATTTTATTGGGCTTAATATATTCAGATGTATGTGGGCCACTAAACACAGCCGCTAGAGGTAATTACTCATACTTCATAACCTTTATCGATGATCATTCTAGTTATAGTTATGTGTATCTGATGACATACAAGTCTGAAGCTTTTGAAAAGTTCAAAAAGTTCAGAGCTGAAGTAGAGAAACAGACTGGAAAAATATTTTGGCTCTTAGATCAGATCGATGAGGAGAATATTTAACCCACGATTTCTTGGATCATTTGACGAAAAATGGAATTTTGTCACAATGGACTCCACCTGGAACTCCTCAGCATAATGGAGTGTCTAAGAGGAGAAATCGAACCTTGTTGGACATGGTCCGGTCCATGATGTTTAAGGCTGACCTTCAGATATCCTTTTGGGGATATGCCTTAGAAACTGTAGCTTACCTTCTAAATAGGGTTCCAAGCAAATCGGTAGATAGAATACCATATGAGATATGGAATGGAAAGAAGCCATACTTATCTTATCTAAAGATTTGGGGATGTACTGCTTATGTGAAGCATGTACCTTCTGATAAGCTGTGAGCTAGATAAAAAAATGTAAGTTTGTGGATATCCTAAAGAGACTATGGTATATTACTTTTACAGTCCTACTAATCGAAAGGTGTTTGTGTCAAAACACGTTGCTTTTCTAGAGAAAGAGTTTCTACTAGAAGGATTCAATGGGAGTAAAGTAGATCTTTAAGAAGTTCAAGAACCACAACCTAACATTCCCTCGGAACCTGAGCCATTGGTCGAGGCTTTGGATGCTCAGACTAATGCTCAAGAAACCAATTACTTCGAAGGTCTAGTAAGGAGAGGCAAACACCAATAATATATGGATTTCTTTTGGAAAGAGATGGTTTGCCCATTGACAATGAACCTACTACCTATAAGGAAGCGATGTCGGACATCAATTCCAAGAAATGGCTAGAAGCCATGAAATCTGAAATGGATGCCATGGAAGTTAACCAAGTTTGGTCTTTAGTTGATCCACCTCAAGGGATAAAACCCATAGGGGGTAAATGGGTCTACAAGATAAAGACAGACATGGATGGCAACATACAAACGTATAAGGCCAGATTGGTTGCAAAAGGTTATAATCAAGTTGAAGGCATTGATTTTGAAGAAACCTTTTCACCAATTGCCATGGTAAAGTCCATTAGGTTTATGCTTGCTATTGCCGCATACCATGATTATGAGATATGGCAGATGGATATAAAAACTACATTCCTTAAGGAGAATTTGCAAGAGGAAGTGTATATGACACAACCTGAAGGTTTTTCATCCAAGCCCACTTCTAATAAGGTATGCAAGCTACAAAAGTCCACTTATGGACTAAGGCAAGCATCTCGAAGTTGAAACATTAGGTTTGATGAAATAATTAAAGAATTTGGTTTCATTAAGAATCTTGATGAACCATGTGCTTACAAGAAAGTAAACGGACATGCAGTTGTGTTCCTAGTGCTATATGTCGATGACATATTGCTCATAGGAAAAGACGTACCTATGCTTCAGACCACCAAGGTCTGGCTGTCCAAATAATTCTCTATGAAGGATTTGGGAGAAGCAACATATATTCTGGGAATTAAGATCTATAGAGATAGATCGAAAAGGCTGCTTGGATTATCCCAATTCGTTTACATAGACAAGGTGCTAAAGAGGTTTATCATGGATATCTCCAAAAGAGGTAATTTGCCTATGGTACATGGTGTACAACTCTTGAAAGAGATGTGTCCTAAAACTTATGAAGAAAGGACACGGATGGATAGGATCTTGTATGCTTCGGCAATAGGATCTATCATGTATGCCATGTTGTGCATAAGACTAGATGTATCGTATGCTCTGAGTGTCACGAGCCGATACCAAAGCAATCCTGGTGAAATTCACTGGACTGCTGTGAAGAATATCTTCAAGTAGTGGAGAAGAACTAAGGATATTTTCTTGGTCTATGGAGGGGCTGAACTCCAAGGAAGAGGTTATACAGATAATGGATTCCAAACTGATAGGGATGACAGTAAATCGCAGGGCGGTTACGTATTTCCCTTAAATGGAGCTGCAGTCAGTTGGAAAAGTTCCAAACAGACTACAACTGCATATTCAACAACAAAGGCTGAATACATCTCCGCGTGTGAGATAGCGAAGGAGGCTGCTTGGATTAAGAAGTTCATAAATGAACTAGGTGTGGTTCCAAGCATTGTTGATCCAATACCATTTTACTATGATAACAATGGAGCCATAGCGCAAGCTAAGGAACCACGGTCTCATCACAAATCCAAACATGTATTGCGGCAATATCACTTGATTAGAGATATAATTCAAAAAGGTGATATAAGTATGGAAAGGGTACCCACAGAGGATAATATAGCTGATCCTTTCACTAAGGTTTTGTCCTAGCAGAAACATAGTCATCACATGGAAGGTCATGGGCTTAAGTACATGGGCGATTGGCTTTAGTGCTAGTGGGAGATTTTTGGTGTAAGCCCTACAAGCCAATCTAGTTGGGCTTGTAACACACTATTTATATATTCATGTATTACACATTATAGTTTATTAATTATAATTGAGGTATTTTTTTATCCATAAGTATTGTTATAATTGTTATAAATAACTTGTGAAGATAAAGCCCATGAGATACAATGGCATTGCAAAGGAATTGTAAGGAGTTATAAATATGAAGATCCTTATGCATCAATGTCGTGTTTCTAAAACTGTTCCTAGTCATTGTATTGTCAAGACAGGGCGTTGACAATGCTCAAAAACTGGCATATATTAAGCCTTCATGCACTTGATGCATGCAACCAATTTCATAGGTTGAAAGTATAGAGATACTTGGGGATAACATATGGGTGCTTGTTAGTTGAACAAGGTGACTGAACATGACCCACAATGAGAGTTCCATTTGGTATTTCACTCAAGTGTCTATGGAAAATACTCTCATGTGTCAATAGTGTAAGTAATCCTTTGACTTGTGACACCAGGTCATCTTGTATTTGAACTGTCATACTTAGATTTCATCACGAATGGGTCCCAATCACGAGGATGCTTATGGTAGGGTGTTATTGGGTATGACATGAAGCATATGAAGATGAATGAGTGGTCCAAAGAGGATTCATCACCCCAAGTGATATGAGGGGACATATCTCACTTGTATCTGGCTTATATTAACTTATGGAAGTCCTTGGCCAAGGCAATACTTAAGGAGTTAATATTAAAGTTGCAGATCTAATATGGAATGTGATTAAGAGTAGACACTGAACCATGCTCTTTCCTATCTCGGGATATTTGGTGAAGGGATCGAATTACACAGACATATTGTACACGAAAGGCTAGTCGAAGCTTGATGACTCTCTTGAAATTTGGGTGGTCATGATGTATTGCTAGATGCCGCTCATGATCTATAAATATAGATAGGAAATTCTTAATTGAATTAATTATATTTATTGCCAACATGTTAAGGGCCTAATGGGTCACACACAAAAGGTGATTAATGAAATTAAAATGAGATTGGGCCAGATTAAATATTCATTAAGTGTTGTGGGCTTAGCATGAATATTTCATAATATGTATAAGGGCTTTAGTGCAGTTAGTCCAATAGTCGGCATACATTAAACCTACTTATATATATGCTTATGTTGTTGCCACCTCTCCCTTAAGGAATTACCTGAAATCGGTGCCTCTCACTATCCCAAGTGAGGTTCGGCCGAATAGCAAAAGAGAAGAGAGAATTCGATTCTTCTTCTTTTCGTTTGGCTAATTAAGGTAGAGGAGGAAGGTTTCTCACAACCTAGACTACTAGCATCGTCTTGGAAAAATGTAATCTCAACCTTGTGAAGGTTTTTGAATCATCTGTGTGGATTACTGTTAGAGGTCAGACAATTGGACGACTTTGGTTTTCGACGAGCGAGCTTTGTGTACAAGAACAAGAACGTCAAGAATCTATCTTGAGGTTTCGACAATCTCCATTACAAAGGTATGAGATTTTGATTGTTATCTGTTCTTGACAGGATGATCGTTTTGAATTCATAGGCAGATCATTGGAGGGATTCGGTTTTCTCTATGTTTTATTTTATTCCACTGTGTTGTATGTTTAACTTGTTGGTTAAATTATACATTATCTCTGTTTCAGCATGAGCCGAATCCCAACAGCCATGTCTCTCCATTTCTAGGCATATTGTTTAAAACTCTCAGTATCTTTCTTCTCCATGTTTTGTAGGGATAATCTGTCAGGTACCATGTCATAGACGTGCTTGTAGTGTTCTAGGAAGGCCCTAGCCAAATCCGTCCATGATCGGATCTTGCTGCAGGTGAGTTGATTGTACCATCGAGTGGCAAACTCGATGAGACTATCTTGGAAACAGTGGATGAGCAATTTCTCATCGCTGTCATGTCCGGTCGTCTTTCGACAATACATCGTCAAATATGTTGAAAGATTGGTGGTCCTGTTATACTTCTCAAAATCTGGCGTCTTGAACTTGGGTGGGATCACTAAAACGGAGACCAAACTCATCTCTCTGGCATCGAGGCTTCCAAACAATTCTGCTTTTTCAACGGCCCTCAGTCTTTTTTCCAATAGCTGATACTTCTTTTGTGATTCAGCTGTTTCGACCCTTTTCAGTTTTGCCGCTTTCCTCTTTTCTTGTTCGGCAAGCTCATCCAAGTCTGGGATATCAATAGGATCTGTCGGATTGCCCCAAGAGTTACCCCAACTGGCATCTGTTTCTGTGCCCCTGTGTTGGGTTGAATATACACGAAAGACGTTTCAGCTGTCGGTGGTGCAGTATCCATATTTTGCGTAGGTTGGCTGTTTGTCAGCACGACTTTTTTCCGACCCTGTTTGCCCCTCTGACTTCCGGTTCTAATCCTAGGGCTGAGTTTTCCATGTGTCCCTTTCCCTTAACTGTGGCGGACACCAGTTCCATCAGCTTAACCATCTGATCTCTTGATTCGGCCTGAGACTTGGCCAATTATTCCCTCAACTCATACTGAGCCCTTTCCATTCTCTCCATTCGGGCCATTTGTTCATTCTCCATGATCCTGACTTGTGATCGAGTACTATACCGCGAAGTGCTTATATTTGGGAGTTTTGGTGGACGCCCAATTTTTGAATCTTGGTATAAATACCACGGGTTAGAATTTCATGGCATCTTATTCTTTTTATTAATTAAATGTGTGCAAGGATGAATGGATAAATCAATGCATGACTGATCAAACAAATAGATAAATGAATGTATGTATGTTTCTTTAATTGTATGAAATGAGATGATGCAAATAATAGTATTTGCCTTAAGATCAAATTCAAACACAAAGGTTTTTCATTAATTCATGGGAACATGTTACATATCCTCTCTCACTCTCGGGATACATAAAAATATCGTATCTGCTCATACTGGTCTTGAGCCTCCTCCAGGAAATTCAATAGGCACTATGCATGCTCCCCTGTCAGGTTGACATCACACCTCAAAGTCTTCACTTTCTCTAACATCTCTCTCGCCTTGACCACAGCCTTGCGGATCTGCCTAGTCAAGTGATATATATATTACTGCCTTCCCAAGGTCTCAGTCTTCCACCTTGAGCTAGCATCTAAAGCTAAGTCATTTGCCTGGCTCCATTCGTTCTTCCTCTCTCTGTATTCTTGAATGATGGCAGAAATGTCAGCTTTCTGGACTTGCAATTGATGCTCTAAGGTCTGAATGGTCGCATGGAGTGTCTCATTCTCCTTGTGTAGCATGGATGTCCTTTCCCTCTCATTACCCAACTTTGCCTTCAATAGATCATTCTCTTGTAGGAATCTTTCTAACCTGGTCAAAATCAGCGATCGGGCATCTCCCCACTTTTGCCACTCATGAAAAATCGAGACACTTTTTCCTTGCTATCCTTAGCCTTACCCTTCTAGAAGTCCAATTCTTTCTGAAGATTTTCTATCTCTTTCTCATGGGCGCTCAGAGACCTGCTAGATCAAGTGAACTGTCCCTTGGTTCTTAGTCTCTTGTTCTCTTGATGCAAGTCCTGTGTATTGGATTGCACTGTGTCTCGCTCTTTAGCCAACCTCTATGTCTTGGCCTCTTAGATCTCAAGGTCAGTCCTCAAATCGTTGACTTCCTCATGAAGCTTATCATACTCACGCTTCAGTTTTCCTTTGTCCTTTTCTAATTCTTGCCTGACAAACTGAATCTCCGAAAGTACTACCGGCTCTGGTTTAAGGATTATCGGATAAACAGAGGCATCATTGGCAGGGAGCACTATATCGTGGACCCTCTTGGCTCTCCAAACCAAGTATTCGGGAGTGGCGTTATCGGTATATCTACCTAATTCTAATACGTGCAACTTCTTCCACGCCTTGATGAGCTCACGTATTTCCTTCATTTACCCGGGCCTATCATATGCGAAATCCACCAAAGCGAGCCCAAGAGTCATCGGGATGAACTGCTCAAACCCATACTGTCTTCGTACTAGGAGTGGTGCATAGCTGATAGCTCCCCAAATTCCCATTAATGAAACCCATGGTTTGTCTCCGCAACTATACAGAATGGATCCCATCGGCATCCATGGAGCTTTCCAAGTGACATCCTCTCGAGCTAAGCGACGAAGAGTCATTATCCATTATTTTTTATCTCTTTTTGTTTTCCATTCTTTCTTGCAGAATTCCTTAAGAGGAATGAAAGTGCTTATGTAAGGATGAAGCTTTTCCTTATCATTTCCCCAGAAATAACTTTGGATCCAAACATACAAGAGCTGTGCGCATCCCTCGAAACGTCCCTTGCCTTTTCTTCGATACAAATTAAGTGGCCTAAATGTCTTAGCAAGGATAGCAGGAGCCGGATCCATTTTTTTGCCCAGGCACTCAAAGAAATCTACCACGGCCATCTCAATATGCCCCAAAATCTTTGGAAATATCAACAAACCATAGATTGCCAAGGCAAAAAATCCACTACACGATTACTCTCCAGATTGTTCATGATATAGTCTCGCAAGAATACCCATGGGATACGAGCACTCGAACCCTTTTTCTTAATATATGGGGAATCGATCGGAATCTCCATACCTAATATGTTGGATAGTTTCCTTCGAAAGCTAACTGTCTTTTGCTGCTTGCAATATATCTTATCAGGGGTGAGCAACTCGATACGGAGCAAGATTGAGTACTCCTCGATGGTGGGTGTCATATCTTCCCGGTTGAAGGTGAAGCATCGGTAGGAGGGATCCCAAAATTGTACCACTGCCCAAATCAACTGCTCATCTATCTGGATTGGGAGAAGTAACGTTATGTCGTCGTATTTCTTAGTGAACTCGTTTTTCCTTGCAGTTCCCCATCGACCCCAGATCTCTTCTAATTCTGTCAAATCATTCTGACTCAGAACTAAATAAATCGACTCGGGAAGAACAGACATGAAGCTTCTAGCCAAGCAGTCTCCCCTGTCAACCTGATGCTTCTCTGACTCTGTTCGGACCTCTCGGTATGTCTTGGAAGTAACTGACACTGGCGTAAGATCTCGGTGTTCCATGACCATAACGAAAACCCCTCTGATTGGAATTCGGCTTAAGGAAAACACTCCTAAGTGACCATGATGCATGCAATGAAAATAAAACAAGACAAACAAAACAAAGGGAAATGAGTCAGTACTGGTATATATAGTCAAATCAATGCGATATTGAAATAAATAGCTAAAGGTGAGAAAGGTTCCTTCGAGTGTTCCTAACTTCGGTACCTCTAACGAAAATCCGACATGGCTTCGCCTAAGTTCATTATATATGGTTGCATTAGTTTCTAAAAAGGCTCCAAATTGCTCTTCATTGTCGTCGGTGAAGGCTAGTAAGGCACCCCGATAAAAGTGGTTCAATTTGTTAGAGTGTATTTCCCAGGCCTATACGGAGGTTATCACCTCACAAAGGCGTAGGTAGTCTACTACTCCAAAAGTGTTTCGCTAGCCCATGCGGAGGTTAACACCTTACGAGAGCGTAGTTACTTTACTTCCACCTAAAGGACGGAACCCGAGTAAAGGGCTCATGTTATGCAAAGGCAAGTATAGTGTGTGAGGAGGAACAAACAAACCTTTCACCACCTATTCTATACCCTTATTCTAAAACTCGAGCAATTTAATAAAGAATTAAACAATGTAAAGCATTAATTAAACAAAGGATAATAATGACATATAAAATTAAATAATCAGAGAATAATAAAAATATGCATGCACATGGGATTGAGCACATTTAAAACAAATCTCTTTTATTAGAAAATGGGAATTAAAAATAAACACCAACCAAAACCGACAAAATCGAGACTTTCGATAACACATGACTAATTCTAGGCCTGACTCTCTAAAGTCCCCAGTGGAGTCACCAAGCTATCAATACGTGATACTCAGGGGAAAAGAGAAGCCGTTCGAGTGAGGGGGAAAAAGAAGCAGAGAAAAAGACGACTTAATTCCTCTTGACTGAAATAAAAGGTTGAGGGTATGAAAACGACCTCGAAAAAAGAAATGGAGTCGCCACCAATCTTTTTTGGCTAGGTGTGATCGTCCACCTATTAAAATCGGTTTTTATAAAACATTTTAAAATTAATTAAAACATTTTGAAAACCAATTTTGTAGTCTGCGCTTTGAACCAGAGAAAAACAAGTGCGGGTTCGAGAGTCGGTTACGTACGGGGAAGGATTAGCATCCCCCGTCATGCCCGTATAAAACGGTACCTTATTAGTCGTGTGTTATCTTGAGTCTCGGTAAAAAGTCAATTTTATAATTGGTGTTTGCAAATAATTCCCTTAAAAATTCATTTTTTTTATTTATTTGAAAGTAATCCAGAATTTACTAGCATAAAATTTCTCATATTTTTGGACAGACTCAGCATGGAATTTTTCCTTGATTTTAAAATTCTCCGAATTATTTTCATTTTAAAAAGAATATTCCGCTATTAACGATAATTGATGATATCCTCCCCAGCAGACCCAGCAGAGAATTCATGAATTATTTTAATTCGAGAATAATCTTAATTTATAAAAATATCCGTTGTTTATCAAATGTAAGAACACATAGAAAATGACCATGATTATGCAAAAATGCTACTAAGATAAAAATTAAATAAGCGTGCATATTTGTCATGATATGACAAACATTTTATTATGACCTAATAAAAGAAATAATGACATGACAAATGATTAACATAGCACACAAAATGACATATGAATAAAATCGACAAGGCATTTGGATGGCGTGGCATATAAATGACATGTCATAAGAATGATGACATGGCATAAGAACGAATATCATGTGAATGACATAAAATGATGGCATAGGAACGAATATCATGTGAATGAAAATGACATGACATAAAATGATGACATGGCATATGAATAGAATAGCATAAAAATGAATGTCATGAGAATGAAATCGACATGGCATACAAAAATGACATGCCATATGAATGACAAAAAATGGCATGTGATATGGCACAAAATGACATGGCATGTGAATGAAATCGAAATGACATGGCATATGAATAAAATGAAATGTCATGTGACATGGCATAAAATGACATGGCATGTGAATGAGATCGACATGGCAAGCAAGATGACATGGCATATGAATGACATAAAATGACATGGCATGTGACATGGCGTAAAATGACAGCATGTGAATGAAATCGACATGGCAAGCAAGATGACATGGCATATGAATGGATGACATGGCATAATCTAGATAACATGGCATATGAATGGATGACATGGCATAATCTTGATGACATTGTGATGGATACTCAATTAAGAGTTGTAAACCCAAGTGCAGGTGATGCACCCAAAAGAGTGTATCTTATTTAACCTTGCACTAAAAAGATCAATTGTAAGTATAGTAGTTAGCAAGGGTCGAGTCCTCAGGGATTGGGTTTTAGTTTATAAGTTGATAGTTTAAAACTTAAATTCAAGAACAATAAAAGAAAAGGGGTTTCTGAAATCAGATTTAAACTAAAGTAAATAATAAGAATAAGATGCAAGGCGGTATAACCAGCCAATAAAAATATATATACTAAATTAGGCGGTATAACCAGCCAATAAAAATATATATACTAAATTAGGCGGTATAACCAGCCAATAAAAATAAAACAAAATTAATATACAAATTAGGCGGTATAACCAGCCAATAAAAATAAATATACTTTTAAAAATAAGCAAACTAGAAAAGTTAGAAAACAAGTAAGTAAGAAGAATCAAATATGAAAAATATGGTTAAGGTTTCATTCTCCACCACTAGACATCATTAAGAATCAATTTCAGATCTATCAATATCAACCAACTATCAAAGTTAACAACCGTAGATAACAACAAGCTCTGTTACCCCAATCTTTCCTTAGTTTGTCGTTAAATAGAACAAGCTCTCTATTTAATCTCTAACCATTAAACAACCTAGAATAAGCTCTCTAAATTCAATTTAATGGCAGCTTTATGATGAGAAAGATAGGTTGATCTAAGCAACAAACACATAAGCTCGGATTGTTCAACTTAGGTTATGTTCCACTTTGCAATTATTGAAAACTTGACCCTAATCATTAATCACAAATTGCCACTTATGAATAGGAAATCAAGACAATTACACGGATCAAGACTCCTACACTAGCAATAGATAATTATCAAGATCTATCTAGTTGTACACCTAAACAAATCAAGACAACATCATGAACAATTCTTGTAGAAGAACATAAGCAACTTTGATAGAAAATTAATGATAGATAGAATCTGAAAATCAATTATAAAACATGTCTAGAGCTTTGAAATCACCCTTAACTAAATAGAAGTTTAGCCTAGCATAGGCATTGTAAACATAAACATAAAATTAAAGAAAATCTAAGAAGAAAATAAAAGAAAGAAAGAAGAAGAGGAAGAATATTAATTATCCAACCTCTTGCTCTCTCTAAAGAAAAAGAAAACTAGAGAAAAGAAAGAAAACTAGAGAAAAGAAAGAAGAAGAAAACTTAGAGAATTTTATTAAAATGGCTAATATCCTACCTATGTACAATATGATCCCTTACAATCATCCAAGGCCCTCTATTTATACACATTTTGGAGGGCTAAATGACAAGAGACAAGCTTTACAAATTTCAAAGGTAGGTATAATAGGTGGGTGCATTTTCTAACAATTTTCGTCATACATGACGATTTTGATCAGCCAACTTGATGGTCGATTTTGTCAATTTTGCAGGCCTTATCTGATCACATGGTCTTCTAGAAAAATGTTACCCTCTCAGTTAATGATCCATAGCCGTTGGAATCAGCTCATTTGCTGATGTGGATAAGAAGATATGGGCAAAATACGAAAACAGGTCAGCACAGACGTCATTGCACATCAGCCAACTTCATGGTCGATTTCGCTAGGGAAAACGACTCCGTTTCAAGGAGTGTAAAACACGAAAAAGATAAATATGCCTCTTAGCTTTGCACGGCTACAAATTGCAGCCTTATTGCTTCAGTGAAACTCGAGATATAGTTGATATGGCAAAAGGTGTCGGAACTAGTACTGAACTGGATTTACCCTTAATTCTAGTAATCTGAAATCACTCAAAGAAACTTGTGAAAAACACCAAAATACATAAAGATCATAAACACAATTAGACTAAACAATAATAACTCGTATTTGACACAAAACAATAATAAAACATAACTAAAAACTATATAATTATACGAGTTATCACACCCCCACACTTAGATTGTTGCTAGTCCCTAGCAACGACTCAATAAAAATAAAATAAGAAAATCTAATCTAATCCACTTTCGTAGGAAATCACGGTGGCACTTAGCATGTGACACAAGCCTTTAAACCCCTAGGTGTCCCTAGTGGACGAGTTTAGTCTCGTGAGGGTTTACTAGAACGATACCCACAAACATTGAAAAACTAAAATATAAATAAACTACATATACTAAAAATATTTACTCCTAATCCTTTCAATACAAATTAGAGACAATCTTTGAACAAGTCTTATAAACTAATCAATAGCTTAAAGAATTTCACAAAAAATCATGCTTGAATGTAAATTGTTTGAGTTAAGCCAATATTAACATAACATATTTCAATCAAAATAGTGCATATTCAAACTTAATCTCAACTACTCACATGGGATACCCTCATGATTTTCACTCTTTAAAGTAGTGGTGAAGTGTTTACACTCAATCAATCTCATGAAAACAGTTCTACCATATTCTTGCTTGTCCACCTATTCTCCACTATTTAGATCATACAACTTCATGAATCAAGAGGTCTTTAATCAAGGTTGTAATGGGGCCAAGGGGTTTGTAATGTGGTTGAAGAACAAAAGGATAAAGATATCACAAAGGTTCCAAAGAGTTCATAAAGTTTAGAGACATAAAAAGATCATACAAATAAAACTTCTCAAAACTCTTATAAAGCACATAATAACATAGGCTAAATATTCATGTTGAGCCTTTGCATCATTCTAACCAACTTTCTAACATCTTTTTTTTTCCACAAATTCAAGAGATGATTCATATTTTTTTTTACATAGGAATGTATTTGCCAGTATTTCTTTTTCTCTTGACTTTTCTTTTCTTTTCCCCCCACACTTATTTCTTGTTTCTAACCCAAATTTTCAATAAATCTTCCTTGTCTATGCAACTTGTCTCAAAACATGCTAATTCATCTTTGGAACAAAGGTAAAGATATAAGTATATTTAGGTTAGGGACAAGTTATGGTTACCAAAGAGATAGCTTATTCAATGTAGGCTCAAATTGGTTCACTAAGGGTGTGTTCTCTTGGAACATTAATAATGGATGGCTGTTTGGCTCTGGTTATAATCCTAATGCCTCTATCATATTCATGTTGTCACATGTATCAATATAGTCTCAAACAGTTTAAAGCAAGTTCTAGAGAATCATGTAATCATAAGAGCACTCAAGAAAGAAATTAGATTGATTTGTATAATGCATCAATCATTATAGGATCAAAAACTCACAAGGATGATTATACAAGTCAGATTAAGTCTAAACATGCTTCTTTCTCAATCAACATATCATATTAACATTGGCTCATAAAAAGGTTGACATCAAGCTCAATTCTCATGAAAATCTTCTCACTAATAAATCTGTTTTAGACTTATGCAATTCATATCTCATCATTGTATTAAAAAGGAACTAAAACTCAAAAAAAAAAAAAATAATAATAATAATAAAGACTCATAAAAAAAATAGTAGACAAAATAAAAGAAATCCTAAATCATTCCCCCCACACTTAATTCTTACATTGTCCTCAATGTAAGTCTATTAACTCAAATGAAAGAATCATGTGTAAGAGAAAAGAACTAATAACATAAGAATAGGAAAAGCTAAGACTCAAAACAAAACAAACTCATGCAACCTGAATAATCTTAAAATACTAAACAAAAATTAACAAGTAAACATAAAAAGATTAAAATCAAACTGACAAGGTGTGTCTCAAGTCTCCCTTACTCAAACCTTGTTCAGAATGAATACTTCTAAACAAACCATTTTTTTTTTTTTTTTGAAAAGAAGAAATCAAACTGACAAGATATGTCTCAAGTCTCCCTTACTCAGACCTTGTTCAGAATGAATACTTCTAAATGGCTTAAAACACAACAATTTTTTTTTTTTTTAAATTAGCAAAATATGTCCCTTACCCCCTACTAAAATATGACATTGTCCCCAATGTCAAATTTTAAAGGTAGAGTTTAGGAGATATTACCTGCAGAGGTTGCTAACCACTTATTATAACTAAGACACAACAAGCAAAATGTTAGATAATGTCACAAAGACAAAGTGCAATCCACTCCTTGCTCGTCCATATCTCTTTTTCTTTTTCCGAGCGTTTGCGAAACAACCGTAGCAGATAAACACTCATAAGCTTGGAGCTTTTTGAGTAAATCTTCAATGGTTGTAGCAGAAATTATGGTTCTCCTTGCCTCTGAAAACATGAATCCATTATGCACAGCATTATCTAAATATGAAAGCAAATTACTAAAATAACCATTAATATTAAGCAAACCAATGGGTTTCTTATTTGTGACCAAAGATGACCAAGAAGCCACGCAAGCTATTTCTTCCAATGTACCCAGACCTCCTGGTAAAGCAATGAATGCATCGGCAGAATGGTACATGATTGTTATCCGTTCAGGGACACTCCAGACTTGTATTTTCTTACTCACGGTAGGTCCACAAAAACTTGTGAATAGTTTTGGCACGATTCCTAGAACTGGACTTCCTCCGGCGTGTGCTGCTGTAGCGACTGCTCCCATTAAACCCGTACTACCGCCTCCATAAATCAAGTGGATCTTTTGTTGGGCAAGTATTACTCCAACTCTTATGGCTTCATCAGCGAATATGTTATTTTTTCCTGGATAAGCACCTCCAAAGACACAAATTTTTTTAATGCGCTGGGATGAAGTACTTTCCATTTTTTTTTTCTTCGAGTGCCTGAAAGAGAATGAGTACATGGTGTAATATATAGAGGACTCAGTAATGAATCAGACAAGAGTAATAATGTCGCCGAAAGTGTATCTGACCTGTCAGAAGAAAATGTTAACCTAACAAAAGATTTTTGCGTGATTTCAGGAAGAAAATCAAAAAGAGAAGAAAAAATCAACCGTAAAAGACAAATAAAAAAAAAAAACGAGAATAGTTACACAAATCGAACAACACGTAAATTAAACCAAAATAAAGTTATTGCAAATCAAACCAAAAGCTGAGAAGTCATTTATTGTAGTTGTGATTGTGGCTCACATCTTCCTCTGGTTTTACGTCCAGAAACGGCTTAAACGCCTTCTATGAGTCGAGGATATGCTTCCCATCCAGTTTTCTTACAAGCTGGCAAACATGGTCTTTTAACATCAGATTCCCAAGATGTTGCCATTCCCTTTGGAATTGCGACCATAAATCAAGAATTTCTCTTTGTACGTCTCCACTAGGATGCGTCTCAAGAGAAAGTTGGATATTACCCAAATTCTCCTTACTCAGTCCATCCTTAATGAATTCAATTTTATCATCTCGATTAGAGGACGGAATCCCAATAGAACGACATTTACCGTTTGATAACTCGTATAATTATATAGTTTTTAGTTATGTTTTATTATTGTTTTGTGTCAAATACGAGTTATTATTGTTTAGTCTAATTGTGTTTATGATCTTTTATATTTTTATGTAATTTGGTGTTTTTCACAAGTCTTTGAGTGATTTCAGATTACTAGAATTAAGGGCAAATCCAGTTCAGTTCCAGTTCCGACACCTTTTGCCATATCAGCTATATCTCGAGTTTCACTGAAGAAATAAGGCTGAACTTTGTATCCCTGCAAAGCTAAGAGGCATATCTATCTTTTTCATGTTTTACACTTCTTGAAACGGAGTCGTTTTCCCTAGCGAAATCGACCATCAAGTTGGCTGATGTGCAATGACGTCTGTTCTGCACCGTTTTGGTATTTTGACCATATCTTCCGATCCACGTGCGCAAATGATCTGATTCCAACGGCTATGGATCCGTAACTGATAGGGGTATATTTTTCTAGAAGACCATTTTATCAGATCGAGCCTCCAACATTGACAAAATCGACCATCAAGCTGGCTGATCAGAATTGTCATACAATATGACGAAAATTGTTAGAAAAATGCACCCACCTATTATACCTACCTTTGAAATTTGTAAAGCTTGTCTCTTGTCATTTAGCCCTCCAAAATGTGTATAAATAGAGGGCCTTGGATGAGTATTGGGATACATTATACATTGGTAGGATATTAGCCTTTGTAGTAAAATTCTCTAAGTTTTCTTCTTCTTTCCTTTCTCTAGTTTTCTTTTTTATTTACTTATGCTTCTTACATTTCTTTTCATTTTATTCATATCTAGTATGTGTTGCTAATCATATTGTTGAGGTGATGAGGTGAAGCTCTTGGTAAATGCTAAGGTTAGTCTCTTAAACATGAGCTAAAATGAATCATCATTTATAAACACTAGTATAGATAATATTTTCTTTTGGTTTAAAATCATACTTGCAAAGTAGAGATCTTGATTCATTATTGACAATGAAAATGGCACAGTAAATGCTTGGTTTCATAACCTTGATTTGTTGTAGACATATACCTTGGCATAAGGAATGCTTGGACTCTTTTTATGAGTTTTGAGGACACCAAATGAACATAATATCATATGCTATGGACGTTGGACTGAATTGCTAAACCTTCCGATTGGAACCTCCCTTATGTGTGGATTTCAATTGTGTAATAAAACAAGATTAATCTTAGCATAACACCAAGAGTGGAGTCTCTAACCTCAACATCCTTTCTTATTGTTTTTTATATCTTGTTTAATTGTTTTTATGTTATTTTGTTTATTTTGTTCTCTAATATCTTGTTTATCTTATTTTGTTGTTGATTCCCTAATATCTTGTTTACTTTCTTTGTCTTATATATTTATAAACTTATACTTATTAATACGCTTCCCTGTGGTTCGACCTCGGACACCCGAGAATTTATTACTTGAACATAACCTGCACTTGGGTTTACAACTCTTAATTGAGTTACCATCAAGTTTTTGGCGCCGTTGCCGGGGAAGCAATACTAAGTATATAAGTTTATAAGTATATTTATTTTTATTGGCTGGTTATACCGCCTAATTTATAAGTATATTTATTTTTATTGGCTGGTTATACCGCCTAATTTGTATATATTTATTTTTATTGGCTGGTTATACCGCCTAATTTTGTTTATTAACTTTGTTTTATGCTTGTTTGGCGACGTGATTTTAGATCTCGTCGTTTAGTTAGATTTTATTGTGAAACTTTTTCAGGTAATCTTTCTAATACAACTCCTACCATGGCTGACAATGAAAGTGTTCATGCTGAAGATGAGAACAGACAAGTACGCACCATGCGTGACTACTTGCAACCAACTCGAAGCTCATCACCCTCTTGTTTTATTTTTCCTCTCAATGCAAACAACTTTCGTTTTAAACCAGGTATGATAGCTTTGCTTCCAAATTTCCATGGGTTAGAATCGGAAAGTGCTTACTCGTTTCTAAAAGACTTCGAAGATGTATGTGTCACCTTTAATGACCAACAATGTACAAATGAAATTGTCAAGCTAAAATTATTTCCTTTTTCTTTAAAAGATAAAGCAAAAATTTGGCTTCATAATTTAAAACCAAGGTCAATTGGCACATGGCAAGAATTACAAACTGAGTTTCTAAAGAAATTTTTCCCAGCACATAAAACTACTGCTTTGAAAAGACAGATTCAAAATTTCAATCAAAATCAAAATGAAGCATTTTTTCAGTGCTGGGAGCGTTTTAAAGATTTGTTAAGTTCTTGTCCACATCATGGTTTTGAAAAATGGCGTCTTATTAGTTTCTTTTATGAAAGTTTAACTCCCGAAACTAAACAATTTGTTGAAACAATGTGTAACGGTGAGTTTCTAGAAAAAGAACCTGAAGAAGCCTTTGACTACCTAGACCATTTGGCAGATAACTCTCAAGCCTGGCACACAGATAATTCCTCTGAAAGTTCCAATAGATCTAATCTTTTTTCTAACAGAGGTAAATATCATTTTAGTCAAGAAGATGAGATAAAAGCTAAAGTAGCTAATTTGGCTAGAAAGATTGAAGCCATGGAACTTAGAGAAGTAAAAGAAGTCAAAACGGTTAAAAATGAAGAAAGTTGTGGAATTTGTGAAATCATGGGACACCCCACTTCTGAATGTCCAAACATTCCCATTCTTAAAGAAGCATTACATGATCAAGTAAATTCCATAAACACATTTAAAAAGCCTTTTCCTTCTCCTTACTCTGAAACATATAACCCTGAATGGAGAAGTCATCCCAACTTCAGTTGGCGGAATAATAATCATGTTCAGGTACCACAATCTCAAAAGCCGGGCAACACTTTTTCCTATCAACCTTCACGTGTACAAACCTTGGAAGAGACATTGCAAGCATTCATGCAAACACAAGCAAATGTGAATAACCGGACTTCACAGGACATCAATGAGATAAAAAACACCTTGTCCACATTGACAGCTTCATTACGCACTCAAGAAAAAGGTAAGTTTCCTGCTCAACCTCAGCCTAACCCTTCTACTCAATGTCTTGTTTCTTGCTCCAATGAAACTCAACAGGAAAATGCCAGTTCTATCACAACTCTTCGAAGTGGAAAGGCAATTGACAAAAACATTCCATCAAAAGACCAAGATCCTCTTTCCCCTCCGAAAAGTAATGGTAAGGATGATGGTAAGTCTGAACTTCTTGAAAATTTGGACAAAGAAAAAGGTATGCATCCTGCTCCTTTTCCTCAAAGGTTGCAAACAATAAAGAATTTGAATCAAAATGCAGAAATTTATGAACTTTTCAAACAAGTTAAGATTAACATTCCTTTATTGGATGCAATCAAACAAGTTCCATCTTATGCTAAATTTTTGAAGGACATGTGCACAGTTAAAAGGAAACATAATGTACAAAAGAAAGCATTTTTGACGGAAAGTGTGAGCTCAATCATTCAGCACCTTACTCCACCAAAATTCAAAGATCCTGGATGTCCAACAATCTCATGCATCATTGGAAACACTAGAATAGAACGTGCATTGCTTGATCTTGGTGCTAGTGTTAATCTTTTGCCTTTTTCTGTTTATCAACAGTTAGGTTTAGGTGAACTCAAGGAAACACCTGTTACACTTCAACTAGCTGATCGTTCTGTAAAAATTCCTCGAGGGATAGTTGAAGATGTTTTGGTTCAAATTGATAATTTTTACTTCCCTGTTGATTTTATTGTTTTGGACACACATCCTGTTTCAAATCCAAATGTTCAAATTCCTGTTATATTAGGCCGTCCATTTCTTGCAACTTCTAATGCTCTGATAAATTGCAGGAATGGTATGTTGAACATTTCTTTTGGAAATATGACTTTAGAATTAAATGTGTTCAACATTTGCAAGCAACCTGGTGATAATTCAGAAGTACATGAAGTGGATTTCATTGAAGAACTTGTTCATGAACATCTCACCACTACCACATTCCATGATCCTTTAGAAGCTTATTTAATTGAATGTGAGTTTGATAATGCTTCAGAAATTTCACACACTGATTCTTTGTTAAATTCTTTTCAGGTTAAGCATTGTTGGAAACAAAAGTTTGAGGAACTTCCATCACTCACAAATGTCACTGTACCATCAACTATTGAACCACCCAAGCTGGATTTAAAACCATTGCCATCCGAGCTAAAATATTCCTTTTTGGGTGAGAATGAAACTTTTCCAGTCATAAATGAACTTGAGGAACTCAGAAATGATGCATATGAGAATTCTAAAATTCATAAAGAAAGAACTAAAGCCTTTCATGACAAGTTAATTTCAAGAAAAACATTTGATGTTGGGCAAAAAGTTCTACTTTATAATTCTAGACTTCACATATTTCCTGGTAAGTTGAGATCAAGATGGACTGGCCCATTTGTGGTTAAGCATGTGTATCATTATGGAGCAGTTGACATTGAGAATCCTCAAAATGGTAACGTATTCAAGGTAAATGGACAAAGACTCAAACTCTTTTTGGAAAATCATGTTACTCAAGAAGAGGTTGTTTTTCTTTCTGATCCTTGTTTTGAAAATAACTAGATGTAAATATAATTTTTTTTTTTAACCCCGGTTAAATGGCGGATAACGGTACTCCGTGATTATTTAAGTCGGTTCCATCAGCTACCCACAAAACTGATATTGTATATAAATTTCTCTTTCATTTTATTTTATTTCATTTTTTTTCAGGATGGATGATATTCTCAAAAGATTGCAGAAACGATTTCCTCCTTTTCCTCGGAATATTTTACTGAAGCTTTACCAAGTTCGATTAGAAAGATTAAGAATGCTTATGAACAAAAGGATTCCTGAAGACATACGTTGGATAATTGAAGCCAAGGTACGTGAAGATGAATATCTTCCTGTTTTGCATTTACCAGGTACAGGTAGAAGCACTTATGCAAAGAAGCGACGAGCAAAGCGCATGAGTTCAAATTGCCACAAGTGTGCACGATGGACGTGTAACGGTAAATGTCGTTCTATTGGGATTCCGTCCTCTAATCGAGATGATAAAATTGAATTCATTAAGGATGGACTGAGTAAGGAGAATTTGGGTAATATCCAACTTTCTCTTGAGACGCATCCTAGTGGAGACGTACAAAGAGAAATTCTTGATTTATGGTCGCAATTCCAAAAGGAATGGCAACATCTTGGGAATCTGATGTTAAAAGACCCTGTTTGCCAGCTTGTAAGAAAACTGGATGGGAAGCATATCCTCGACTCATAGAAGGCGTTTAAGCCGTTTCTGGACGTAAAACCAGAGGAAGATGTGAGCCACAATCACAACTACAATAAATGACTTCTCAGCTTTTGGTTTGATTTGCAATAATTTTATTTCGGTTTAGTTTACGTGTTGTTCGATTTGTGTAATTATTCTCTTTTTTTTGCATTGGTCTTTTACGGTTGATTTTTCTTCTCTTTTTGATTTTCTTCCTGAAATCACGCAAAAATCTTTTGTTAGGTTAACATTTTCTTATGACAGGTCAAATACACTTTCGGCGACATTATTACTCTTGTCTGATTCACTACTCAGTCCTCTATATATTACACCATGTACTCATTCTCTTTCAGGCACTCGAAAAAGAAAAAAAATGGAAAGCACTTCGTCCCAGCGCATTAAAAAAATTTGTGTCTTTGGAGGTGCTTATCCAGGGAAAAATAACATATTCGCTGATGAAGCCATAAGAGTTGGAGTAATACTTGCCCAACAAAAGATCCACTTGATTTATGGAGGCGGTAGTACGGGTTTAATGGGAGCAGTCGCTACAGCAGCACACGCCGGAGGAAGTCCAGTTCTAGGAATCGTGCCAAAACTATTCACAGATTTTTGTGGACCTACCGTGGGTAAGGAAATACAAGTCTGGAGTATCCTTGAACGGATAACAATCATGTACCATTCTGCCGATGCATTCATTGCCTTACCAGGAGGTCTGGGTACATTGGAAGAAATAGCTTGCGTGGCTTCTTGGTCATCTTTGGTCACAAATAAGAAACCCATTGGTTTGCTTAATATTAATGGTTATTTTAGTAATTTACTTTCATATTTAGATAATGCTGTGGATAATGGATTCATGTTTTCAGAGGCAAGGAGAACCATAATTTCTGCTACAACCATTGAAGATTTACTCAAAAAGCTACAAGCTTATGAGTGTTTATCTGCTACGGTTGTTTCGCAAACGCTCGGAAAAAGAAAAAGAGATATGGACGAGCAAGGAGTGGATTGCACTTTGTCTTTGTGACATTATCTAACATTTTGTTTGTTGTGTCTCAGTTATAATAAGTGGTTAGCAACCTCTGCAGGTAATATCTCCTAAATTCTACCTTTAAAATTTGACATTGGGGACAATGTCATATTTTAGTAGGGGGTAAGGGACATATTTTGCTAAAAAAAAAAAAAAAAAATTTTGTGTTTTAAGACATTTAGAAGTATTCATTCTGAACAAGGTCTGAGTAAGGGAGACTTGAGACATACCTTGTCAGTTTGATTTAATCTTTTTCTTCTTCAAAAAAAAAAAAAAAAAAGCATGTTTAGACTTAGTGTGTTTTTTTAGTTACTTTCAATACTATAATGAGATATGAATTGCATAAGTCTAAAACAGATTTATTAGTGAGAAGATTTTCATGAGAATTGAGCTTGATGTCAACCTTTTTATGAGCCAATGTTAATATGATATGTTGATTGAGAAAGAAGCATGTTTAGACTTAATCTGACTTGTATAATCATCCTTGTGAGTTTTTGAGCCTATAATGATTGATGCATTATACAAATCAATCTAATTTCTTTCTTGAGTGCTCTTATGATTACATGATTCTCTAGAACTTGCTTTAAACCGTTTGAGACTATATTGATACATGTGACAACATGAATATGATAGAGGCATTAGGATTATAACCAGAGCCAAACAGCCATCCATTATTAATGTTCTAAGAGAACATCCCCACTAGTGAGCCAATTTGAGCCTACATTAAATATGCTGTTTTATTGGTAACCACAACTTACACCTAGCCTAAATATACTTATATCCTTACCCTTGTTCTAAAGATGGATTATATATTTTGAGACATATTGCAAAAAAACAAGGGATATTTTTAGTTGAAAATTTGGGTTAGAAACAAAAGATAAGTGTGGGGGAGGAGAGAGGCAAAAGTCAAGAGAAAAAGAAAGGGATCATTGTCAAATACATTCCCATATTAAAAAAAAAAAAAAAAAAAAAAAAAAAAAAATCTTCTCTTGAACTTCTAGAAAAAGATGTTACAAAGTTGGTTAGAATGATGCAAAGGCTCAACATGAATATTTAGCCTATGTTATTATGTGCTTTATAAGAGTTTTGAGAAGTTTTATTTGTATGATCTTATTATGTCTCTAAAATCTATGAACTCTTTGGAACCTTTGTGATATCTTTATCCTTTTGTTCTTTAACCACATTATAACCCTTTGGCCCCATTACAACCTTGAATAAAGACCTCTTGATTTATGAAGTTGTATGATCTAAATAGTGGAGAATAGGTGGACAAGCAAGCATATGGTAGAAGTGTTTTCATGAGATTGATTGAGTGTAAACACTTTACCACTACTTTAAAGAGTGAAAATCAAGAGAGTATCCCATGTGAGAAGTTAAGATTAAGTTTGAATATACACTATTTTGATTGAAATATGTTATGTTATTATTGGCTTAACTCAAACTATTTACATTCAAGCAAGATTTTTTGTGAATTTCTTTAAGCTATTGATTAGTTTTTAAGACTTGTCCAATGATTATCTCTAATTTATATTGGAAGGATTAGTTATAATTATTATTTTTAGTTTTTCTTATGTCTTCAATGTTTGTGGGTATCGTCCTAGTAAACCCTCACGAGACTAAACTCGTCCACTAGGGACACCTAGGGGTTTAAAGGCTTGTGTCACATGCTAAGTGCCACCGTGATTTCCTACGAAAATGGATTAGATTAGATTTTCTTATTTTAATTTTATTGAGTCGTTGCTAGGGACTAGCAACAATCTAAGTATGGGGGTGTGATAACTCGTATAATTATATAGTTTTTAGTTATGTTTTATTATTGTTTTGTGTCAAATACGAGTTATTATTGTTTAGTCTAATTGTGTTTATGATCTTTTATATTTTTATGTAATTTGGTGTTTTTCACAAGTCTTTGAGTGATTTCAGATTACTAGAATTAAGGGCAAATCCAGTTCAGTTCCAGTTCCGACACCTTTTGCCATATCAGCTATATCTCGAGTTTCACTGAAGCAATAAGGCTGAACTTTGTATCCCTGCAAAGCTAAGAGGCATATCTATCTTTTTCATGTTTTACACTTCTTGAAACGGAGTCGTTTTCCCTAGCGAAATCGACCATCAAGTTGGCTGATGTGCAATGACGTCTGTTCTGCACCGTTTTGGTATTTTGACCATATCTTCCGATCCACGTGCGCAAATGATCTGATTCCAACGGCTATGGATCCGTAACTGATAGGGGTATATTTTTCTAGAAGACCATTTTATCAGATCGAGCCTCCAACATTGACAAAATCGACCATCAAGCTGGCTGATCAGAATTGTCATACAATATGACGAAAATTGTTAGAAAAATGCACCCACCTATTATACCTACCTTTGAAATTTGTAAAGCTTGTCTCTTGTCATTTAGCCCTCCAAAATGTGTATAAATAGAGGGCCTTGGATGAGTATTGGGATACATTATACATTGGTAGGATATTAGCCTTTGTAGTAAAATTCTCTAAGTTTTCTTCTTCTTTCCTTTCTCTAGTTTTCTTTTTTATTTACTTATGCTTCTTACATTTCTTTTCATTTTATTCATATCTAGTATGTGTTGCTAATCATATTGTTGAGGTGATGAGGTGAAGCTCTTGGTAAATGCTAAGGTTAGTCTCTTAAACATGAGCTAAAATGAATCATCATTTATAAACACTAGTATAGATAATATTTTCTTTTGGTTTAAAATCATACTTGCAAAGTAGAGATCTTGATTCATTATTGACAATGAAAATGGCACAGTAAATGCTTGGTTTCATAACCTTGATTTGTTGTAGACATATACCTTGGCATAAGGAATGCTTGGACTCTTTTTATGAGTTTTGAGGACACCAAATGAACATAATATCATATGCTATGGACGTTGGACTGAATTGCTAAACCTTCCGATTGGAACCTCCCTTATGTGTGGATTTCAATTGTGTAATAAAACAAGATTAATCTTAGCATAACACCAAGAGTGGAGTCTCTAACCTCAACATCCTTTCTTATTGTTTTTTATATCTTGTTTAATTGTTTTTATGTTATTTTGTTTATTTTGTTCTCTAATATCTTGTTTATCTTATTTTGTTGTTGATTCCCTAATATCTTGTTTACTTTCTTTGTCTTATATATTTATAAACTTATACTTATTAATACGCTTCCCTGTGGTTCGACCTCGGACACCCGAGAATTTATTACTTGAACATAACCTGCACTTGGGTTTACAACTCTTAATTGAGTTACCATCACCGTTACACGTCCATCGTGCACATTTGTGGCAATTTGAACTCATGCGCTTTGCTCGTCGCTTCTTTACAAAAGTACTTCTACCTGTACCTGGTAAATGCAAAACAGGAAGATATTCATCTTCACGTACCTTGGCTTCAATTATCCAACGTATGTCTGCAGGAATCCCTTTGTGCATAAGCATTCTTAATCTTTCAAATCGAACTTGGTAAAGCTTCAGTAAAATATTTCGAGGAAAAGGAGGAAATCGTTTCTGCAATCTTGTGAGAATATCATCCATCCTGAAAAAAAAATAAAAGAAAATGAAAGAGAAATTGGAAGAGAAATTTATATACAATATCAGTTTTGTGGGTAGCTGATGGAACCGATTTAAATAATCACGGAGTATTGTTATCCGCCATTTAACCGGGGTTAAAAAAAATAAAAATTATATTTACATCTAGTTATTTTCAAAACAAGGATCAGAAAGAAAAACAACATAAAAAGACTCAAAAACAAAACACTCTAAATAAAATCTTAAATTCTTCCCCCCACACATAATTTTTACATTGTCCTCAATGTAATGCTATTATCCCCCAATGCAAGAATTATATGTAAGAGAAAAGAACTATTAAACAAAAGAAACTTATGCAGCCTACATGAACTTAAAAACAGTAAACACAATTAACAAAGAAACATAAGAAATAAAAATAAAAACAATAAAAATAATAAAAGAAAAAGGAAAAGAAAGAGAAAGCAAATCTGAATATGGAAGGTTGGCAATTTCATCTTTAATTGGGCTGCCTTCCCAATTAACACTTGAGTTAGTGTTTTGAATCTAACCAACACCCCTTCTTGGCTTTTTAGGCTTGTCAAGCTCATACATGAAATTTCCCAAATTTATGCGTTTGAGAGGAAGCTTTCTTTGCACAACAGTAGATGCATTCTCCATTACAAGTATTATTCCATAATCCTTGGTGGTGCATATCTCATCGAGGAATGGTGCATCTTTTGGTACTTGTTGAATGACATCCACAAACAAACTGTTTAAGGTTTCCAGCGTGTCTTGTTCATGTTCATCCTCCTTGAACTTTGCGAATCTACTAGGAAAAGGTGGAGAAGAAACATTAGTAAAAATTGGAATCTCAAACGTTACCTCAGGTGCCGAAATACTCTTATTTGGATCATTGGCTTCATTATCCTCAAGAATAGAATTCATCTCTAATTTTGTCTCATCCTCATCTTGTTCCTCATTCCTCAAGGTCACAATAGTAGCATTCTCCTTTAGGTTAATCATCGTTTGGGCAGGGAGTTCTTCAGATCTTTGTGCTACCCATCCCACCATACTACTAGTCAATTGGATCATTTGCTTTTCCAAACTCTGGATGCTTGCCCTTGTTTCCTGTTGAAATTGCAAAGTATCAGTAACAAGAGAATAGACAAGATCTTCTAAAGAAGTACCTGAGTTTTGAGTCATATGTGGTGGTTGAAAAAGATCTGGTTCTTGGGACCATGATTGTTTGAAGCTAGATGGATGAGTGTAATTGGCATAAGGATCTACTTCTTGGTAATTTTTCGAGTAGCCATAATTAGTATGATCCCACCATTCCTCATGGTAAGTGTTTGAGTAATGATCATACTGTTGGTCTTGGAACACTTGATGGCCTTGACATCCTCCCATGGCAAATTGTTGAACTGGGAAGGTGAGATTGGCTTGTTGATTCTCCATGTTCATGTATGCCACCAACTCTTCAAGTGTTAGATTGCTCAATTCCATCGTTTTTTTTTTTTTTTTCAAAATTTGAAAAGAAAAACCTTTATGTACAAGAAAATAAAACTAATTAGAACTGAAAATAAGAATAAACCAAGTAACAAATAAACTAAAGAAAGCAATCCCCGGCAACGGCGCCAAAAATTTTGATGCACCCAAAAAGAGTGTATCTTATTTAACCTTGCACTAAAAAGATCAATTGTAAGTATAGTAGTTAGCAAGGGTCGAGTCCTCAGGGATTGGGTTTTAGTTTATAAGTTGATAGTTTAAAACTTAAATTCAAGAACAATAAAAGAAAAGGGGTTTCTGAAATCAGATTTAAACTAAAGTAAATAATAAGAATAAGATGCAAGGCGGTATAACCAGCCAATAAAAATATATATACTAAATTAGGCGGTATAACCAGCCAATAAAAATATATATACTAAATTAGGCGGTATAACCAGCCAATAAAAATAAAACAAAATTAATATACAAATTAGGCGGTATAACCAGCCAATAAAAATAAATATACTTTTAAAAATAAGCAAACTAGAAAAGTTAGAAAACAAGTAAGTAAGAAGAATCAAATATGAAAAATATGGTTAAGGTTTCATTCTCCACCACTAGACATCATTAAGAATCAATTTCAGATCTATCAATATCAACCAACTATCAAAGTTAACAACCGTAGATAACAACAAGCTCTGTTACCCCAATCTTTCCTTAGTTTGTCGTTAAATAGAACAAGCTCTCTATTTAATCTCTAACCATTAAACAACCTAGAATAAGCTCTCTAAATTCAATTTAATGGCAGCTTTATGATGAGAAAGATAGGTTGATCTAAGCAACAAACACATAAGCTCGGATTGTTCAACTTAGGTTATGTTCCACTTTGCAATTATTGAAAACTTGACCCTAATCATTAATCACAAATTGCCACTTATGAATAGGAAATCAAGACAATTACACGGATCAAGACTCCTACACTAGCAATAGATAATTATCAAGATCTATCTAGTTGTACACCTAAACAAATCAAGACAACATCATGAACAATTCTTGTAGAAGAACATAAGCAACTTTGATAGAAAATTAATGATAGATAGAATCTGAAAATCAATTATAAAACATGTCTAGAGCTTTGAAATCACCCTTAACCAAATAGAAGTTTAGCCTAGCATAGGCATTGTAAACATAAACATAAAATTAAAGAAAATCTAAGAAGAAAATAAAAGAAAGAAAGAAGAAGAGGAAGAATATTAATTATCCAACCTCTTGCTCTCTCTAAAGAAAAAGAAAACTAGAGAAAAGAAAGAAAACTAGAGAAAAGAAAGAAGAAGAAAACTTAGAGAATTTTATTAAAATGGCTAATATCCTACCTATGTACAATATGATCCCTTACAATCATCCAAGGCCCTCTATTTATACACATTTTGGAGGGCTAAATGACAAGAGACAAGCTTTACAAATTTCAAAGGTAGGTATAATAGGTGGGTGCATTTTCTAACAATTTTCGTCATACATGACGATTTTGATCAGCCAACTTGATGGTCGATTTTGTCAATTTTGCAGGCCTTATCTGATCACATGGTCTTCTAGAAAAATGTTACCCTCTCAGTTAATGATCTATAGCCGTTGGAATCAGCTCATTTTCTGATGTGGATAAGAAGATATGGGCAAAATACGAAAACAGGTCAGCACAGACGTCATTGCACATCAGCCAACTTCATGGTCGATTTCGCTAGGGAAAACGACTCCGTTTCAAGGAGTGTAAAACATGAAAAAGATAAATATGCCTCTTAGCTTTGCACGGCTACAAATTGCAGCCTTATTGCTTCAGTGAAACTCGAGATATAGTTGATATGGCAAAAGGTGTCGGAACTAGTACTGAACTGGATTTACCCTTAATTCTAGTAATCTGAAATCACTCAAAGAAACTTGTGAAAAACACCAAAATACATAAAGATCATAAACACAATTAGACTAAACAATAATAACTCGTATTTGACACAAAACAATAATAAAACATAACTAAAAACTATATAATTATACGAGTTATCAGCAGGTTATGTTCAAGTAATAAATTCTCGGGTGTCCGAGGTCGAACCACAGGGAAGCGTATTAGTAAGTATAAGTTTATAAATATATAAGACAAAGAAAGTAAACAAGATATTAGGGAATCAACAACAAAATAAGATAAACAAGATATTAGAGAACAAAATAAACAAAATATAAAAGAAATTAAACAAGATATAAAAAAAAACAATAAGAAAAGATGTTGAGGTTAGAGAATCCACTCTTGGTGTTATGCTAAGATTAATCTTGTTTTATTACACAATTGAAATCCACACATAAGGGAGGTTCCAATCGGAAGGTTTAGCAATTCAGTCCAAATTGTCCAACGTCCATAGCATATGATATTATGTTCATTTGGTGTCCTCAAAACTCATAAAAAGAGTCCAAGCATTCCTTATGCCAAGGTATATGTCTACAACAAATCAAGGTTATGAAACCAAGCATTTATTGTGCCATTTTCATTGTCAATAATGAATCAAGATCCCTACTTTGCAAGTATGATTTTAAACCAAAAGAAAATATTATCTATACTAGTGTTTATAAATGATAATTCATTTTAGCTCATGTTTAAGAGACTAACCTTAGCATTTACCAAGAGCTTCACCTCATCACCTCAACAATATGATTAGCAACACATACTAGATATGAATAAAATGAAAAGAAATGTAAGAAGCATAAGTAAATATAGAAAAAGAAAACTAGAGAAAGGAAAGAAAAAGAAAACTTAGAGAATTTTATTACAATGGCTAATATCATCCCAATGTTAAAATGATACTCTTACAATCATCCAAGGCCCTCTATTTATACACATTTTGGAGAGCTAAATGACAAGAGACAAGCTTTATAAATTTCAAAGGTAGGTATAATAGGTGGGTGCATTTTTCTAACAATTTTCGTCATATTGTATGACAATTCTGATCAGCCAGCTTGATGGTCGATTTTGTCAATGTTGGAGGCTCGATCTGATCAAATGGTCTTCTAGAAAAATATACCCCTATCAGTTACGGATCCATAGCCGTTGGAATCAGATCATTTGCTCATGTGGATCGGAAGATATGGTCAAAATACCAAAACAGTTCAGCACAGACGTCATTGCACATCAGCCGACTTGATGGTCGATTTCGCTAGGGAAAAAGACTCCGTTTCAAGAAGTGTAAAACATGAAAAAGATAGATATGCCTCTTAGCTTTGCACTGTAAAAAATTCAGCCTTATTGCTTCAGTGAAACTCCAGATATAGCGTATATGGAAAAAGGTGTCGGAACTGGAACTGAACTGGATTTGCCCTTAATTGTTGATTTAACCTAGTAATCTGAAATCACTCAAAGAAACTCGTAAAAAACACCAAATTACATAAAAATATAAAATATCATAAACACAATTAGACTAAGCAATAATAACTCGTATTTGACACAAAACAATAATAAAACATAACTAAGAACTATATAATTATACGAGTTATCACACCCCCACACTTAGATTGTTGCAAGTCCCTAGCAACGACTCAATAAAATAAGAAAATCTAATCTAATCCATTTTCGTTGGAAATCACGGTGGCACTTAGCATGTGACACAAGCCTTTAAACCCCTAGGTGTCCCTAGTGGACGAGTTTAGTCTCGTGAGGGTTTGCTAGAACGATACCCACAAACATTGAAAAACTAAAATATAAGTAAACTACATACACTAAAAATATTTACTCCTAATCCTTTCAATATAAATTCGAGACAATCTTTGAACAAGTCTTATAAACTAATCAATAGCTCAAAGAATTTCACAAAAATTCATGCTTGAATGTAAATAAATGAGTTAAGCCAATATTAACATAACATATTTCAATCAAAATAGTGCATATTCAACTTAATCTCAACTTCTCACTATACTCTTATGATTTTCACTCTTTAAAGTAGTGGTAAAGTGTTTACAGTCAATCAATCTCATGAAAACAGTTCTACCATATGCTTGCTTGTCCACCTATTCTCCACTATTTAGATCATACAACTTCATAAATCAAGAGGTCTTTTTTCAAGGTTGTAATGGGGCCAAAGGGTTATAATGTGGTTAAAGAACAAAAGGATAAAGATATCACAAAGGTTCCAAAGAGTTCATAGAGTTTAGAGACATAATAAGATCATACAAATAAAACTTCTCAAAACTCTTATAAAGCACATAATAACATAGGCTAAATATTCATGTTGAGCCTTTGCTTCATTCTAACCAACTTTGTAACATCTTTTTCTTTACTTTAACTAGAAGTTCAAGAGAAGATATATATATTTTTTTAATATGGGAATGTATTTGACAATGATCCCTTTCTTTTTCTCTTGACTTTTGCCTCTCTCCTCCCCCACACTTATCTTTCGTTCTAACCCAAATTTTCAAAAAGTATCCCTTGTTTTTGCAATATGTCTCAAAATATATAATCCATCTTTAGAACAAGGGTAAGGATATAAGTATATTTAGGCTAGGTGTAAGTTCTGGTTACCAATAAAATAGCATATTTAATGTAGGCTCAAATTGGCTCACTAGTGGGGATGTTCTCTTAGAACATTAATAATGGATGGCTGTTTGGCTCTGGTTATAATCCTAATGCCTCTATCATATTCATGTTGTCACATGTATCAATATAGTCTCAAACGGTTTAAAGCAAGTTCTAGAGAATCATGTAATCATAAGAGCACTCAAGAAAGAAATTAGATTGATTTGTATAATGCATCAATCATTATAGGCTCAAAAACTCACAAGGATGATTATACAAGTCAGATTAAGTCTAAACATGCTTCTTTCTCAATCAACATATCATATTAACATTGGCTCATAAAAAGGTTGACATCAAGCTCAATTCTCCTGAAAATCTTCTCACTAATAAATCTGTTTTAGACTTATGCAATTCATATCTCATCATTGTATTAAAAAGGAACTAGAACACATTAAAAAAATAATAATAATAATAAAGACTCATAAAAAAAAATAGTAGACAAAAATAAAAGAAATCCTAAATCGTTCCCCCCACACTTAATTCTTACATTGTCCTCAATGTAAGTCTATTAACCCAAATGAAAGAATCATGTGTAAGAGAAAAGAACTAATAACATAAGAATAGGAATAACTAAGACTCAAAACAAAACAAACTCATGCAACCTAAATAATCCTAAAATACTAAACAAAAATTAACAAGTAAACATAAAAAGATTAAAATCAAACTGACAAGGTATGTCTCAAGTCTCCCTTACTCAGACCTTGTTCAGAATGAATACTTCTAAATTGCTTAAAACACAACAAACTTTTTTTTTTTTAAAGAAGAAATCAAACTGACAAGGTATGTCTCAAGTCTCCCTTACTCAGACCTTGTTCAGAATGAATACTTCTAAATGGCTTAAAACACATCAATTTTTTTTTTTTTAAATTAGCAAAATATGTCCCTCACCCCCTACTAAAGGTAGAAATTAGGAGATATTACCTGCAGAGGTTGCTAACCACTTATTATAACTGAGAAACAACAAACAAAATGTTAGATAATGTCACAAAGACAGAGTGCAATCCACTCCTTGCTCGTCCATATCTCTTTTTCTTTTTCCGAGCGTTTGCGAAACAACCGTAGCAGATAAATACTCATAAGCTTGGAGCTTTTTGAGTAAATCTTCAATGGTTGTAGCAGAAATTATGGTTCTCCTTGCCTCTGAAAACATGAATCCATTTTCCACAGCATTATCTAAATATGAAAGCAAATTACTAAAATAACCATTAATATTAAGCAAACCAATGGGTTTCTTATTTGTGACCAAAGATGACCAAGAAGCCACGCAAGCTATTTCTTCCAATGTACCCAGACCTCCTGGTAAAGCAATGAATGCATCGGCAGAATGGTACATGATTGTCATCCGTTCAGGGATACTCCAGACTTGTATTTCCTTACCCAAGGTAGGTCCACAAAAACCTGTGAATAGTTTTGGCACGATTCCTAGAACTGGACTTCCTCCGGCGTGTGCTGCTGTAGCGACTGTTCCCATTAAACCCGTACTACCGCCTCCATAAATCAACTGGATCTTTTGTTGGACAAGTATTACTCCAACTCTTATGGCTTCATCAGCGAATATTTTATTTTTCCCTCGATAAGCACCTCCAAAGACACAAATTTTTTTAATGCGCTGGGACGAAGTATTTTCCATTTTTTTTCAAGTGCCTGAAAGAGAATGAGTACATGGTGTAATATATAGAGGACTGAGTAATGAATCAGACAAGAGTAATAATGTCGCCGAAAGTGTATTTGACCTGTCAGAAGAAAATGTTAACCTAACAAAAGATTTTTGCGTGATTTCAGGAAGAAAATCAAAAAGAGAAGAAAAATCAACCGTAAAAGACCAATGCAAAAAAAAAAAACGAGAATAATTACAAAAATCTAACAACACGTAAATTAAACCGAAATGAAGTTATTGCAAATCAAACCAAAAGTTGAGAAGTCATTTATTGTAGTTGTGACTGTGGCTCACATCTTCCTCTGGTTTTACGTCCAGAAACGGCTTAAACGCCTTCTATGAGTCGAGGATATGCTTCCCATCCAGTTTTCTTACAAGCTGGCAAACAGGGTCTTTTAACATCAGATTCCCAAGATGTTGCCATTCCCTTTGGAATTGCGGCCATAAATCAAGAATTTCTCTTTGTACGTCTCCACTAGGATGCGTCTCAAGAGAAAGTTGGATATTACCCAAATTCTCCTTACTTAGTCCATCCTTAATGAATTCAATTTTATCATCTCGATTAGAGGACGGAATCCCAATAGAACGACATTTACCGTTACACGTCCATCGTGCACATTTGTGGCAATTTGAACTCATGCGCTTTGCTCGTCGCTTCTTTGCAAAAGTGCTTCTACCTGTACCTGGTAAATGCAAAACAGGAAGATATTCATCTTCACGTACCTTGGCTTCAATTATCCAACGTATGTCTTCAGGAATCCCTTTGTGCATAAGCATTCTTAATCTTTCAAATCGAACTTGGTAAAGCTTCAGTAAAATATTTCGAGGAAAAGGAGGGAATCGTTTCTGCAATCTTTTGAGAATATCATCCATCCTGAAAAAAAAATGAAAGAGAAATTGAAAGAGAAATTTATATACAATATCAGTTTTGTGGGTAGCTGATGGAACCGACTTAAATAATCACGGAGTACCGTTATCCGCCATTTAACCGGGGTTAAAAAAAATGTATTTTTTTTTGAAGATTAGTAAAAATTATATTTACATCTAGTTATTTTCAAAACAAGGATCAGAAAGAAAAACAACCTCTTCTTGAGTAACATGATTTTCCAAAAAGAGTTTGAGTCTTTGTCCATTTACCTTGAATACGTTACCATTTTGAGGATTCTCAATGTCAACTGCTCCATAATGATACACATGCTTAACCACAAATGGGCCAGTCCATCTTGATCTCAACTTACCAGGAAATATGTGAAGTCTAGAATTATAAAGTAGAACTTTTTGCCCAACATCAAATGTTTTTCTTGAAATTAACTTGTCATGAAAGGCTTTAGTTCTTTCTTTATGAATTTTAGAATTCTCATATGCATCATTTCTGAGTTCCTCAAGTTCATTTATTTGTAATTTCCGTAAATTAGACGCGTCATCAAGGTTTGAGTTGAACATTTTAATGGCCCAATATGCTTTATGCTCAAGTTCCACAGGTAAATGACAAGGTTTTCCATAAACTAGCCTATAAGGAGACATGCCCAATGCTGTTTTAAAAGCTGTTCGATAGGCCCATAATGCATCGTTAAGTCTAAGAGACCAATCTTTGCGATTTGGATTAACCGTCTTTTCCAAAATTTGTTTAATCTCCCTATTTGCTAATTCTACCTGTCCATTTGTCTGCGGGTGATAAGGGGTTGCAACTTTGTGTGTAATGGCATATTTCTTCATTAATGTTTCAAAAACCTTGTTGCAAAAATGTGTTCCCCCATCACTTATGATAGATCGAGGAATTCCAAATCGACTCAAAATATTTTCTTTTAAAAATTTAGTCACTGTTTTGTGATCATTATTTCGACATGGAATTGCCTCTATCCACTTTGAAACATAATCTATTGCAACTAAAATGTATAAGAAACCAAAAGATGGTGGAAATAGTCCCATGAAATCAATACCCCAACAGTCAAAAATTTCAATTACAAGAATTGGGTTCAAAGGCATCATGTTTCTTTTCGAAATGGAACCTAATTTTTGACAACTTTCACATGTCTTGCAAAAATTATGTGCATCTTTGAATAAAGTTGGCCAGTAAAATCCACACTATAAAATTTTTGCAGCAGTTTTCTTTGATGAAAAATGACCACCACATGCCTCGGAATGACAAAACTTAATTACACTACTTACCTCATTGTCGGGAATGCATCTTCGAAAAATTTGATCAGGACAATATTTGAACAAGTAAGGGTCATCCCAGTAGAACTTCTTTACCTCATTCAGAAACTTCCTTTTATCTTGGGGGCTCCATTGAGAAGGAATTTTCCTGTAGCAAGAAAATTAGCAATGTCAGCAAACCAAGGTGTTGTGGAGACAATTAGAAGTTGTTCATCAGGAAAAGTATCATTTATTGGTGAGGTTCCAAAAGATTCATCACAAACAAGTCTTGATAAATGATCAGCCACCACATTTTCTACTCCTTTTTTATCTCGAATGGTGATGTCAAATTCTTGCAGCAAAAGGATCCACCTCAGCAACCTAGGTTTTGCATCCTTCTTAGAGAGAAGATATTTTAAAGCTGCATGATCACTAAAGACAACAATTGATGATCCAACAAGGTAAGATCTGAATTTATCCAATGCAAAAACAACTGCAAGTAATTCCTTTTCTGTAGTGGAATAATTCATTTGGGCTCTATTTAAAGTTTTACTTGCATAGTAAATTACATGTGGTTTCTTATCTTTCCTTTGTCCTAACACAGCACCAACAGCATAGTCACTAGCATCACACATTATTTCAAATGGTAAAGACCAATAAGGAGATCTCATAATAGGAGCAGTAGTGAGCATATTTTTGAGTTTTTCAAAAGCATCTTCACAATCTTTAGTCCATTCAAATGCAGTGTCTTTCATTAAAAGATTACATAGAGGTTTAGATATCGTGCTAAAATCTTTTATGAATCTTCTATAAAAACCTGCATGTCCCAAGAATGACCTAATGTCCTTTACTGTCTTTGGTGTAGGTAGATTAGCAATCAATTCAATTTTTGACTTGTCTACCTCAATCCCTTTTGCAGAAACAATGTGACCTAGTACAATACCTTTAGTGACCATGAAATGACATTTTTCCCAATTAAGAACAATATTTTTTTCTTCACACCTAATCAATACATTTTTCAAATTGGCTAAGCAATCATCAAATGAATCACCAGAAACAAAAAAATCATCCATGAAAATCTCAAGATTACGTTCAATCATGTCACTAAAAATACTAAGCATGCATCTTTGAAATGTGGCAGGGGCGTTACATAATCCAAATGGCATTCTACGATATGCAAAAGTACCAAAAGGACATGTAAAAGTTGTTTTCTCTTGGTCCTCAAGTGCAATGGCAATTTGATTATACCCAGAATATCCATCTAGAAAACAATAAAACTCATGCCCTGCAACTCTTTCTAAGATTTGATCCATGAAAGGCAAAGGGAAATGATCTTTCCTCGTCACTGAGTTAAGTTTCCTGTAGTCAATGCACATGCGCCAACCAGTAACAGTCCTAGTTGGAATTAATTCATTGTTTTCATTTTTAACTACAGTGACTCCAGATTTCTTAGGTACGACTTGAGTAGGACTTACCCATTTGCTATCA
This sequence comes from Fremontodendron californicum, assembly GCA_030761205.1. Classification (NCBI taxonomy): domain Eukaryota; kingdom Viridiplantae; phylum Streptophyta; class Magnoliopsida; order Malvales; family Malvaceae; genus Fremontodendron; species Fremontodendron californicum. Next base: position 8,910,401 of record JAULJL010000036.1, read on the forward strand.
GAGATAGGATAAATGATTCCATTATCTAGAAGTTTAATGACTTCATTTCTCACTACTTCTTTCATATTAGGATTAAGCCTTCGTTGCATTTGTCTAGAGGGTTTAGCATTTTCCTCTAAATAAATATTATGTGTGCAGATTAATGGGCTTATTCCCTTTATGTCAGCTAAGGTCCATCCTAATGCATTTTTGTGCATTTTCAAAAGTTGTAACAACTTACCTTCTTGTAGTTCATCAAGATGTGAAGAAATTATGACTGGAAAAGTTTCATTCTCACCCAAAAAGGAATATTTTAGCTCGGATGGCAATGGTTTTAAATCCAGCTTGGGTGGTTCAATAGTTGATGGTACAGTGACATTTGTGAGTGATGGAAGTTCCTCAAACTTTTGTTTCCAACAATGCTTATCCTGAAAAGAATTTAACAAAGAATCAGTGTGTGAAATTTCTGAAGCATTATCAAACTCACATTCAATTAAATAAGCTTCTAAAAGATCATGGAATGTGGTAGTGGTGAGATGTTCATGAACAAGTTCTTCAATGAAATCCACTTCATGTACTTCTGAATCATCACCAGGTTGCTTGCAAATGTTGAACACATTTAATTCTAAAGTCATATTTCCAAAAGAAATGTTCAACATACCATTCCTGCAATTTATCAGAGCATTAGAAGTTGCAAGAAATGGACGGCCTAATATAACAGGAATTTGAACATTTGGATTTGAAACAGGATGTGTGTCCAAAACAATAAAATCAACAGGGAAGTAAAAATTATCAATTTGAACCAAAACATCTTCAACTATCCCTCGAGGAATTTTTACAGAACGATCAGCTAGTTGAAGTGTAACAGGTGTTTCCTTGAGTTCACCTAAACCTAACTGTTGATAAACAGAAAAAGGCAAAAGATTAACACTAGCACCAAGATCAAGCAATGCACGTTCTATTCTAGTGTTTCCAATGATGCATGAGATTGTTGGACATCCAGGATCTTTGAATTTTGGTGGAGTAAGGTGCTGAATGATTGAGCTCACACTTTCCGTCAGAAATGCTTTCTTTTGTACATTATGTTTCCTTTTAAATGTGCACATGTCCTTCAAAAATTTAGCATAAGATGGAACTTGTTTGATTGCATCCAATAAAGGAATGTTAATCTTAACTTGTTTGAAAAGTTCATAAATTTCTGCATTTTGATTCAAATTCTTTATTGTTTGCAACCTTTGAGGAAAAGGAGCAGGATGCATACCTTTTTCTTTGTCCAAATTTTCAAGAAGTTCAGACTTACCATCATCCTTACCGTTACTTTTCGGAGGGGAAGGAGGATCTTGGTCTTTTGATGGAATGTTTTTGTCAATTGCCTTTCCACTTCGAAGAGTTGTGATAGAACTGGCATTTTCCTGTTGAGTTTCATTGGAGCAAGAAACAAGACATTGAGTAGAAGGGTTAGGGTGAGGTTGAGCAGGAAACTTACCTTTTTCTTGAGTGCGTAATGAAGCTGTCAATGTGGACAAGGTGTTTTTGATCTCATTGATGTCCTGTGAAGTTTGGTTATTCACATTTGCTTGTATTTGCATGAATGCTTGCAATGTCTCTTCCAAGGTTTGTACACGTGAAGGTTGATAGGAAAAAGTGTTGCCCGGCTTTTGAGATTGTGGTACCTGAACATGATTATTATTCCGCCAACTGAAGTTGGGATGATTTCTCCATTCAGGGTTATACGTTTCAGAGTAAGGAGAAGGAAAAGGCTTTTTAAATGTGTTTATGGAATTTACTTGATCATGCAACGCTTCTTTAAGAATGGGAATGTTTGGACATTCAGAAGTGGGGTGTCCCATGATTTCACAAATTCCACAACTTTCTTCATTTTTAACCGTTTTGACTTCTTTTACTTCTCTAAGTTCCATGGCTTCAATCTTTCTAGCCAAATTAGCTACTTTAGATTTTATCTCATCTTCTTGACTAAAATGATATTTACCTCTGTTAGAAAAAAGATTAGATCTATTGGAACTTTCAGAGGAATTATCTGTGTGCCAGGCTTGAGAGTTATCTGCCAAATGGTCTAGGTAGTCAAAGGCTTCTTCAGGTTCTTTTTCTAGAAACTCACCGTTACACATTGTTTCAACAAATTGTTTAGTTTCGGGAGTTAAACTTTCATAAAAGAAACTAATAAGACGCCATTTTTCAAAACCATGATGTGGACAAGAACTTAACAAATCTTTAAAACGCTCCCAGCACTGAAAAAATGCTTCATTTTGATTTTGATTGAAATTTTGAATCTGTCTTTTCAAAGCAGTAGTTTTATGTGCTGGGAAAAATTTCTTTAGAAACTCAGTTTGTAATTCTTGCCATGTGCCAATTGACCTTGGTTTTAAATTATGAAGCCAAATTTTTGCTTTATCTTTTAAAGAAAAAGGAAATAATTTTAGCTTGACAATTTCATTTGTACATTGTTGGTCATTAAAGGTGACACATACATCCTCGAAGTCTTTTAGAAACGAGTAAGCACTTTCTGATTCTAACCCATGGAAATTTGGAAGCAAAGCTATCATACCTGGTTTAAAACGAAAGTTGTTTGCATTGAGAGGAAAAATAAAACAAGAGGGTGATGAGCTTCGAGTTGGTTGCAAGTAGTCACGCATGGTGCGTACTTGTCTGTTCTCATCTTCAGCATGAACACTTTCATTGTCAGCCATGGTAGGAGTTGTATTAGAAAGATTACCTGAAAAAGTTTCACAATAAAATCTAACTAAACGACGAGATCTAAAATCACGTCGCCAAACAAGCATAAAACAAAGTTAATATACAGATTAGGCGGTATAACCAGCCAATAAAAATAAAACAAAGTTAATATACAATATAAATATAAATATATAGAAAATTAGGCGGTATAACCAGCCAATAAAAATAAAAATAAAAATAAATATACTTATAAACTTATATACTTAGTATTGCCTCCCTGGCAACGGCGCCAAAAACTTGATGGATACTCAATTAAGAGTTGTAAACCCAAGTGCAGGTTATGTTCAAGTAATAAATTCTCGGGTGTCCGAGGTCGAACCACAGGGAAGCGTATTAGTAAGTATAAGTTTATAAATATATAAGACAAAGAAAGTAAACAAGATATTAGGGAATCAACAACAAAATAAGATAAACAAGATATTAGAGAACAAAATAAACAAAATATAAAAGAAATTAAACAAGATATAAAAAAAACAATAAGAAAAGATGTTGAGGTTAGAGAATCCACTCTTGGTGTTATGCTAAGATTAATCTTGTTTTATTACACAATTGAAATCCACACATAAGGGAGGTTCCAATCGGAAGGTTTAGCAATTCAGTCCAAATTGTCAAACGTCCATAGCATATGATATTATGTTCATTTGGTGTCCTCAAAACTCATAAAAAGAGTCCAAGCATTACTTATGCCAAGGTATATGTCTACAACAAATCAAGGTTATGAAACCAAGCATTTATTGTGCCATTTTCATTGTCAATAATGAATCAAGATCCCTACTTTGCAAGTATGATTTTAAACCAAAAGAAAATATTATCTATACTAGTGTTTATAAATGATAATTCATTTTAGCTCATGTTTAAGAGACTAACCTTAGCATTTACCAAGAGCTTCACCTCATCACCTCAACAATATGATTAGCAACACATACTAGATATGAATAAAATGAAAAGAAATGTAAGAAGCATAAGTAAATATAGAAAAAGAAAACTAGAGAAAGGAAAGAAAAAGAAAACTTAGAGAATTTTATTACAATGGCTAATATCCTCCCAATGTTAAAATGATACTCTTACAATCATCCAAGGCCCTCTATTTATACACATTTTGGAGAGCTAAATGACAAGAGACAAGCTTTATAAATTTCAAAGGTAGGTATAATAGGTGGGTGCATTTTTCTAACAATTTTCGTCATATTGTATGACAATTCTGATCAGCCAGCTTGATGGTTGATTTTGTCAATGTTGGAAGCTCGATCAGATCAAATGGTCTTCTAGAAACATATACCCCTATCAGTTACGGATCCATAGCCTTTGGAATCAGATCATTTGCGTATGTGGATCGGAAGATATGGTCAAAATACGAAAACAGTTCAGCACAGACGTCATTGCACATCAGCCAACTTGATGGTCGATTTCGCTAGGGAAAACGACTCCGTTTCAAGAAGTGTAAAACATGAAAAAGATAGATATGCCTCTTAACTTTGCACTGTAAAAAATTCAGCCTTATTGCTTCAGTGAAACTCCAGATATAGCGGATATGGCAAAAGGTGTCGGAACTGGAACTGAACTGGGTTTGCCCTTAATTGTTGATTTAACCTAGTAATCTGAAATCACGCAAAGAAACTCGTAAAAAACACCAAATTACATAAAAATATAAAATATCATAAACACAATTAGACTAAGCAATAATAACTCGTATTTGACACAAAACAATAATAAAACATAACTAAGAACTATATAATTATACGAGTTATCACATGGCATGTGAATGGACGACATGGCAATATGAATGACATTGCATGTGAATGACAGGGCAATAAGGATGACATGGCAGAATGAATGACATGGCATGTGAATGACATGGCATATGAATGACATGTCAAAATAACGAATGTCATGCGAATGAAATCGACATGGCATACAAATGAATGTCATATAGGTGACATGGCATAAGAATGAATGTCATGTGAATGAAATCGACATGGCATACAAAATGACATGGCATATGGATAACATGGCATAAGAACGAATATCATGTGAATGAAATCAACATGGTATACAAAATGGCATGGCATATGGGTTGCATGGCATAAGAATGAATGTTATGCGAATCACATGGCAATATGGATGACATGGCATAATGAATGATATGGCATATGAAATGGAATGACAATAGATGAAAAGTCATGGTGACCGAATGGTCATGCCATGTTTAATCATGACATGAAATGGGCTCAAACACTAAATGACATGGCAAATGGCATGCTATATGAATAATATGGCATAAAAATACAATGACATGTATGAAGTATCATGGTGGCCGAATGGTCATGAGGATGGCATGTGAATGGCCGAATGCATAGTGATGGTGTATGGATGGCCGAATGCATAGTGATAACATGGCATGAATAGCATGGCATGAAAATGATGACATGGCATAGATTACATGGCATAGAATGATGACATGGCATAAAATGATGACATGGCATAGATGACATGGCATAGAATGATGACATGGAACGAGGACATGTCATAGTGACCTAAGATTGCATGACATGGCATAGTGACCTAATATGCATGACCTAACCAAATCTTATGCAAGACATGACCTAGACCAAAAATGCATGAGATGGCCGAACGGTACATGAGCTAGTACACAATGTATAGCATGCTTAAAATGCAAGATATGATATATGGAAAATTGCAAGGCATGGCCGAATGCTACATGGCATTATGCAATGATGCAAAACATGCTTAAAATGCAAGATATGATGCATGGAAAAAATGCAAGACATGACAAAGTGAAAAACACAAGAATGGCCGAATGGTATAAGGGACTTACCACTACATGAAAATGATGTAAAAATTAATATAGCATGAAAATGATGCAAAGAAAATGACCAACATATGCGTAGACATGAAAGGAAGTAATAAGAAAAACGAGTAAACAAAGAAAGAAGGAAAGTTGAGCTCCGTGGTTGGTACAAATGGGCATAGCCCTCCCCTAACCATAATCACTTGATATTATCAAGATCATGAAGCCTTTCCAACTCACAAATCAGAAAATAAACCAAGCTAACTAAAAAAATGGAGGTGAGCTCCATGGTTGGTACAATGGGCATAGCCCTCCCCTAACCATGATCACTTGATTTCTATCAAGATCATGTAGCCTTTCAACATCTTTTGCTTCATTTATTTTGAAAAATCAAAACATAAAACAAATAACATATAACGGTTGGATGACGTGGCATTACCATGTCATTTGTCATATGACACATGGCATGGTCACGTCATCCGAGATATCACGTGGCGTTATGAATTTTGAAAATAAGAATTGAAAATTAAAAAAAGATACATTATATTTTAGAGCACTTAATTTTTCAAAATTTTTTATTTTTGATCATTCAAGTTTGAAAATTTTACAATTTGGTTACCAATGGTTTATGTCTGTCAAAACTTATTTTATTAATATTTTGGTCTCCATTGTCAATGGTTCGTTGTCGATATGGTTTTTATAATGATTTGATTACCTATATCAAAATTATTTATTTATTTTTTTATCTATATCAAAATATCTTGAAACAATAATACTCAAATAAGCATTCAAACTTTATAAAAAATAAAAAATAAGCATTCAATATTTTTATTTTATGGAATTAAAATTATATTCTAACTTTTATTTTATTGTAATTATACTTTTTAAATTTGAAATTTTGATGAATAAATCCAATTGTCAAAACTATTTAAATGCATTACTTAAAGTATGTTATATCCAGTTCATCCAAATAAATTTAAGTAATTATTATAGACTACATCAATTATCAATTAAGAAAATTTAACCAAAATATGAAAATTTTCGTAACGTCAAGATTCTAATTATAACGAAAGTTCACAATTTTGATTCCATGCAACCAAATATATAACAAAAATAAAAATATTTATGAAATTAAATTAAATTGCACAAAGTTAATGATTAAATCATTATAAAGCCATGTCGACGGTCATATGTTCACAATGGAGAACAAAATATTAATAATTTCATAAACGTTGGTGATCAAATTGTAAACTTTTCAAAGTTAGATGAACTAAATAGAATTAAAAAAAAAAGAAAATTAAGTGATCAAACGTGTAATTTATCTTTTAAATTTTTTTTCTTTCAAAATTCATAATGACACATGAAAAATGCCACGTGGCATGCCATGTGTCATGTCAGATGACGTGAAAATGTCATGTGTCATCTGACATATGATGTGACATTGCAACGTCATCTTATCATTAGTTTCTAACGGTTGTATGACCAAAAAATAATTTTTTATAACGTAAGTGATTAAATTGATATTTTTCATAGTTGAGTGACCAAAATAAGAAATTTCTAATAGTTGGGTGACTATCTGTGTAATTTACCCTTCAATTTTTAACAATTTAAACTATTAAAACATTTAAAAACCATAACCTGCCTATTTTCATTTTTTTTTTTTTTTTTTTGTTTTTTTACAAATGAGGTTATAATTTGAAAATAGATGAAGAGATTGCAGATGTTGAGATTCGAACTTCAAACCTACTAGATGTCACCTTTTAAGAATGACTATATCAACCTGAGTTAAACTCTAAATTCTATTTTCAATTGTTTCTACATAAACAAATAAGATCAGGTCGAGCTGGGAATTGGCTGATTAGATTCTTCATTGTTCAATAACTGAAAAAAAGAAAAAGAAAAAAGAATTTCTCCATTGCTTAGACAGCAAAGACAACATCCAAAAAAGTTGGTTTTCTTTCTCAGATGGAAGAGAGAGTTGGAAGTTGAAATTGAAATAGTTGTTGGGTCAGAAATTATTGAAGTTGATTTAATAACAAAAGGTCAAAATAACTAAATATAATATTTAAACAAAATGAATACCCCAGTTCATAATATACAAAAAATTTAAACAAAAATAATAATAATAATAATAGTATACAACAAAGGCAACAGATTCATGACCAATAATGATCACAGTTTCTAGGGAAAAAAAACAGAAAATAGTGTCTTGTGGGTCTAAATTTATAGTATTTTTTCTAGTTTTGCAATGGCTTTCATTTCCAATTTTATGAAAAACCTAAAAAGAAAAAGGTATATACTATATACTCTCTACTTCTCTTGAATAAATTTATACTTATGTAAAGTATATATAAAAAATAAATTATATTTACTTTACCAAATTCCGTCGAATTATATACCTATATATTTATGGCTCCTTTAGTAAAATACAAAAAGAAGCTATTGCTATAAAAAAAACTTTTTTCTTTTGTTGTTTAATAATAATTTATTATATTTTCCTAATATTTTATATTTATTTCATTTATAATTTGATGTTTGAAAATTTTATATATTAAATTTTTTAAATTTTATATTTACATATAAACATATAGATAGATGTAACAAAATGTGTTTGCATGTTCATATAATTATATTTTATTAAAGAATTTGAAAATTGATTATATATAGAATTAAAAATACTTGTAAGCCCAAAACGATACCCCTAAGTGGTCTTTGTTTTGAGTTAGGTACCGTTTTTATTTTTTGTAAGAGTTTTAGCTGGGTGATGTTCATTTTCTCTTATTCAAGGATCTCCCGTTGCTATCTTCCTTGTCAATATTTTTTTTTGCTTCAGTATCAGTAAGTATTAGTAACGAAAACGATGTGTTTATCGTGCACGATTGACTACTTTGATGAAACAAGTATTTGATTAAAACGGTTCCCAATTATAATTATATAATTAGCAAGGGATACTTATTATGAATGTGGATATTTATGATCATTATTTAGAGGAAACAACAGTTATGATAACAATGATAATGAAGCAAGGAAAATCAGTGAGTATTAAAGATGATGATTAATAAGAGTTTTGAGCTATAACCAAGCAATAAGCACATCAGCTTATTGGCAGATTTTGATCTAATTCCCCAGAAGAAAATGATTGAAGAAATCCAAACTAGAAGTATAGTTGCAAGTGCCAAATTAATCATTGATATGGAATTAGTTGAGTTGGGGAGGAAAGAATCCTTGATTGGAAGTAAGGGCAAGAGAATGGGTTTAAGTACCCACATAGTCCATGTATTGTAATGAAAAGAATAATTTAGTCACTGTACTTTAAAAATGAGCAATTTAGTCTCTGTACAATTGAAATAGGTGCAAATAAGTAAAATTGATAACGATGTTTAAAAAAACCATTAAAATGTTGACGTTGACTAGTAAAATCTAATAGAATTAATGACTTAGAATATATCTAAATCTGTTAGATTTTACGAATCCACGTCAGTATTTTAACGGTTTTTCATTAACATCGTTATCAATTTTACTTATTTGCACCTATTTCAATTGTACAGAGATTAAATTACTAACTTTTACAGTACATGTACTAAATTACTCTTTTCACTAAAGTAGAAGGATTATGTGGATACTTAAACCAAGAGAATGCATGTGGATAGCCATGTGAAGAGCATTAAATTTGTTTTTATTATTATTATTATTTTTTTTTTTTTAACAAACTCGACCTCCCACTAAATTTTTAACATAACCAAACAAGCAACCCCATGTGAGAACCATTCACCTTCTCTGGTAGGAAATGATCATGCAGAACAAGGCATAAAGACAATTAACTTTTTTTGAAGAATGGCTCTGATAACTAAAGACCAGCACAAGAAACAGAACAAAAATGCCCTAGGAATTTATATAGATTCACCAGACAAAGATTAAAAACCAGGTGAATTCTTTGTTTTCGTACTTTTGCAACTTTCTAAATGGCTTGGCCAGCCAATAAGATTGCCCTTAGTTTTAAGCAATGTTATCTGAACAATTTATTTCTCTGAAGTATCTGTGTTTGACACTTATATACGATACATATTTGAACATGAATCTGGGAAATGATTCTTCAAATATATAAAACAAAATTTAAAAAAATTGACCATACCCGTGTCGGATATATACTCATATTCGACACTCATCCAAAATCTGAATAGCATAAATTTTAAGCCAGACTTGAATTAGATTAATCAACTCGGATTCAAACCTTATAATTTGTATGTTGCAGAGTGAGTGCAAATTAAGTACTAACAAGAAAGGTCGGATACAATTTTTTTCTTTATATCTATACAATAAGTATAGGAAATTTTTTAGTTTAGAAAGGGTGTCCACGTCGCCTGACACTGTTCACCCATTTGCTTTTTTTTTTTGGTTGGTGGAAGGAAAGAAAAAAAAAAAGAAATGAAATGAAATAAAATGAAATGAAAAAGACAAAAAAAAAGTAAAAGAGATTTATATAATTTTTTATACGTTAATAATTCATTTTATATATATACATATTTTTACACATTCGTGTATTCGTGGTGTATTCATGTTATTTTTCGTTTTGTGTTTTAATTATATTTCTTATGTTGTATTCGTGTCGTGTCTTAATTTATCTCATATTTTATATCATTTGTTATAGTGATAACATTTAGAGAAAAAATTGTGCGTTCAAGACGTGTTCATTTTATTTTTGTGTTTTCAAAATATTATAAATTTATATAAATTTTTACACGTTAATAATTTATAAAAAAATATTATAAATTTATATAATTTTTTACACATTAATAATTTATTTTATTTATATTTTTACACATTCGTGTTCATTTCATATTTTACATCATTTGTCGTAGTGATTCAATCTTGAAAAAAATTGTGTTCAATATGTGTTCGTGTTATTTTTTTATGTTTTTAAAATATTATAAATTTAAATAAATTTCTACACGTTAATAATTTATATAAAGTATTATAAAATTAAATAAACTTTTACACATTAACAATTTGTTTTATGTATATTTTTACACGTTCATGTATTTGTGTCGTGTTCATATTATTTTCGTGTTGTGTTTTAATTACTTTTTCTATGTTGTGTTCGTGTCGTGTCTCAATTCATCTCATGTTTTACATAGTTTGTCATTGTGATTCATTTTAGGAAAAAAAAATTGTGTATTCGAATCGTGCCTAAGTTCATGACATATTTTGCATAATTTGTCATGATAATTCAATTTAGAGAAAAATTTGTGTGTTCGTGTTTTTTTTTTATTTATATTTTCAAAGTATTATAAATTTATATAAATTTTTACACGTTAATAATTCGTTTTATGTATATTTTTACACGTTCGTGTATTTGTGTCGTGTTCATATTATTTTTCGTGTTGTGTTTTAATTATTTTTCTTATATCATGTTCATGTCGTGTTTCAATTCATCTAATATTTTACATAGTTTGTCATTGTGATTCAATTTAGAGAAAAATTTGTGTGTTCGTGTTGTATCTCAATTCATAACATATTTTGCATGATTTGTCATAGTGATTCAATTTAGAGAAAATTTTGTGTGTTCCTGACTAAATTAGTTTTACCTATTTTATATTAATGTAAAACTAAATTAGTTTTACCTATTTTTATAACTTTTTATATGATTTATATTTATTTAATTCGACAGTCGTATTTCAAGTTCTATTCACGTAGATCATGCACGTCGAGTTTTGAGCAAATTAAAAATGTTTAACTATTTATTCAATGCAAAAAACTTTCAACCGTTAAATATATATTGAAAAAGACAGTAATCTCGATCAATATGATAGAGATATCGGATCGATTCGAAACTTTACGTGCACGACAAGTACAATTATATTGTTAAATCCAACGGTCGGTTTGTTAAAATATAAATTGTATAAAAAGTTATAAAATTGTATAAAACTAATTTAATTTTACACTTAATATAAGTGGATCTCTCTTCATATATATATATATATATATATATATTTAAGTTGTCTGAGAACTAAATTTAAGAGTTCAGTATTATACCAACAACTGTGGTTAGTTGGCAAGATACAATTTCTTGATTAGGGTACTTCATTTTCGTTTTCCCATTTTAGTACAATATCTAAGACTGATATGGAGGAAATTTTCAATGAGAACACGGGTAAGAGTATCTCCAAATGATGAATGCCATGCCTGGTTCATGAATGTAGTTGACTATACCCAAAAAAGGAAAAAAAAGAAAAAACAGTAAACAAACTTTGATAAGCAATGGACATCCTTTTCTGTATTTCAGGCTTCAGCCAAAAGCTTTATCCTCTTCTCTTGTTCATACATGGTTTTGCCAAGATATTACTCAAGGGAAACGGGTGGTGACCCTCAAAGACATTGATTGGGAACAGTGGAACACCATGGTGGCCATTGAAAAATTGCTGGACATCTACCAGGCAAGTATTTGCATGTTGGGGGTGCTTGACAGTTGACAGTGACCAAACTTAACGTGGCCAATGCCCAGATACGGCTTTAAGGGTGAGCAACCCCACATGCTTGGCCATGGCTTGTCTGTGGACCTGTAAATAATTTAGAGCATACTCTCCTTTTCTTCATTGAGGACAACATTTGACTGCAATTTTGGAGTTCACATGGGATCAAGACAATGTCTTGGTAGCCGATGGCCGATGCCTTAAGCTAACAAAATGGGTCTCAGTCTCATCTTAAGAAAACTGGTCCAGGGGATTAACCAGTTTGCCTAATTATATATATATATATATATATATATTGTTTCAAACAAAACATTTATGATGTAAATAATTAGACTGTTTAGCTTGGAAGAGCTTAGCAATTTGTCTTGACATATGGTTAGTTACTTGATTCTGTCAAATCTTTTTGTTAGGATTTAGCCTAATCAGAAACGAATCAATATCTAGATTGTTTTTACTAGCAATTAGCATGTTAATTAAAAGCCTACAAACATGCTTGCTTGTCCCTTCTTTGCATGCATTGAAGCAGGGCCACAGATGCCCTGGCCTAGGCCCCTCTTACAAGCACAAGTAAGAAGTCAACTGCTCTCTGGTAAACTAGGGTCGGGGAGAGGGTTGGGGAGAATGGAGATCTATGGCTAAACTATAATTTGTGAAAGTTAATCCTACATTTAGTAGACATGCAAAAGAGCATTACAGAATTCTTGGGCCACTCCAAGATTTTGTGTTGCTAATAATGTCAAATCAAATGGATCATTGTAGCCATCCCATGTGTAGGATTCTTCAGACCTGCCTCAGCTCAATTCAGGTCTTTGTAATTGCTTAAAAACTGGCTAAACAACAGAATCATTGCTTATAGTAATCTATGTTAGTCGGATTTGGGTGAGTATTGGATATATGTATGTGTCCGAGTATATTCAATTTTTATATATATTTGAAGGATCATATCACATATATATATTCGAATATACGTAAAACACGAATATTTTAAGAAAAATAAAAAATTCGAGTAACATAGATAAAAATTGAATTGAGGATAAAAAAATTTCTCCAGCACATGAATCCTTGCCAATATGAAAAAGTGTTTCACCTTTTAGAATTATGCTCCTTTTATAAATTGTCCTTTCAAGTTAGTTCAGCAAAAGAAAAACGTCAAACCGCTTTCACCCTTTAAGATTGGCGTAATAAACGTCCTTTTCCCAACAACTCTTGGGTTATATATATCATCAATCGTTGTAATCAAGTGCAAGTGAGACGAATTTGAGAGAACGCATGCCTGAGCTTTTGCCGCATTTTTGTTTGCAATGATAATCAATTTAATGGCCTTGTAGTGGATAGAGTCAATCTTTCAATATCTAGACCATTTCTTGAGTAGAAATCATTATTATTTTATGGTACAAAGGAGACCACATCTTGAGAATAGAAGAAAAATTGCAGATATTAAGATTCGAACCTCAGACTTGTTGGATGTTAACTCTTAAAGGTGACTGTATAAATCAACTGAGTTAAATTTTGGGTTCGTACTTGATTTAGTTGATTATAAATCATGCATGTAAGAAACTTCTTTTTCAACTGTAAATAATAATTGCACCAACTTAATTATATACTGATCTGATTTTGACATTGCTTCCATACCATAAATTTGGACATGTTCTTGATTAAATATAAAGCCCTTTGGTTAGTTTGCTTGGTAAGAAAGAATTATTAGAATACATTTTCTTTTGAAGCTATAGCCAACTTGGTTGGTTGCATTGCAACTACATATAATTATGATGGCCAAATACTTTTCTTTATTTTATTTTTTTTGTACTGAAAATCAGAAGTGAAAAGTTTAGCACCTTGTTTAGGGCACAAGCCTTTGAAAACAACTCCAGAAAGTGGTCTTTGACTCTCTGAAATGACCAATATATAGCTGAAAAGTCTTGATAGGTTACTTGGGGTTTTCACTGATATTTCCAGGTTTCCACTGTTGCAGAAATTATGAATACATTCCAACTAAAATAATCCTAGGATGAATCATTTCTTCATATAGTAATTCTTTTTCAAAATTTGAGTTCCAGGGTAATAAAACTGACTAATTGTTCTCAGCCACTTGTCAAGCCTCTTGCCAAATTAAGTCACCATGATTAGAAACTACAGTTTAGGTGAAAGCAGCCTCAAACCAACTACAAAAAATTATACATGTATAACCTAATAGTATCTATCATCCTTTAATAATTGATAATAGTTTGTTTTTTTGACAATTTAACAATTGATAGTTTCCTTTCAAATGATGCTAAGCTCATGCCAATAAGAAGGAAACAGAAATGGTGAAATAAATATGGGAAACAGGAAATATTTCTCACAAAGATCGTCAAACACCACAATTAAGCAGCTTGAAAGCTACTACAAACCCCTGATTTATACTATTATCATTCTTGTAATTTTCATCATTTTACACTCTTTTTTTTTTTTTCCTGATAACATCAATGTTCTATATAAGTTCATATATATTTTCAAAATGGCAAACACAGAATCTTGGATCAATCGTAATGCTTTGATGACTTATGCAAATTGGCAGTTGCAAAGAGGAATGGGAAGAGAAGAATTATAAGAAAATTGGAGGAGATGATGTGATTGGGCAGAACACATGGTGCATATAGCATATCAAAATTGACCACGCAAATGGCCATACCTTCTCCATTGAAAGGGGAAAAAAATATATAATGTTGAATTGTTCTATAATCATGCCAAAAAGTTGTTGGCATTATTGCAAGTCAGTGTAGAAACCAAACTTCATGGTAATGTTGTCATTTTTCCAGTTAGGTCATATTCAACTGTGAACTGTCTTAATGAGGCTGAATGAAATATTTTATATTTCCACCAATCAAACAAGATCCAACTGCTTCTTGATAAGATAGGAAGTTAGAAACATATAAATAACCATCTTTGTAAATGAAACTAAAAAACTATTTTCAATTCCCCCTTTCCTATTTCCTATTTGTTTTTTTTTTTTTTAAATATAAATACTGGTTAAGAATTATTTAGTTATCATTTTAAAAAAGTTTTTTTGTATTTAATAAATTATTTTACTTAATTAAAAAAAAGTAACTCATTAATTACAATTTTCTTTTTATAAATATCAATTTAACAAGTGCCTAGTGGCACTGGTTAATTAAATGTCCCTTGTTTGAATAAAGGTTAAAAAATTAGCATCGGAAGTCAAACTGGCATGACCTCCGGTTGGACCAGTTAGTTTGAATTAAAATAATTTTAAATGTTAAAAAAATACTTTTAATGTTAAATAAGTAATAAATATAGTAAAATAATTAATAAGAACTTGCATTTTGATTTATTGGTATGGTTTTTAATATATATATATATATATATATATATATGAGAGGTTATAGGTTTAAATCTCATCACTTACAAAAATATTATTGAAAAAAAATTTAAAAAATAAAAAATCGGTTTTTCTCGATTTTCTCCTATTTTTTACCGATTGAACCGGTTTTAAACTTGTTCAATAACACCCGGTTCTATGTATAGCATCAGAATGGACAGACCTTCGATTCTCGATTAAACCAATTCAACCGGCTGATCTAATTCGATTTTTTCATCACGGATTTGAATCATTGTAAAGAACTGATCTTAGTATAATCTTTGAAGGTGTTATTAAGGGTTACATATCTCTTTTGTTAACCCTTGGCAGCAAAGATGAGAATAATAAAATAAATAAATAAATAAGTGGAAGAATATTAATTCTTATGGTATAATTCAGTTAATGAAACGAACATTTTTTAGGCCAAAAATCTCATATCAGATACCTTATGCTTACAAAATATTTTCGAAATCTTTAATTTGACTCTAGAAAATTATTTGTAATTTGGATGAAAGGGGGAGATATAAGGGCTGAAGAGGATTAATTTCTTATATGTAATATATAGGCCATGATAAAGCAGAAAACCACTAACAATGTCGTTGCAAACTTTACAAGCGTCAAGATAGATCATTGGCTGTTGAACCACCTAAGGCCAGTTGGTCAACACAGATTTAGTATGGTTGATCAGTCAAGACAACGTTGGAATCAGAATATAACCAAGCAAAGCCCATGCCCCAACCCTCAGCCAATGGTTCATGAGCCAGTAAATAGCCAGGTCAAGTTTTAAGCCAAAAGGCAAGGGTAACCAATTCCCTCTAAACCAACTGAAAGTAACTGTCAATCATACAAAAAAAAAAAAAAAAACACCCCTCGGTGGAGTTTTAAATGCTTGAAACGGCCATCTTGAGGCCCCCGCCCTCCGACCATATTGTCTCAATTTACACTGCTCATGTCCCTTAGAACATGGAGTAAATTATGGAAGCTTACCCCTACTCTAAACTCCAAAGCCCTCAATCCCTCTAATCTCAGACCAACCATAAAAGCTCTCATGCAACACCAAACATATTCTTACACTTCATGTACCAACAAAAACTATCAATCCCAAGGGAGAAACTAAGGCAAAAGAAGAAAAAGGAAAGAAAAGAAAGCCCACTTTCTATTTTATCATTGCTATTTTATCATTGCAATCAAATCCAACTAGTAGCCTAACTACCAGCAACACTTTGTTTTATCACTTTCCTATAAGAAAAAAAAAAAAAAATTCACTCCTATCTTCCTAAAGCTTCAACCAGAGGAAAAAAAGAAAGAAAAGAAGGAACAAAAAAACAGATATGGAAATTGAATCAGTTAGATGTGAGTGTTGTGGACTGAAAGAAGATTGCACCCAAGATTATATCAATGATGTTAAGACCAAATTTGATGGCAAATGGCTATGTGGGTTATGTTCAGAAGCTGTTAGAGATGAAGCCAGTAGAAGCACGAAGCAATTTGGTGTTGAAGAAGCTGTTAAAGCTCACATGTCATTTTGTGGCAAATTCAAATCCAATCCAGCCATTCGAGTAGCTGATGGTATGAGGCAGATGCTGAGAAGAAGGTCAGGAGACTTGTCAAACTCTCGTAATTCAACTTCTTCTTCTAAGAAGTTCACAAGATCAGCTAGCAGCTAGCACAAAACTGTACTAATTGGCCAAAACAGAGGAAAAGGGAGGAAAGGCCTTTACCTTTGTTGCAATAATATTTGATAGCTAAGCCTTTCTTGGCTACGTTTTCAACTTGTCTTGTACAGGAGATGTTATTTTAATGGAGGTTCTTCCTGTTTTTGTTTCTTCCTTACCCCCGGTTGATATGGTATGGTATTTTTTTTCCTATCCTTTTCTTTTCCTGTTTGAAGAGACAAAAGTTTTTCAAGATCTTAACTTTGATTTAAACTTTTTCTTATCTCCAAATAATAATGTTTTATAGCAAACATAGTTTTTTTTTTGGTAAAGGAGGCTGTAGTTTTAGAATAAAAGAAAGAGTTGCAAATATTGAAATTCGAATTTCAAATTTACTAGATGTCACTTGTTAAAAGTGATTGTATGAACCAACTGGACAAAGCCCTCGGTTCATAGCAAACACAGTTTTGATATCTCTTTTCCCTATCCAATTTTCAAAAACCAAAGGCTATGAGGAATTTTATTTTCCTGTATTTTTTTTTTTACCCAACCATGGACAGCTTGAAATGATTCTAAATTTACTAGTTCTTTTTTCCATTTTTTTCCCATGACAACTCTGTTTATGATGTTCTTCCAATGAGCTGAATATTTCAAGGTTGAAATAAAAACAAAGGATAGGAATAGTTTTTACTTTAGAGAAAGTTAATTTACTTAAAGGTCAAATGAGTTTGAACTGATGAGGGAAGTGAGAGTAGAGTTACTGGTTTTTCTTTCCCATGCTGATAAACTATTGGCTAAAGAACAAGGAGTTTGACAAAGGAGAGCTTAGCTATTGGTTCTTCGATCTGGAAGATATTTTTCCCCAACTAGCTCAATTGATTCTCCGAGACAAAGAAAATCAGTAACAAATCTAAACTTTATAATATTATAATACGGCCGTAAAGGTCAACTTTCCACTACACTAGAAAGGACTAAACCAACACTATGCCATATGGTTCAATGATTTGAGCTAAATTATGGTTATTTCCCACTATAAGCAGTAAATTGATTTATGAAAACTTTCTGGTTCCTTTGTAGTAGCTAAGTAACTGTTTCTTATCAATAAGATGAAAAAGCCTTTGCATATGCTCTTAAGTTAATCTGACTTTTGATAGGATTGTATCCAACAAAGTACATTTAATTGGTTTTATAAGATTTTCCTTATATTTGAAACCTTAAATCTTGTACCATAGCATTTTGAGATGTTCTATATACACAATGAGTACTTAAAAAGAAAAAACCTGAGGAGTTGAAATAAGTTAATAACTTGAGATTATGTTATTTGGATTCGGAGTGAGTGTTGAAATGGGTATGTAACGGATATACTCATTTTTTTTTATTTTTTTTTCATATATTTGAAGAATCATACCTTATACCCATGTTCGAATATGGATAGAACATAGGTGTCTGAACACAAATAATTTAAAGAAAATGAAGAGTTAACACAGACCTCAGTTACAACCGTGGAATCTTGGGAGATCAGCTGGTAGGCCATCTGATTAAAACTTTCCCCTTCCCCCTTTTCAAGTTTGGTCTACCAAAAGCCCCCTTTTTCTGTTGCTAAACCAACCAATTCATTTGATTAAGACAACTTTTCTACCCAGTAGGCAGCAACAGGTCCCCGCATTGGGCTATCAATATGTACAGATGTAACACTAACCACATTTTGTAACACCAGAAAAACTTGCACATGTTTCTTGAAAATATGTCAGAGAAGAACCATCAATGTCAGCGACAGAGATTTAAATTACGGTCGATGACGCGTTTTCGGTCGCATCGCATTTATCGTGGTTGCGGATGTAATAAATGCTACCGTAGTCAATTACGGTAAATATTGACCGTGAATATCAGTAATAGAAGGAGCCGAAACCGTAAAATAACGACAATAGCATCGTGTTTAGCGTTTCACGATCATTTGGTTAATCACCAAATTTAAGTATCCTAAGCAGGCATTTTCAACCTTTGCTTTATTGATAATTGGCATTAAAATACTTGGTTTCTAGAGGTGGGCTGATCTTAACCGTCAATGCCTACAATTCTTTGACATCTCGAATCAGATTCTAGGCATGCACTTGCAGTGAAAGAAGAAACAGATCAGTGTTTTCTCACCGTTTATCGGCCATAATTATCAGATACTTTGTGATGAAGGCATTAAAAGGCAGAATTGTTTATGTCCTAAGACTTGGAAGTTCTGTGCTGACATTTCAAGCATCAATCTTCAAAGTAGCATCTGTGAGGTTTGTCAAGTTATTTTGAGAAAGGTTGACACTGAGAAACACTTGTTATGCTTGGATACTTTTGCACCATAGAGTAATTAGCAAATCAATAAAAGGCAACTGCGGTAAGAGATTCCTGTAAAAAAGCAGAGGTCGCATATATTCCTCGGAAACAATTAAAAATGGAGGTCTTGGAAGAGTGACACAGAAGCATAAGTCTTAATCTACCCAAAGTATCATTAGATGTGTTTATGGGTCAGATTGGGTTTGGATAGGGTCTAGTTCATTTTAACGAATTTTTTCTTTGCCTAAACCCGATTCGATCTAAAAATATGGGCAAAATTTTTTGTCCAGACCCAATTCGATCATATAAAACACTAAACAAATCCGTCCAAATTTGTACGTAGAAGGATAGTTTCTCTAAAAAAGGACCGATCATTCTTTAAAAAAAAGATTGATTTCTCTTAAAAATTATCGATTCTTCTTAAAAATTTATATTACTAATAGTAAAACCGATCGAGCCAGTCTAGACAAAAATATCATGTTCAAGACTTGACCCGTTTTTTAAACGAATCTTATTTTTTATCAAGCTCGTTTTTCGAGTCTAATATTATGTCTAAACCCTTACAAAATATTGAACGTACCTTCGAATTTAAACGAATAACCCGATCTTTGGACAAATCTAAACACCGTAATATCGAGTTCCTCATTGACGAGCATCTATTCCTTAGTCTACAGCCATATAATATCGATAACGTGTCCGGTACACGAAGGTCATCTATAAAAGGGAATTTAGTAGTCTTCACTGAAAGATTGAGATTACAATCATTAAGTCAATCATATATTACTATTCATTCTTTTCCCTTGTTTGGCACTATAGAATTTTCTTTATTGATGAATCATTATTTTCAGCCATGGATAATTAATGGCCTTGAAAGTATTATCTGGTGTGGACATAATACGAATGTAAATATATAATTACTTGGAGGAAAAAGGTTTGCACCAAATATACAACAGAATCATACAATTTCTATCGAGAGATATAGAAAAGTGTCCAACACATGAGTTTTACTATATGAATATGTCACAAGATAGTTAATTAATTTTCCCTCTGAAAATATCACTCACTTCTCCTGTCTAGCTTCTTCGTATTTCATTTATACCCTTCCCCTTATCAAGACCCAAAGAATAGTCAACAGGACAAGATAATAGCAATGTTACACAAAGGTTCTAAAACACATGTTGAGTACAACTCTGCAGGCACCCTGACCATGTTCTCATCCTTTCATACCAAATAGATACAATATCCAATCACAAAGAATTGAAAAGTTCTAAGCTTCGAGAAATTTGATCCGTTAGATGAAAAATATTTAATCTCAATCGTTAAAAAAAAAAAAAAGAAATTGCAATAACCGGTTAATTGGGTTGTCCCAAAATAAAAAAACACTCAAACCCTACTCTCTCCCTTACACCGATTTTTTTTCTGAAAAACTCAAAACCCTAAATTTAGAAAACCTTCACCCACTCCATCTGCCTCCACCGCTTCCATCTTCGCCACCCGAGAAACCACCCTCGAATTCATCCAAAGACACAACCTTTTCAGTCAAGGTTAGGATTGTATCTGCATGATTTAATTTCTTTTGGGAATATATGATTTTTTCTTTTGTTTCATTTAAGATTATATATATCTTCATTCTAGTTAATGGGGATTTTTCTTTTTTTTTTTTCCAGTTATTTTTTTTTCTTGTTTTGCTTTATTTAAGAAATCAACGTTCTTGGTTTTCTGGGTAATGTTTTTTTATTCCATTAGGGATAGGAATATTTATTTTCCTATTTTTTTGGGGTGATAGAATAACATGTACTTTGATTTTGATAAATAGGGAATTTTAATTTTTTTTAATTTTTTATAATCTGCTATTTTGCCTTTTTGAAAGAATGAATGTTTTTGGGTTTTCTAGTACTTTTCTTTTTTGGATCTTTGGAGGTAGGAAATATTGAATTTTCTTTTTCTTTGATTCATTTAAGAACATTTACTTTGATCTATTAAATGGAGAATTTTAATTTTTCTAGGAAATATGGTTTTGTTTTTTTTTTTCTCTTCTTTTGGGCGTAAGATTTAAGAGATTTATTGAATTTCCATTTCTTTTTGTTGGATTTGGAAGATACATATACCTTTCATGTGTTAATATTTTTGTGATTTTTCCTTTGTTGTTTAAATATTTTATGAAGGTCATGGTAAGCAGGCAGTTGGCACCTGTTTGCTGATGAAAATGGTGGTCATGGATACGTGGCATCGCTATCAGGTGACAAGAACTCCTTCATCTGTTGCTTGCAGTTCCTCGCCAGGTAAATCTTAGATTTACTTGTATATTTATTCAGTATTAAGCATGCTTATCTAAAACAGGGTAATCCTTTGTTTATACTGCTATAAGGTACTTAAGGGAAGACAAGCCTCATGGTTCAGCTGGTGGGATTTACAACTTCAGAGATCTGATCATGGAAGACAATTCGGTTTATATCTTAACCTATTTTCTTCATAGGGCATATCCTTTTGTCTTGGCACTTTCTTGTGATTTGAAGAGCAAAATATAGAAACATATACAGACTGTAATTTGCACTGTTGTTCATACATACTTCACTTTGACTTACTAAGTTAAATGTGTTGCGTGCTTTTCTTATTGAGTCTCATATCTTCTTGTTGAACTGTAAAGCTTGCTGTAGTTTTCCACTGCCAGAAATGCTTGGTAATGTTCTTTACAATGTTTGAACCTTGTAATGTATTGATCTTAATTTTCTAATTAGAGTTTCTTGTTGATATCTTGCTATCATCCTCTGTATTGTACTTTTGTGTTGCCAAAATCTCTAATGTCAATATCTTAGGACAAAATTGTAGTTGACCCAAATAGAATGACAGGGTGGTTGTTGATTTTTGTTTATTTTGTCTTTCTGGAGGATTAATTATGTCTTTTACCTTTTTTACATTCATAGAGGCTCACAAAAGATATGGTGGTATGGGGACTATCCTAGTAATCAAGGTTAATCAGCAGACTTGCAAGATGTTTATAATAAGGAAATTTCTATCATGGCATAATCTTTGAGTACTGATATGTTCTTGTGTAGTTTGGCCTCATTCTTCTTCTCTTTACAGGTTTCAGTGGAGTCGGCCAGTCAATTTGGGGAGTTGGTAGCAGATTCTGTCACCAATGAACTGTTACATTATACAGAGAAGCCTGAAACTTTTGTATGTGCAGTATTAGAGATTCAACTACAATTTGACAAATTCTCTATTTTTTGTTATTTCTTTGAATGTTTGAATTTAATGAGTGCTCTGCTATAATATCTTGCCATAACAAGAAAGCTTCTTAGTATAACATCATCTATGCTACTTTATCAAATGGAAAAAATTTAACATGTCAAAGGACGTAGTTGAACCCCTTGAACAGACTATTCTATCCGGGTTCTGTTGATTCAATAGACAGAATGTACTAGAGTTTATGTAGTTACTATTATTTTCTTCCTGAACCCTTTTCATAGCTTCAAAAATCCTGTAGTTGTTAGCTTTCATCACTTAGATGGGACTCTTGTTTTTTTGACTCAAGTCCATTAGAATTTAATAAAATTCCCAAAAATTATACTTGTTTAAATAATAATCTTGTTGGTTCACCTTAATGTTCTTTTCATGCTATTTGGGCAATTAAAAATAGATATTGCAGTAGATTTTGAGAGCTAAATATTCAGGGAACAGGGCTGTGCAATGTGCATTAAGAGCATGTCTCAGTCTTTAATTTGAAGCTGACCTGTTTTTTTAGTGACATTAAGACCTTTCCCAGTATGTGAAATTTCTTTTGAGCTCTATGCTAGCATATATCTATGTCCAAAAGAAAATGCTAGCAATAGCATATACCGATGACCCATTATATACTATGCTCCTTATGGGTGATATAAGGACTTTGTGTAAGATTCATTAGAATAATGTAACATGCCCATTATATACCATGCTCATAATTTTAAATCCTGCCCATTATGTTTAACTGTTACATTGTTTTAGACTATTGTGCAAGCTTCTTTAGTGCCTCAAATGAAACTAATAGGATATGTCTATGCATGCAAGGACTTAACATTCTTTCTCTTTTTATATTACTAAAACCTGGTCCCTCTCAGAGAATTTTGCTCTTTTGATCAGGTGATGGAAAGGAACTTAGATCAGTCCCAGCCTTTAGAAGACGATTCTAACACAATTTCAAACAAGGAAAATCAAGAATGTAGGGAATCTGTGCTTAATGATGAGAATGGGGTTGCTTGTCCGATTTTGAAGACTGATGTGCTCGAAAGTTTTGAATCTTATAAGCTGGATAGGACACGGTCTAGTCCTAATAGCATGTCCTCTGGGCATGTTGAGTCAGATACGTCTGGTTCTGGAAAACCTGGAGGGTCCAAGCGTTCAAATGAAGATATGGAGGCTAATGACAATAATAAGAAGGCCCAGACTGTTATCATAGCTAGTGATGATGAAGGTGATATTATGGTGAAGGATGAATTGATTTCCTCCAAATTGGAGGATCAGTTTACTTTGCCCGAAAAAAGCGGTGATGCTGTTGAGGTTGAATCTAATTCTTCATAGTGTCTGACTGAGAAGTTCATTTGTACTGCTTGTCATAAACTGGCTATTGAAGTGCAGCAGCATCCACTTCTTAAAGTAATTATTTGCATGGATTGCAAATTCTTGCTGGAAGAGAAGATTCATATGAAGGTACTGATTGTGCAAATTAATTGCAGTGTCGACAATATTTTGGTGATACTATTAAATATTACCATGAAAGACCCCACTACATAATTTGTTTCATTAGGTTCATCTGTTAAAATTAATTAGTAAATATGTAAGATATGGCTTTTTCCATTGTGACAGGACTCTGATTGCTCAGAGTGTTATTGTGGATGGTGTGGACAAAGCAATGACTTATTAAGTTGCAAGTCATGCAAAACATTATTTTGTACCAAGTGTATAAGGAGGAATATTAGTGAAGAATGCTTGCTTGAGGTCCAGGCATATGGTTGGCAATGTTGTTTTTGCTTGCCAAGCCTTCTGCAAAAATTAACATCAGAATTAGAGAGAGCCATGGGATCTCAAGATACAATAGTTTCTAGCTTTGTTGCAAGAGTCATTGTGCTGTTAATAGTATAATTATTTTAGACTATTTCATATAGATGACTGTTGAAAATTTATTACCTTTCTGCCTCTAATATGACAGATAAACCCCCGCTTGAAGAACTACATCTGTTTTTGGAATTTCAGCTGCCAAGGCAAGTGGGCACCAGTTCTCAAAGATTTTCCCCGTGGTTCACAACACAAGCAGCAGAGCAATTCTCAATAGTTAAAATTTATCTGCTATGGATGTCGAAATTTGTCATGATTATATGTAAATATAAACACATATTCATATCCTAGAATGCTGGTAGT
This sequence comes from Fremontodendron californicum, assembly GCA_030761205.1. NCBI lineage: Eukaryota > Viridiplantae > Streptophyta > Magnoliopsida > Malvales > Malvaceae > Fremontodendron > Fremontodendron californicum. The sequence continues at coordinate 8,935,139 of JAULJL010000036.1, forward strand.
AATGTTGGTTTTTCCTTTCGCATCTTATGTACTACTCTACATTAGGTATATTGTTTTTGAAATTAGAATTCTTTTATTTGTTCTTGATGTAACTAAATGCCACTTAATATAATATGTTGTTGAATGAGAGAAGCCAAGTTGCTTATTGAAAGGTGCTTGTATTTAGGCTTGTAATTAGCCATTTCTTCTTCTTGTTCAGCCAAATAAGAAAATTGGAAGTTGTCTAATTAAAAGCACTTTGAATTAATTTCTTTGGTCCCAGATTGGAGCATTTGGTGCAACACAAATATTAAAGGAGAAACTGAACAAGTTTGTGCATGGATCCAGCAGCGAAGAACTACAACAAGAGTTATGGAACACTACGAAATTCATACTAAAACTTGGGATTTCCCAATCATGTGATGTGCATGACTTGAAAACCCATTTCTCTTTATGCATAATTATTAGACAATAAAACCACATGCTTAATTAAAAGAGCAAATTTCGAGGGATATAGCTGTGAATTAGCTAGGAATATCAACCTTGATGTTTTATATAACTGTATAGCTAACTAGCTAGGGTGCCTGTTGGTGCACCAAAATTTTAATATAGATCATGAACCTTATAGTGGATATATGTAGTGATATTGTCTTTGTTTCCTTTATCTCTTGATTTTTGTCAGCCATTTTCCATTAATAAAGCTCATAACTAATTAATTAAGGGGACTTCCAAATTTTCGAAGTGTTTCCGGAGAGCAAGGTTGAGATTCGATCTCTAACACTTGAAAATTTTCTTTCCCAATTTTTCCTTAGAATATGACTTCCTTTATTAATAATAATAATAAAAAGATTAACGAATTTTTTACTTATAAATTAGAGTTTTTACTTATAAATTAGATAAATTTTATTAATAAAAAAAAATTATAATGGCAATTTAGAAATATTTGCATGTAAATATTTATTTTTAAATAATAATATATATTAAATAAGTAGTTGTACATTGTAAATATTTAAAATTAATAAAATGCATAATAACATGTAAAATTTGTCTCATGTATAAAATATATGAGAGTAATATAAAGTTTATTACTTTTAATGTTAATATAAAATTAACATTTTAAAGATAAATAATTAAATTAATAAAGTGCATATTAACATGTAATTTTTTTCATCTATATTAATATATCATATGTTACATAAGAATAGAATAAATCTATTCCTATTTATAATATAAAATATTTATATTATAAAAACTTATTTATTTATAAAAAATTATATATTGAGCATAAAGTTACATTTTACATAAATAATCAAAATTTGCATTAATTTTTAAAATTAGATCAATATAATATTTTATTTTTTAAGGTTAATGAAAAATTATAATTTTAAAAATAAAATAATTCAATGTCATGTTTTATATGTAAAAATTATAATTTATCATGTTTATATGTAATTTATCATGTTTATATGTAATTTGTCATTAGTCATGTTTATATATAATTTGTCATGTTTATATGTAGTTCGTGAATTTGTCATGTTTATATGTAATTTGTTATGTTTATATGTAATTCGTCAAGTTTATATGTAATTTGTCATGTTTATATGTAATTCGTCAATTTGTCATGTTTATATATAATTTGTCATGTTTATATGTAATTTCTCACGTTTATATGTAATCTGTCATCTTGATATGCAATTTGTCTATATGTAATTTGTCATGTTTATATGTAATTCGTCAATTTGTCATGTTTATATGTAACTTGTCATGTTTATATGTAATTTCTCACGTTTATATGTAATCTGTCATCTTGATATGTAATTTGTCATTTCGTCATGTTTATATGTAATTTGTCATGTTTATATGTAATTCGTTAAGTTTAAATGTAATTTGTCATGTTTATATGTAATTCGTCAATTTGTCATGTTTATATGTAATTTGTCATGTTTATATGTAATCTGTCATCTTGATATGTAATTTGTCATTTCTTCATGTTTATATGTAATTTGTCATGTTTATATGTAATTCGTCAAGTTTATATGTAATTTGTTATGTTTATATGTAATTCGTCAATTTGTCATGTTTATATGTAATTTATCATGTTTATATGTAATCTGTAATCTGTCATCTTCATATGTAATTTGTCATTTCATCATGTTTATATGTAATTGTCATGTTTATATGTAATTCGTCAAGTTTATATGTAATTTATCATGTTTATATGTAATTCGTCAATTTCTCATGTTTATATGTAATTTGTCATGTTTATATGTAATTTCTCATGTTTATATGTAACTGTCATCTTCATATGTAATTTGTCATTTCGTCATGTTTATATGTAATTTTTCATGTTTATATGTAATTCGTCAAGTTTATATGTAATTTGTCATGTTTATATGTAATTCGTCAATTTGTCATGTTTATATGTAATTTGTCATGCTTATATGTAATTTCTCATGTTTATATGTAATCTGTCATCTTGATATGTAATTTGTCATTTCGTCATGTTTATATGTAATTTGTCATGTTTATATGTAATTCGTCAATTTCTCATGTTTATATGTAATTTGTCATGTTTATATGTAATTTCTCATGTTTATATGTAATCTGTCATCTTGATATGTAATTTGTCATTTCGTCATGTTTATATGTAATTTGTCATGTTTATATGTAATTCGTCAAGTTTATATGTAATTTGTCATGTTTATATGTAATTCGTCAATTTCTCATGTTTATATGTAATTTCTCATGTTTATATGTAATCTGTTATCTTCATATGTAATTTGTCATTTCGTCATGTTTATATGTAATTTGTCATGTTTACATGTAATTCGTCAAGTTTATATGTAATTTGTCATGTTTATATGTAATTCGTCAATTTGTCATGTTTATATGTGATTTGTCATGTTTATATGTAATTTCTCATATTTATATGTAATCTCTCATCTTGATATGTAATTTGTCATTTCGTTATGTTTATATGTAATTTGTCATTTCGTTATGTTTATATGTAATTTGTCATGTTTATATGTAATTCATCAAGTTTATATGTAATTTGTCATGTTTATATGTAATTCGTCAATTTGTCATGTTTATATGTAATTTGTCATTTTTTTTATGTAATTTGTCATGTTTATAAGTAATTTATCATCTTGATATGTAATTTCTTATTTCGTCATGTTTATATGTAATTCATCAAGTTTATGTGTAATTTGTCATGTTTATATGTAATTCGTCAAGTTTATATGTTTATATGTAATTTCTCATGTTTTTTATGTAATTTCTCATGTTTATAAGTAATTTGTCATCTTCATATGTAATTTGTCATTTCGTCATGTTTATATGTAATTTCTCATGTTTAAATGTAATTGTTCAAGTTTATATGTAATTTGTCATATTTATATGTAATTTCTCATGTTTCTCATGTTTATATGTAATTTGTTATGTTTATATGTAATTTATAATGTTTATATGTAATTTCAGTTATGTTTATATGTAAAAATTGATGACCTGGTAACCTGCTACTCAGGTTTTCTAATTTGGAGCCTACCAAAAGCCTATTTTAAGGAGCTCATGGTAGAACTCCCCCAAAGAATTCTTAACCATTACAGAATTTCTCTGTTTAGGATCAAAACGCAGAAAAAAAAAAAAACTCAAGAAAGTCACCAATAGTCTTTACAAGAACAAACTCCATCACTATAATGGTGGAACCTTGTCCTATCCCTGAAAACAATCTCTCTCCCATACACCTTTGAAATTAACTTCATAAAGGTATGGCAGCCCTCACAAACTCAAAGGCTTTACTTGCTAGGGTGAAAAGAAGATTAGAAAGATGGAAAATTGGAGAAAGAGAAAAATAAAAAGATGGAAAACATATTTTTTATTTTCGTTGGTGTGTTTGGTAGGAAAGATGAAAAAGTGAAAAGAAAAAGTAATTTTCTTTCCACCCATTCCTTGGTGGAGTTGAAAAATGAGAGGAAAGATAATAAAAAGTATATGGTTTTACCATTATACCCATTGTAAGTTAAGATGAAAAAATAAAATTTTAAAAATTATGGATAATCTTGTAAATATACACACTTGACTCACACCACTTTCATTCTCTTTCGTCTTTTCTTTCCAATTTGGAGTGATTTGTTTTTGTTAATAGGTATGGAAAATGATGATCTTTCGTTTTTTTTTTCCTCTCACTTTTTTTTCCTACCAAGCACACTCCAAATTCATTTTCTTTCCACTTTTCCACACTTCTTTCTCCATCCTTCCACTTTTCCACTCTACCAAGCACACCCTAAGATTTTTAACTATTAGAATGCGTGAATCTTTTACCCCATTTATAAGCCCATAACAAAGTGCTAACTTCTCACTATGCCATAGAACCACCTCCTTTTTATCTTCCTCTTCTAAATCAACCAGAACACTTCGAGTATTAGGAGCATAGCCAGCCAGCTTTAATTGACTAACCACCTCATCCAACTTTTCATATATCTCATCTGCTTGTTTGTGATTCCTATCTGCCACTAAAAGCTCATGCACCTCATTGTTCAATTCTATCCTACTACATCCCTTTTCCTTAGATATACCTCTTTCTTTCATTAATTGCCTCAACTCCCCAACATCTTCCCACTTTCTTTCTTTGGCAGAAATATTTGATAATAGCACAAGAGCCCCATCATGATCTGGCTCCAGCTCAAGTAGCCTTTTGGCAGCAAACCCTCCTAATTCAGTCTCACCATGAATTTGACAAGCAGCCATGAGGGATCCCCAAATGACAACATTAGGTGACAAAGGCATTGTCTCTACAATCTCAATAGCGTCTCTCAAAAGATTAGCACGGCCAAAGAGGTCAACCATGCGACCATAGTGTTCATGTTTAGGAGTAATCGTGTATTAAGCATAAAGCACACCCACAAATGTAACTCCACTGGGCTCAATGTGAGCCTCTTTCATTTTATGAAAGAAGCATAGAGCATTATTGGCATCCTCGTGTATGGCAAATGCATTGATCATACTGGTCCAAGTTATTACATTTCTTCTTGTCATTTTCTCAAAAACCCCTCTTGCTCTTTTCAGACTCCCACATTTTGCATACATATCGATGATATCGTTATTAATAGGCAAAGCTCCTCTAAAACCGTTCTTATCAGCATATACATGTATCCATTTGGCTTTATCTAGTACATCAAGATGTGCACAAGATATATAACACTCAGCATTTCACCTGATCAGGTCTTATTCCTAAAACTTGCGGTTCATTAAACAATCTAAGAGCTTTTGAGGTTGATCACTCTCAGCATAGCCAGATATGATTGATACCAAGTACTTCTCTACCATTTGGTCAAAAATCAATCGAGCATCCTCAACTCGTCTGTGTCTTGAATATCCAGAAACCATGGTAGTTGAAACAACCAAGTTCTTTGGTGTCATCTGATCAAACAATTGCTGAGCCATATCCATGCAACCACAACTTGCATACATAGTCGAAAGAGCACTCCTTAAATGAGCATCAACCACAATATCATTTTGAATAATGTAGCCATGTATTGGTTTCCCATAATCTAGATTCCTAGCACGGCCACAAGAAGAAACAATACCGGAAAGAATAAACTTATCAGCCTCAATATTAGCCCTCTTCATCTCCTCAAAAAGCTCCAATGCATCATCAAATAGTCCACTCTGACAGTAGCTGTTAACAACTAAATTCATTAAACAAACCGACATTAGTTTCATCTCAACTATATATATATATATATATGTTTTCTGTCATAATGATCTCGAGACCGCTAAATGACGTTGGGACGTAAAAAAGATAATTAGGTTCCTCGTAAATTATATGGATTTTGAAAAACCTCGAAAAATGGAGTCGCCACCGATCTTTTTGGCTAGGTATGATCAGTCACCTATTAAAATCGATTTTTGTAGAACATTTTAAAATTAATTAAAACATTTCGAAAAACCAATCTTAAGGTCTACGTTAAACCAGAGAAAATCTAAATACGGGTTCGGGAGTCGGTTAGTCACGAGGAAGGTATTAGCACCCCTACAACGCCCGCATTACATGGTACATTATTAATTATGTGTTATCATTAGTCTCGATAAAAGTTGGTTTAGATATCGGTATTTAAAATAATTTCCTTTAAATAATAATCATATTATTTGAGAATGATCCAGAATTTATTATTACAAAATTTTCTATATTCCCCGAAAAAATATAGAATTTTTTGTCATTTTAAAATCCTCCGCATCATTCTCTTTTTCTTAAAAAGGATGTTCCTTCGTTAATAATAATTGATGATATCCTTCTCGGCAGACCCAACAGAGAACTCATGAATTATTTTAACTCGTTAATATTGCGTCGTTTATTATTAATACATTAATTTTCATATGCAATCAAAATAATTTATTAAAATAATGAATATGAAAAGTATTATCAATATGCAACATAAGAAAAATAATGTAAACACTAATTATCAAATGGTATAATTAAAAGCATAATATGAACATCCATTATTAAATAACATATACAAGGAAATATGCACAACAATTATTAAATGGCATAATCAAGAATATAATATGAATAACAATAAAAATTTGAAAATCTTTTTCATGTATTTCTTTTATGGAATTACATAAATGGAAAACGTCGAAAATTTTTATCGAACTCCGTAGCAAACCCGGCAAAGCTTGGAAAATAATTCTTTTGCCGAACACTTACATAATTTTGAATAAAATGAAAATTATACTTTATGATTTCATAAACACGTGCGTTGAATAATTTCCTAACCTACCCAGCAAATTCGGCAAAGATTAAGAAATTATCTTCACCAAATGTTTATGTAATCGAGAAAGCACGTTTTTGTGAAAGATTTTAAAACACGTTTTAGAAAATATGAAATGTATTAAAAAGGTACCATCATTGATTATGTGTTTCTCCCTTGAGGAGAGGGTATCCGAATACCTATAGAAGTATTCGATTACCTTAGAAGAAACTTAAATTAGACTTAGAAACAGGACCCAGAGGTTTAAAAAATGATACCCTAAGGTTTTGGAAAACGATAACCCGAAGTTTTTTTTAAAAAAAGTTAACCCGAAGGTTTTAAAAATGGTGCCCGGAGGCCGGAGGTCTTAAGAAAAAACGGTAACCAAAGTCTTGAAAAAAGAAAAAAGAGTGTTCGGAGGTCTTAAAAATGGTAACCTGGAGATTTTAAAAACGAAGTCCGGAGGTCTAAAAAAGGGTAACTTCGAGGTTTTAAAAACAGTGCTTGGAGGTCTTGAAAAAGGGTAGCCCGAAGGTTTGAAAAACGGTGTCCGAAGGCCTTGAAAAGTTGTTTTTGGGCTTACAAAATGTTTTCGAAAAAACAAAGAGCGGTTAGGAAAATCGAGTCCGTAATTACGTAATCCGACCTAAAGAGTTTGATATGCCCCAGTATATCATGAGAATAAAAAAGGGACTTGGTTACAGACTGTTACTTAATCCGAACCAAGAATTCCCGAGGGGGTTTGAAAAAGCTGTTTTTGGGTGACAACAGGGCGAAGTGGAAAATTTGGCCTGTAATCATATTATCCAACCCAAAAATGAATTTAATATTTCCAGTATATAATAAGAACACAAAAGAATCTTGGTTACGGACCATTACTTAATCGGAACCAAGAATTACCGAGAGTGTTTTTTGGAAACTGTTTTTAGATGACAACAGGGCGAAATGGAAAATTTGGCTTGTAATCATATTATCCAACCCAAAAAGGAATTTAATATATCCGGTACATCATAAGAACACAAAATAATTTTGGTTATAGATCATTGCTTAATCCAAACCAAGAATTACCAGGAGCATTTTTGAAAAAACTGTTTTTGGGTAACAAAGTGGTTGGCTTAAATTTGGCCTCATGGATTGTTAATCCGGCTCAACCATCACCTAAAACTGAAATGGCCAAGGATCCTCAAGCTCATAACCATATTTGTTTTCAAGAAAACATAACATAGACATCAAGAAGCAAGCACCACAATAGACCATATCTAAGGCAAGCAACATTAAGCATATAAGAGGAAAATAATCAAACACCAAATGTAGACACCTAATTTTGTCCGGGCCACTAAACAGGTATATTTTCCTCCTAAATTGAGGTTTCAGAATGTAAAAAAACCTTTTTCATCTTGCAGGTGGTACTCCGAGACTTAGTTTAAGAGGGTGAGCAGAAAAAGCCAAAGTCAAAAAGTCAACCCAAAAAAGTCAACCCCAAAAAGTCAACTACTGAAAAAGGCAACCCACTTTCAAAATCAAGATTTTAAGTTCAATTGAAAAATGGCGAAAGAATTTTGATAATCCGAGGTCTACATTGAAAGATATGGAGTTCGAAAGTTGGGATTTGAAGATTCAATAGAAAGGAAACCCTAATCCATGAAATTTGGGGAAAAGTGCTTAAACAATCAAATTGGTCAAAATTGAAGGTTCCAAATGAAAGATAAGCACTGACTATGGGTAATAGAGAAGCCACTTGCAAGAAAAACCGAAAGAAAAGTAAATCCAGGAGAAAACCAAGAATTAGGGTTTTTGGTAGATTTCGGTGAAATCGGGAAGAATCACAGAAATGGCCCGAATTGGTAAGACCAAAGCCCCCAATGGATAAGGAATGATTAAAAAGGGATAGCCCAAGACTCAGCTTGAAGAAAATCTAAAATCGGACTTGTTTTGAGCAAAACCGGGTTTCAGAGGCAAAAGAGCAAAATTGGAAAATTTGGGAAAAATAGCAAATGAACTCCGAAAATTCTGAAAATTAGCAAATCTCATTTTTTAAATTATTTGGAAGAGATTGGGGAAAGAAAATCTTGATTCGGAGTTCGTTTGCAAAATGGCCAATCTCGGGTCTTTTATGTAGTAATTCAAAAAGGAAAAACCCGAAAAAATAGCAAGTGAACTCCAAATCTTCTGAAATTTTGCAAATCTCATTTTTTAATTATTTGGAAGAGATTGGCAAAAGAAAATCTTGACTCGGAGTTCGTTTGCAAAATGGCCAAATCCCGGGCCTTCTATGTAATAATTCAAGAAGATAAATCTCGAAAAAATAGCAAATGGACTCCAAAAATTCTGAAATTTTTCAAATATAATTTTTAAATTATTTGGAATATATTGGCTAAAGAAAATCTTGATTCGAAGTTCGTTTGCAAAATGGCCAAATCCCGAGCCCCTATGTAGTAATTCAAGCAGATAAATCCCGAAAAAATACCAAATGAGCTGCAAAAATTATGAAAACTTCTAGATCACACTTTTAAATTATTTGGAAGAGATTGGTGAAGAAAAATCATGATTTGAAGCTCGTTTAAAAAAGGGTAAAATGTGGGGGCATGAAAGGGCATTTTTGGAAAAAAAATCCAAATAAATAGCAAACGGACTTGGAAAATTTTGAAAACTTCTAGAACTCAATGTTTTATTATTTTGGAAGTATTAAAAAAGAAAATTTGAATTTGGAGTCCTTTTGATATTTATTTGCATCCGGGGGGCAAAACTGTCATTTCACCCAAGCAACCGAAAAGGGCTTCTTTGGACCTTTCAAAAAATCAGGCTTGGGCTGAAAAAGAGAAGTCCTGGCTTGCCAAGGCCCAAAGGAAAGAGGAAGCTTCTGATTTTTCAATCAAATGGCCAAGAATTAAGAGTTAGTTAGAGATTCTCTTTGATCAAGCCATGGGGATTAAGCCACATAGGCCAAGGGAGAGTGTCAACATTATTCTTGAATAGCTGTAATTTGGGACAGCTGATATGCTAATCTAAGGGTGATAATTTCATGATTTTTTTCACCTTGAATTATTAGCCATTTGATGGAAAATTGGTTGGAAAAAAATGACAACATTTTGGAGGAGAGAGAGGGGCATTCGGCCAGCACTAATAGAGGGGTTCAGAATTTTCATTGAGACACTTTCATTTTGCTGATTTCTCTTAGTTTTTCTTAGTTTTTCTCTCCTTGGTTAAAAGCAAAAAAGAAAAAGTTTAGAAAAGAAAGGAAAGTTTGAAGAGATAAAGCTTGAAATATAACTTATTGAGGTTGCTTTTGAGCACCAACTCTTGCACTTTCTTGATTTTCCATTCTTATTTTTGCTATTTTGATTACTATTTGGTGAGTTTCTTTTTTTAAATAAATATTTTTTTTATTGTTCTTCTTAATTTCTTTCTTAAATATTTTTTACAATTTTTTTTTACAATTTCTCACCATGGCCGAATGGCCTACATTCTTTCTTAAGGTTGCTGTTTTGTTTATTTTATCATGATATTATTGTTATTTTCTTTAATCTTGATGTTTTAAGTGTTATTTTACTTCATACTTGAGTCATATTTTAGTTTGGTTGCTTTGTTTGTTGCCATTTATGATTTAAATATCATGTTCTTGCATTTGTAATTTTCTGTTTTCATAATGTTTAAATTTGTTGATGTTTTAGATTTAGTATACCAAGTGTTTGTGAAAATGCTTGTGTGGTGTTTGCATGATTTGAGTTTTATATTTTAGTTGAGCATGTTAGTATATCAAGTGTTTGTGAAAATGCTTATTTGGTTTTAGTATTTCTACTTTGTGTTTGCATGTTTTGAGTGTTATATTTTAGTTGAGCATGTTAGTATATCAAGTGTTTGTGAAAATGGCATGCTTGTTGGAGCTTGAGGCCATTCGGCTACTCCATGTGTTTTGCATTGTGTATTGCATTTTTTCCATGTTAGTTGGTAGGTTTTGCATTTGCATGACATTTGATTTAGTTTTGCATGTTAGTATACCAAGTGTTTGTGAAAATGTCATGCTTGTTAGGAACCATAGGCCATTCGGCCACTCCTTGAATTCTAGCATTGTATGTGCATTCTTGCCATGTTAGTTGATAGTTTAGCATTTGCATGATATTTGGTTGAGTTTTTGGTTTAAGCATGCTTTGTGTTTGTGAAAATGCCATGCACATTTTAGTTATTAGGTTTGGTTTATTTGCCATGCATGTTCATGCATTTTAGACCTAGGTTGCATTAAATGCCATGCAAGTTTATTTAGGTCTAGGTCACTATATGGATGCCATGCATTTTTTCATGACATTTAGGTTTAAACTCATACATTTCATGCATCATATTTGCTGTAATGTTTCATGCATTTCATGTTCATGCCACTTTAATAATGACTTAGGCCAATTAATGGTTCAAAGTCATGCTCTCTTGAGCACACTTATGGAAAATTAAGTTTTGTCAAATTGATTATTCTACCTTTGTGATTTTTTTTACTTAGCCAATTTTTATCAACTTTCAAAAAGTCCTAGATACTGTTTGTGAGTCATTTTGTGAGTTTTAAATGTTTTTACTTTGATTTTTAAATGATTTTATCAAAGGCAAAAATGTATTTTGGCAAAACAGTTTTTTTTACCCAGTACTTGTAATTTCCCGATTTTTCTGGGCATTCATCTTTAATCAAACAATTAAGCTGATTTTTTCCCGTGTAGTTGTACATGTCCTGAGTCTCCAGTATTTTTTTTCAGAATTGTTTCAATTTTAAAAATAGGGTAAAAAATCGTGGCTTGAAACTGGACAGTGGAGTCAGAATTGAATTTAAAGAAAAATCATTTTTCTGTTTTGGTTAAGTTACTTAGAGGGGGCTGATTAGGAAGGTTAGCTATTGACTTAAGGTAGTTTCTAAGCCTTTTGAAACTCTAAAAATGATTTTTTAAGTCTCGGGTTAAGGGTGGTCAAGTCCAGAATTTTAAACTTAGGAAATTAGAGCCATTTTAAAAAAAATAGCCCAGTTTTTATTTTTAATTCAAGCTTTTCAAAATTGTTTTCAAACAATCACAAAGTATTTTGGTTTTAGAATATTTAATTTGACATATTTTCCTAAGGTATCCGGATATCTTTTTAGATGTACGGATTTCTTTAATTAAAGGAAAAAAAATACATTTTCATGCATTGCATTTTCCATATTCATGCATTTTATATATATGTGATTTTTGCTATGATAATTTCTATGATATTGTTATAATTTTGAGTTATGTTATATTGTTTATTATATGATTTGGAATATTTCATGATGTCCTATACTTTTATTTAGTTTTTGTTGTTATATCATTTAACATATACTATGTTCATGCATTATTATTTTCATTTTTATTTCCATGCATATTATATGATAGCATTATTTTATATTCCATGTCATTTAAATTATATGCCATATTATCCATATTTGCCATGTCATTTAATATGTAATTTCATATAGAATATATTATATTACCTAGGTTATTTTATTTCATATAGAATATATTATGTTACCTATGTCATTTCATTTTGTTTAGGATATTTTATTTCATTTAGAATACATCATATGACTTAGGATATTGCATCTCATATAGAATATATTATGTTACCTAGGTCATTTCATTTCATTTAGAATATGTCATATAACTTAGGACATTTCATTTCATTTAGAATATGATAAGGCATTTAAATTATATCATATCATTTAGGATGCATTATATTATTTAGATTATGCCATGTTATTTTATTTATATCATGCATATACATATTCATATCTTTTAAAATGTTTTCAAAAGGATTATGATTTTTCAATAAAAAAATAAAGATATTCCTGAGTTAAAATAATTCATGAGTTCTCTACCGGGTTTGTTGGAGGGAATATCATCAATTATCATTAATAAAGGAATATCTTTCTTTCAAAAAACGAGAATGATTCAGAAAGTTTTCCAAATTAATAAAAATTTCTATATTTTGCCACGTTTGTTGGGGAATATAGGAAAATTTTGAATTTATAAATTCCAGATCATTTTCAATTAAAAATGGAATTATTTTTCTTTAAATTGGGAATTAACTTGAAATACTAAATTTAAAACCAACTTTACATCGAGATTTGAGATAACACACAATTAATAAGGTACCGTTTTATACGGGCGTTTTAGGGGTGCTAATCCTTCCTCATACGTAATCGAGTCCCGAACCCGTTTCTTTGATTTCTCTAGTTTAAAACGCAGACTTGAAATTGGTTTTTAAAATATTTTAATTAATTTTTAAAATATTTTATAAAACCGGTTTTAATAGGTGGCCGATTACACCTAGCTAAAAAAGATTGGTGGCGACTCCATGTCTTTTTGAGGTCATTTTCAAAACCTTAATTTTTTCTAGAGGAATTAAGTCGACTTTTCCTCGATTTTTTTTAATGTCACGCTTAACGAATAATAAAGTCTTGCGATGAGACTCGTTATTTTTTAGGTTGCGACAGCTTGGCGACTCCGTTGGGGACTATTAGAGAGTTAGGCCTAGAATTAGTCGTGTGTTATCAAAGTCTGGGTTTTGTTGGTTTAATTGGTATTTAATTTTAATTCCCATATTAAAATGTTTTTAATATGTCTATATTCATGTGCATTCATATTATTATTTGTTCTCTGGTTATTTTGTTGTGTATATTTATATGATTGCTTGACTAATGCTTTACATTATTTGATTTTAGTGGGGTATTTAGAATAAAGGTTGTAGAATATGTGGTGATAGGTTTGTTTTGTTCCTCCGCACACACTGTATTTGCATTTGCATAACATGAATCCTCTAATCGGGTTCCGTCCTTTTAAGTGGGGAGTAAAGTAACTACGCCTTCGTGATTGATCCTCCGTATGGGCTAGTGAAACACTTCCGGAGTATAAAGTACCTAATGCCTTCGTGATAATCCTCCATACGGGCATAGGAAAAAATACTCTAACGAATTGAACCCGCTTTTATCGAGGTGCCTTACTAGCCTTCACCGGCGACAGTAAGGAATAATTCGGGGCCTTAGAACCGATTCACCTTCATATAGTGAACCTAGGCGAAGCCATGCCGGATTTCTGTTAGATACCCGAAGTTTAAGAACAGATGGAGGAACATTTCCAACATTTTACCATCTTTCTATATGTTAGATACAAATTGGGTGATGATGAACGAACATCATATCGCTCGTATTTTTTTATTATTTTATCCCAAAGGCGTTGTAATGTCGAAGCTCTGTTTAAATTTTCGGGACATTTTTTTTATAAAAAAAGGCATGTTGTTATTTATGTTATATTTGTGAATTCATTTCTTTACTAATCTATTTCTTTCTGTTTTCTTTTTTTTTTTGACATGCATCATAGACATCATCATACACTTGAAGTTTATTAGCCTCGGGATAGTTATCAACCCAAAGGACTTTCATGGAGCGTCAGGTTATTTCAGTGATAGAAGATCATGCAGTAGTCAGGGCACGGTCGGAAAAAGATCAGAGGGAGGATGGTGATTGCCTCAAGAAAGATTATGTGTCAGTATTGCCGGAAAGAGTCAAAGTGGATCCTAGACAGAATAATCTTCGAGGGTTAGTCGACATTTGGAATCAGTGGAATGTATTAGAGAAAGAAGCCTTCACTCAGAAATATGGAGATATAGTACTCTTAATTCCGATTCAGGTCAATAATGGGTTGATTCAGGCTATGGTACAGTTTTGGAATCCTGCTTATAGATGTTTCATTTTTAATAAGGAGGATATGACACCACTGATCGAAGAATATTCAATACTGTTACGTATTGAATGTCCTAATCCTGATCGGGTATATTTGAAGGAAATGAAACCTTCAGGTCTTAAGAAGAAAGTGGCTAGGATCACGGGAATGGATACAACATGGGTTGAGAGTCATGTGGACACAAAGCAGAAAAATGGGTGCCATTCCATGGGAAACTCTCCGACAGTTGATATTGGGTTGTTCTGACAAAGAAAAAGCCAGGGACATCTTCGCTCTAGCCATCTACGGGTTAATCATATTCCTGAAGATATTGGGTCATGCGGATATAGCCGTGTTTGATTTCTTTGAAAAGTTGGAACAAAATATCAACCCAGCTCCGTCCATCATAGCTGAAACTATCCGATCCTTGAATTTTTGTAAAAGAGCAGGACAAGGGAGAACCAAGGGGTGTGTACAACTCCTTTATATTTGGATTCAAAGTCACTTTTGGAAGATAGAAAATGTTTCCTTCAAACCGTACATGAAGACTTTAGTTTCGATTAGGGAATTCCTTCAAAATGATTGGCGTAAAGTCGGGAATGAAGAGAAATGGGTCAACATGTTCCGGAATCTAAAAGGGGAGATGGTGAGTTAGAGAGCTCCATGGATGGTTCCTATGCCGATTATGTACAAATGTGGGGACAACTCGGGACTTCTTTTACTCAAATTTTGGGGGTCTGTGAGTTATGCGCCTCTGTTGGTACAAAGACAGGTTGAGTCTCGGCAATTCACACCCGTGACTCATAATCTAAGATCATCAGAGTTCACTTATGGGGAAGACGGATATTCCGAAAAAGTGCGGGCAGTGATTGAAGCATGGAAGAAAACTCACCGGATAAAAGTGGCCTGATATGCCGACACCGTCACACCTGATTACCTGGTATGGAGGGAATTAAGGGTTAATGATAGACTGTTGACATCAGATGGGGAGGAGGTCCAGTTCATGAATCCGCCACCGAGGGAAATGCCATCAGAGTTAGAAATCGCAAGAGCGGAATTTGAAAAAGAAAAGGCCCGGATGAGCAAGGAGATTGCCCGACTGCAAGAAGAGTTTGAGGACATGAAAAATAGGGAATCAGCTCGGGAAAAAGAAAAGGAACAGATCAAGAGAGAAAGGGACACCGTTAAGGGCGATCTTCGAGAATTACATTTGGAGAATAAGAGGTATCGCTTTGAGCTCAGATTTGAGGGGACTCTCAAAACTTCCGGAGAGTGGGAACATGAGGTCAAAAACCTCAGGAAGGAGAATAACAACTGGAAGGAGAAAGCAAAACACGAGGAAACCCGAGCAAATCAATTGGAGAAACAAGCTAGGGAAAGCTTACACGGCGATGCTTCTGCTGACACGTCAAAGGGTCATGAACAAGTAGGGATCAGATGGAAGAGCAAGGCAATCAAAAAAGGACAGTGAAGAAGGTCCAGAATCCGAGGGAGTTACTAGTGTTTTGTAATAGTTTTTAGGAGAGATAGGTTATCATGTTGTCTAAAGCAGGGATCTTTTCTTTGATGTATTTAGTTCCAGGAAATCAATGAAAGACCGTTTGGTTGGAATTATCCCGGGGCCAATACTTTAAATGCATTCATTAGTTACTACTTCTTTCTTTTATATATTTTATTTGTTCATAATCATTCATTTATTTATTCTTTATAAATTGTTCATACACTTAGTCATTTACTTAGTTGTTCATTCATTAACACTGATTCAATCATTCATTTATTCATTTTTATAAAATAAAATAAGAAATGTGTCAATAATTTCTAATCCATGGTTTTTAAAACTAAAGGTACAATTGGTCGCACTTAGAAAGAACTAGACTTCCAACACCCTTACAATACTCGATCTCGAATAAAAGCCATGGAAAACGATCAGCTTGCCAGAATTGAGAGAATGGAAAGAATCCAGAAAGAACTACAGAACAGTTGACTAAGTCTCAAGAGGAGACATGAGAACAGATGACAAATCTCATGGAGATGATGAGCAATATGATGAAGCAGAAGTGGCCCGGAGAGAATTCAGTTACTGGAATGGGGGCAGTTAATCAGGAGGACCGACCAAAAGTGGTACAAATAAATGGTCAGACATCCCAACTTGTGGGAAATGAACTCCCAACTGGGGCAGCTTCCTACATTTACATCCAGACAGCGGCCGAAGCACATAATTTCGGTCCAAAAAAGGGGTAACATCGAAATTGATCCAATTGAGGTTGAGGTTCCAGATTTCAAAGAAATGGCAGAAAAGGAAAGGGCCAAAATGACTGAACTGAAAAGGGTCAAAACCGCTGAATCTCAAAAGAAATATCAGTTATTGGAAGAAAGGCTAAGAGCAGTGGAAGGAACAGAGTTTGAAAAGTACCAGGCTAAGGTGTCGGGTATGGTGTCTAAGGTGTCGTAGGTGCATAAGGATTATACACCTCCTACACTATACACACCACCAAGGCCCTATACTCCTACTACACCTTATGCACCTCCGACACCTTAGACACCATACCCGGGGTATAATCCTTACTACCCCAATGTCAACCACCTTACCCAAAACCCATTCCCCTATACCAATATACCACAACAGCCATTCCCAACTGGCATATCCCCTCAAATAACCCTTCCTAGAAATATTGTACCAAACACACAAGGGCTTACACGTAATGACCAACGTTCACCAAAGAACGATCAAAAAGCCCAATTTGATCCGATTCCCACTACCTACGGTGAGCTATATCCAAAACTATTGCAAGGTTAACTTGTTGCACCCGTGTACCTAAAACCTTTGACACATCTATATCCAAGATGGTACAATGCAAACACCAACTGTGCATACCATGCAGGAATCCAAGGACATTCAATTGAAGATTGCCTGGCCTTCAAAAAGAAAGTCCAAAGCCTGATTAATGCTGGGGTTGTGAAGTTTGGATCAAAAAATGGGTCGAACGTAGCTGGAAATCCATTGCCCAATCATATTGGGAATCAGGTAAATGCAATATTGACCGGAGAGGGCAGAAGATTAAAAAGGGATATTGGGGAGGTTAAGACTTCGATGCTGACAGTATGGGTTGGAATGGTCAAGGCAGGATTGGTGGAAGATACAGAAAGTGTGAAAATGGTTGCAAAAAGGGTGCATAATTGGTGCGCGTTCCATAAGGGTGGAGGCCATGACATACAGAATTTCGAGGACTTTCGGGTTAAAGTCCAATGGATGATGGATAGTGGGAAAGCCCAATTCTATGAGGAGATAGAGGGGGAAATAGAAGTCATTGAAAATACAGGTGGCTATGGGATATGAAGACCCCTGATCATCTATTATGATGAACCAGAGGAAAAAGTTATGCCAGTCATTGAAGAAAATGCGCCCAAATTAATTATTGATCTACCTGTTTCCTTTCCATACAAGGAAAACAAGGCTACACCATAAAAAAAAAACTGTAGCATGGTTATGCCTGGGTCTTCAAGCCAGCAGGATATTACAGGTGTAGGGCATTTAACCCGAAGCGGGAGGTGTTATGCTCTGGAGGTCACTGAACAGGGGTTAGCAGGGAAAGACAGAGGAACAGATAAAGGGAAGAAGGTAGTCGAGCCAATCCATATTGAGATGGATTTGCCAAAAGAAACAAAGAGGGGATCAGCCCCGATTAACAGAATGAAAGAACCAGTATATGAGAAAGAAGCCTGTGAGTTCTTGAAATTTATAAAGCATAGTGAGTATAGCGTGGTTGAACAACTGCAACGTCAACCAGCTAGCATCTCAACCTTATCCTTGCTTTTGAATTCATAACCACACGAAAATGCCCTGTTAAGAGTATTAAATCAGGCATACGTGGCTAATAATATATCAGTAGAAAAGCTGGATAGGTTGGTGGGAAACATCGCAGCAGATGACTACATATTTTTCAGCTATGAGAAGATACCACCCAACCGTATTGGATCAACGAAAGCTCTCCATATAACTACCACTTGTAAGGGGCACATATTACCGAGGGTCTTTTTGGATAATGGTTCTTCACTATATGTGATGCCTTTAGCAACCCTATCCAAATTACCAGTGGATATATCCTTTATGATACCAAGTTGCACGGTGGTTAGGGCTTTTGATGGAACAAGGAGAGAGGTTATGGGAACCATTGAAGTTCCTCTGGAGATAGGCCCGTGTATTTATACAGTGAACTTCCAGGTCATGGATATTAATCCATCTTATAACTGCTTGTTGGGAAGGCCGTGGATATATTCAGCTAGGGCTGTACCCTCGTCTCTCCACCAAAAGCTGAAATTTGTGATGAAGGGCCGGTTGATCACAGTATCAGGGGAGGAAGACATAATAGCCTCCGCATCTACTGAATCTCCTTATGTGGAGCCCAATGAAGAGGCCGTAAAGTGTTCTTTTCGGTCTTTGGAATTCGTAAATGCAGTTCTCGTCGCTGAAGGACGGAAAGTTTCGAAACTGAGGCTGTCCAAGAACACAAGGTTGGGGATAAAAACTACCGTAGGAAAAAGCTGCAGGGCTGGAAAAAGTCTCGGGAAGTATCTTCAGAGGATGGCTCGAGCAATGGAAGTAAAAGGAAAGAAAGATCGTTTTGGCCTAGGATATATTCCGAAGGCCCATGAGAAAAGGAAACAAGTTGAAAGTAACCGACAAAGGAGGATGGCCCGTCTTACGGGTATGGATATTGAATGGGAACCTATGACATTCCCACCTATCCTTCACAGCTTTCGCTCAGCCGTTTCTCTTTTTGGAGAAAAGGATTCTGATGATGTGCTCGTAATGATAGAGAAAGCTTTCGAGAGATTCCAGGTGAATAGGGATGAGCAGATGTATGTGGAGATCTGCATGACTGAGAAAGACAGAATTGAAAGAGAGAATGTTAATTGGATGGTGCGACCTTGTCCACCAGGATATAGACTAACCAACTGGAGTGCAACTGAGTTGCCCATAATTTTTAAGTCTATTCCAAAGTAATACTTTTTTATAAAGCAATCTTAATTATCTTTACCCAGAGATATTAAGAGTTTTTTTTCTGTAATGGGCTTTTTAAATATTTTCATTCAATAAATAACAAGCACAATACATTTTATCCATATTGATATGTCCATATTCTTTCATTTTTGTTATTTATTTTGTTTTCATTATATATTTTCCTATATTGTTACTTCTCCACCTATTTACAGGTGTATGGATGCGGAATATGAGGACCTTCCTTTCAGTAATTCTAAAATCGATTTTGAAAGACCCATTTGCACGGGTGATTTTGAGGCTAATAAAGATACTGAGGATTATGGTCTACCTCCAGATCTATTGAGGAAAATAGAACAAGAGGAGAAACAAGTACTTCCTCATAAGAAATTATTGGAAACAATAAATCTGGGAAATAGTGAAGAGATAAAGGAAGTCAAAATTGGAACTTCATTGTCATCGTTAATAAAAGGTGAATTGATAGCTTTGCTCCAGGAGTATGTGGATGTATTTGCATGGTCTTACCAGGACATGCCAGGGTTAGATCCGGATATTGTGGTTCATAAACTCCCTTTAAAGCCAAAATGTAAGCCAATTTAGCAGAAGTTGAGAAGAATGAGGCTTGATATGCTGTTAAAGATAAAGAAGGAGGTAAAGAAGCAATTTGATGCTGGATTCTTAGAGGTGGCAAAATATCCAGAATGGGTACGAATGTGCATTGATTACCGAGATTTGAACAAGGCTAGTCCTAAAGATAATTTTCCTTTGCCCCAAATTGATACACTGGTGGATAATACAGCGAAAAGTTCTTTATTTTTTTTCATTGACGGGTTCTCAGGATACAATCAGATCAAGATGGCACCGAAAGATATGGAGAAAACCATATTTGTTACAATGTGGGGAACCTTCTGCTACAAGGTAATGCCATTTGGGTTGAAGAATGCTGGGGCAACATACCAAAAAGCCATGGTGACCTTGTTTCATGATATGATGCATAAGGGAATTAAGGACTACGTTGATGATATGATCGCAAAGTCACAAGGAGAAGAGGAGCATATTGCAAATCTTAAGAAGCTCTTTGAACGATTAAGTAAGTTTGGACTCAAGCTAAATCCGGCAAAATGCACTTTTGGAGTCACCTCGGGGAAGTTGTTGGGTTTTGTCATCAGCAAAAGAGGAATTGAGATTGACCTCGCACTCAAAAGGAAGTAAGGGGCTTTCTGGGGAGATTGAATTACATTGCTCGGTTTATTTCTTAATTAGCCGACAAATGTGATCCAATATTTAAGTTACTTCAAAAAAGTGATCTAGGAAAATGGGATGAAGGGTGTCAGATTGCTTTTGAAAAGGTTAAGCATTATCTATCAAACCCACCAGTATTAATGCCACCTATTCCGGATAAACCAATGATACTGTATTTATCAGTATTTGAAAGATCCATGGGTTGTGTTTTGGGGCAGCTTGATGAAACTAGAAAGAAAGAACATGCAGTTTACTACCTCAGCAAGAAGTTCACAAATTATGAGTTGAAATATTCATCAGTAGAGAAGTTATGCTGCGCCTTAGCTTGGACTGCTCGAAGACTCAGACAGTATATGTTGTATCACACAACGTGGTTGATTGCCAAGCTGGATCTAGTCAATTACATGTTGGAAGCATCTTCTTTGTCAGGGAGGACGGCAAGATGGAAGGTTTTATTGTCAGAATACGACATTGTATATGTAAGTCAAAAAGCTATCAAGGGCAGTGCAGTAGCTGAATTCTTAGCAAGTCGGGCAGTGGAAGATTATGAGTCGTTGAACTTTGACTTCCCAGATGAGGATTTGATGTATGTGTCGCAAGCAGATGATGTTTCCCTGAAGAAGAAAGTATGGAAAATGTACTTTGATGGCGCATCTAATGCCATGGGGCATGGAATCGGTGCAGTGCTTATATCCCTAGAAGAAGATTGTTATCCTTTCACTGCCAGATTGGATTTTGATTGTACAAACAATACTGCCGAGTATGAAACATGTACTATAGGCCTTCGTGCTGCAGTGGACAGAAAGATCAAAATATTGGAAGTTTTCGGAGACTCAGCCTTAGTGATTTACCAGCTACGAGGAGAATGGGAAACTCGAGATACAAAACTAATCCGATACCGAGAACTCATACTGAGTTTATTGGAGGAGTTTGAAGAAGTAAATTTCAACTACTTTCCTCGAGAAAAAAATCGGATGGCAGATGCTCTGGCTACTTTGTCATCAATGTTTAAAGTGAATGAAGGGGCGGAAGTTGTGCCGATCAAGATGAGCATATATGAGTCTCCTGCTCACTGTTTGAGTATCGAAGAAGAAGCAGATGGCCTTCCTTGGTATAATGACATCTTGCAGTACATTAAGAATCAACAATACCCAGAACAAGCAACAGAGAATGACAAGAGGACTCTGAGAAGGTTAGCAATGGGTTTTGTTCTAGATGGCGAGATTCTCCACAAGAAAGGGAAAGATCAAGTCTTATTGAGATGTGTCGGGTCTGCTGAAGCTCGAAGAATTATAAAAGAGGTCCATGAAGGGATATGTGGCACCCATGCTAATGGTCACATGCTTGCTAAACAGATTATGAGGGCAGGGTACTATTGGCTGACGATGGAAGGAGATTGTATCAATTATTCCTGGAAGTGCCATAAATGCCAGATCTATGCAGATAAAATTCATGTGTCGCCCTCGCCTTTACATGTCATGACTGCACCATAGCCCTTTTCAATGTGGGGAATGGATATGATAGGACTTATTGCCCCGAAAGCTTCAAATGGACATCGTTTCATCTTGGTGGTCATAGATTATTTCACAAAGTGGGTAGAAGCTGCTTTCTACGCGAATGTAACAAAGTCGATGGTATGCAGATTCATCAAGAAAGAAATCATATGCCGTTACGGGTTGCCAGCAAGAATTATTTCGGATAATGCTCTCAATTTGAACAATAAGATGATGAGAGAAGTGTGTACTCAATTCAAGATCACACATCATAATTCGACACCTTACCGTCTAAAGATGAATGGCGCAGTAGAAGCAGCTAACAAGAATATCAAGAAAATTGTTGAGAAGATGACCAATGTGTACAAAGATTGGCATGAGATCTTGCCATTTGCTCTTCACGCATATCGTACTTCGGTTCGCACATCTACAGGGGCAACACCGTTTTCTTTGGTATACGGGATGGAAGCAGTGCTACCTATTGAAGTTGAGATCCCTTCACTTCGGGTTTTGATGGAAGTTGGCCCAGAGGAAGCAGAATGGGTTAGAGCTCGTTATGAACAGTTGAATCTCATCGAGGAGAAAAGATTGAAAGCAATTTGTCATGGGCAGTTGTATCAGAAAAGGATGATTTGAGTCCACAACAAGAAGGTTCGCCCTAGACAGTTCCGAGAAGGGGAGTTGGTACTGAGAAAAATTCTCCCTACAGTGAAAGACCCGAGAGGAAAATGGGCTCCGAAATGGGAAGGACCCTACGTAGTAAAGAGAGCTTTTTCTGGAAGAGCATTGATTCTAACTCGGATGGACGGAGATAATTTTAGACATCCCGTGAATGCTGATGAACTGAAGAAGTATTATGCTTGAAAAAATAAAAATGTATGATGCTGTGCACATGGAAATTCGAATGATTCCAAGTGTAAAAATATAAATTCTATATATCTATTTCCCCTGAGAATTGCTTTTCAAAGAGAATAGTCATGTTTGATATGATGAATGGCCATCTTTCATATTCCTTTCATTAAGAAGAAATTATCCTTAGTCACCCCTTTTGAGCCTTAGGAATTATTTTTTTCTTTAAACCTTGATCAAGGATAACCCTCTATACTGGAGGGCAAATGCGAGGAAAAATAATAAAATCATGGCAAAAAGAAAGCCATTGGAAAATGTGGCAAATGAAAGCCATCAAAGCAAAAAAAGAAAAAAGTCCAAAAATGGACAAATGTTTCAAGAACAAATTCTCCTCAAGAAATGATCCTTGATCCAATCACCCTTAAACACATTTTGGGCCTATTTATCCTTTCTTTCTAAACCTAAACCTTGGCCTACATTACGTGCTTTAAAAGCCCATTTTGATCAAGCATGGATATTTAATTTGAAAGGTTATTCTCAGAACTCATCCCATCTTTTGAATTGATATTTTTACCTTGGAAGTATTTAGAATTCTCTGATACATGGTAGAATAAAAAAAAAATGGAAATGAAAAAAGAATGTAAAATGAGAGGTTTAAGCCGAAAACCCGCAAAGGGCGACTTAATACCGAACGGAGGACACTTGAGTTGAAAACCTGCAAAAGGCAGCTCAAGTACTAATCAAAGTTTGAATCAATGCTCCGTGTAAAGGGGAAGAAAGTATCTGACAATTAGAGGAAAGGGGAACAACTTAGTTTGATGTAATTACAGAAGCTAAGAGGTTACCCAAGTGAATTGCTCGTTCAAGAGAAATTTCAGATGGTTTGAAAAAGGAGGGGTCCAAGATATTCCGCATCTTGGGCATCTACAACTTATAACCTTACATTTGTTTCTTATATCCTTGATATTTATGTTTACTATTATAAAACATTTCTTGCAATAAATTGATATTCTCTTTCATATACTTTTGAGATGCATTATGGTTGTTATTAAATTGAATGATGATTAGTAATAAAAATCTTTAAATAAAGGGATTTCAAAGTATTATTAAGGAATAGATTTAAATATTGGGAAACGTTTGGAAAGTTCACCAAGAAAAGAAACCAGTGAACGTGGTGGAAACTCCATCACGAAGTCAGAAAATCTATGAACTTCAGCGAGAGACAGAAGCTGAGACTGTTTGACAAGATATCTTGAGTGAAGAATTCCTTAAGTGGGGCATCAATGAACAATTGAAGACTCTATCATGAAGTCAGATAATATGTGAACCTCAAAGAAACCATGGACTATAGATCATGGCACAATCATTTGATTGCATTTATTTTTAGGAAACATACAAGCATTTGCAAAAGCATGACATTCTCATCATTGCATTTAGCTAACAGTGTAGAAATCAGGGAAACTTGGACTTCCCCAAAGAGAACTCGTTTTGCTTCTCAAAAGATTCAGACTTTGAGACCGCCATCGAGGTATTTCCTTCTGTTTTAAATCAAATTCATTTTGTTTACCAAGTTTTTGTAAAAATGCTTGTGTGGTGTTTGCATGATTTGAGTTTTATATTTTAGTTGAGCATGTTAGTATATCAAGTGTTTGTGAAAATGCTTGTTTGGTTTTAGTATTTTTACTTTGTGTTTGCATGTTTTGAGTGTTATATTTTAGTTGAGCATGTTAGTATATCAAGTGTTTGTGAAAATGCCATGCTTGTTGGAGCTTGAGGCCATTCGGCCACTCCATGTGTTTTGCATTGTGTATTGCATTTTTTCCATGTTAGTTGGTAGGTTTTGCGTTTGCATGACATTTGATTTAGTTTTGCATGTTAGTATACCAAGTGTTTGTGAAAATGCCATGCTTGTTAGGAACCATAGGCCATTCGGCCACTCCTTGAATTCTAGCATTGTATGTGCATTCTTGCCATGTTAGTTGATAGTTTAGCATTTGCATGATATTTGGTTGAGTTTTTGGTTTAAGCATGCTTTGTGTTTGTGAAAATGCCATGCACATTTTAGTTATTAGGTTTGGTTTATTTGCCATGCATGTTCATGCATTTTAGACCTAGGTTGCATTAAATGCCATGCTAGTTCATTTAGGTCTAGGTCACTATATGGATGCCATGCATTTTTTCATGACATTTAGGTTTAAACTCATACATTTCATGCATCATATTTTCTGTAATTTTTCATGCATTTCATGTTCATGCCACTTGAATAATGACTTAGACCAATTAATGATTCAAAGTCATGCTCTCTTGAGCATACTTGTGGAAAATTAAGTTTTGTCAAATTGATTACTCTACCTTTGTGATTTTTTTTTTACTTAGACAATTTTTATCTAACTTTCAAAAAGTCCTAGCTACTGTTTGTGAGTCATTTTGTAAGTTTTAAATATTTTTACTTTGATTTTTAAATGATTTTATCAAAGGCAAAAATGTATTTTGGCAAAACAGTTTTTTTCACCCAGTACTTGTGCTTTCCCGATTTTTCTGGGCATTCATCTTTAATCAGAAAATTAAGCTGATTTTTTCCCCTATAGTTTTACATGTCCAGAGTCTCCAGTATTTTGTTCAGAATTTTTTGAATTTTTAAAAATAGGGTAAAAGTTCATGGCTTAAAACTGGATAGTGGAGTCAGAATTGAATTTAAAGAAAAATCATTTTTCTGTTTTGGTTAAGTTACTTAGAGGAGGCTGATTAGGAAGGTTAGCTACTGACTTAGGGTAGTTTCTAAGCCTTTTTAAACCCTAAAAATGATTTTTTAAGTCTCGGGTTAAGGGTGGTCAAGTCTGGGATTTTAAACTTAGGAAATTAGAGCCATTTTAAAAAAATAGCCCAGTTTTTATTTTTAATTCAAGCTTTTCAAAATTATTTTCAAACAATCACAAAGTATTTTGGTTTTAGAATATTTAATTTGACATATTTTCCTAAGGTAGCCGGATATCTTTTTAGATATACGGATTTCCTTAATTAAAGGAAAAAATACATTTTCATGCATTGCATTTTCCATATTCATGCATTTTATATAATATGTGATTTTTGCTATGATAATTTCTATGATATTGTTATGATTTTGAGTTATGTTATATTGTTTATTATATGATTTGGAATATTTCATGATGTCCTATACTTTTTACTTAGATTTTGTTGTTATATCATTTAGCATATACTATGTTCATGCATTATTATTTTCATTTTTATTTCCATGTATATTATATGAGAGCATTATTTTATATTCCATGTCATTTAAATTATATGCCATATCATCCATATTTGCCATGTCATTTCATATAGAATATATTATATTACCTAGATTATTTTATTTCATATAGAATATATTATGTTACCTAGGTCATTTCATTTCATTTAGGATATTTTATTTCATTTAGAATATATCATACGACTTAGGATATTGCATCTCATATAGAATATATTATGTTACCTAGGTCATTTCATTTCATTTAGAATATGTCATATAACTTAGGACATTTCATTTCATTTAGAATATGATAAGGCATTTAAATTATATCATATCATTTAGGATGCATTATATTATTTAGATTATGCCATGTTATTTTATTTATATCATGCATATACATATTCATATCTTTTAAAATGTTTTCAAAAGGATTATGATTTTTCAATAAAAAAATAAAGATATTCTCGAGTTAAAATAATTCATGAGTTCTCTACCGGGTTTGTTGGAGGGAATATCATCAATTATCATTAATAAAGGAATATCTTTCTTTCAAAAAACGAGAATGATTCGGAAAGTTTTCTAAATTAATAAAAATTTCTATATTTTGCCACGTTTGTTGTGGAATATAGGAAAATTTTGAATTTATAAATTCCGGATCATTTTCAATTAGAAATGGAATTATTTTTCTTTAAATTAGGAATTAACTTGAAATACTAAATTTAAAACCAACTTTACACTGAGATTTAAGATAACACACGATTAGTAAGGTACCGTTTTATACGGGCATTTTGGTGGTGCTAATCATTCCCCATACGTAATCGAGTCCCGAACCCGTTTCTTTGATTTCTCTGGTTTAAAAGGCAGACTTGAAATTGGTTTTTAAAATATTTTAATTAATTTTTAAAATATTTTATAAAACCGATTTTAATAAGTGGCCTATCACACCTAGCTAAAAAAGATTGGTGGCGACTCCATGTCTTTTTGAGGTCATTTTCAAAACCTTAATTTTTCTAGAGAAATTAAGTTGACTTTTTCTCGATTTTTTTAATGTCACGCTTAACGAATAATAAATTCTTGAGATGAGACTCGTTATTTTTTAGGTTGTGACACAAAATATGCATCATAATAAACCATTTTTAAAGGCAAACTACATTAGGCATATGAGAGAAAAATCATCAAACCAACACAATATACCACAATATGCCATATATCAAGATGATGAAAAAAATGTAGTAAAAGGAATGACATGCGCCACTTTTATTAAGAAAAACCCATAAGCCTTTTGCCATTTTTTGAAAAAGGTTTCAAAATGAGAAGAGAAGCTTTTTGCAAAACTTTTTTAAAACTTTAAAAGCTTGAAAAAATAAAAAAAATGAAGAAAAAGAATAAAAAATACCTCCACTTAGCTTTTTCTAGCAACCAAAAACCTTTATGCTCATTTCTCCTTTTTCTCACTTCTTTTCTTCTTTTTCTTTTTTTTTCTTCTCCTCATCTTTCTTTTTTTTTCCTTTGCTTTTGTATTTTCCAAAATTTCCAGCCCTTTTTTGAAGCCTTAGCCCAAACCCCCTTATCTTCCCCTAGGTCTCTTCTTTTTTTTCCTTCTAGTTTATTCTAGGCTTTTCTATTTTTTTAGCCACTTGTCATCTTCATATTAACCCACCAATGAGCTTCAACCTTTAATAGATGACTCATGTACTAATTAAATGACTCAAAATTAATATATAATTGAATTAAAAATACATTTTAAATATTTAAAAATACACTTGAATCAAATGATGACACATCATTAAAAAATTTAAAAATAAATACATATAATTTTATTTTTAATAAAATAATATCATCTAATTCACTATTAATATATAAATTTATATACTATTAATACATCACATATAAATCTTTAACACTATATTTCTTTTTTTACTATATACGGGTAGATAAGCATTGCACTGCATGTTTTGAAGTCATGAATCATTGACCTTTTCTTTTCTCATTTTTGACATATAAATTAGGTATCCACCTACTGACCAGAGGTATTATCCAATTAACTTATTTCCTGTCATTGATATGAAGTTTCATACTAACTTCCCCCTTTCTTTTTTAAATATTATGTCAATTTCGTACGTACTGTCAAAGGTATATAAAATAAAATACAATGTTTAAATGCTTTTAAAAAGCTTATTTCGCGATCTAACACGTGTTACTAAATAAAATAAAGTTTTAAAATTATATTAATAAAATAATTAATATAATCTAAGATAAAAAATTTCAATAATATTTGCATTGAAAATAAATTTTACCTTGTAAGTAGAAAAAGAACTGATTCTCTTTTGTGTTTTTGGTAATGCTTTCTTCTTTTACCGTGTTCCTATTAGTTTAGCATTTTTGAAATTTTTTTTCAAGCATCAGTAATCCAAACTCGCTGTCTAAACAAGTAAAAACATTACATATAACATTTCCAGTTTCAACGCCACTTGGAAGACAAAACCCAACACATCCAAGCCTTCCGAACTACCCAAGTTCAGTTTCCGGAATTCTATTTACGTTTCCTACTGTTTTGGTGCCATGTCCCGACCCCGTCACTGGCCTGACTCACAGTTGTCTCCACCACCAGATGACGAACCATACAACATAATCCCCATACACAATCTCCACACAGACCATCCATGCCTCCAGTACCCTGAAGTACGCGCCGTCATATCATCCTTACGCGCCGTCGGCGGCCTCCCCAAGCCACCATACGCCGTGTGGCTTCCTTCCATGGACCTCCTCGATTGGTTGGGTCTATTCTTTGGTTTCCAACGTGATAACGTAAAGAACCAAAGGGAGCACCTTGTTCTCCACTTGGCCAACGCCCAAATGCGTCTCTCTCCTCCTCCCGATAACATTGGAACCTTCCAAACCATAGTCATCCGCAAATTCCGCCTGAAATTACTCGAAAATTACACGAACTGGTGCTCTTATCTCGGAAAAAAATCCAACGTTTGGATTTCGAATAACTCCAGCTTTGATTATGATACTCGTAGAGAATTTCTTTACGTTGGACTCTATTTATTGATATGGGGAGAATCTGCGAATTTGAGGTTCATGCCTGAATGCATCTGCTACATTTTTCATCACATGGCCATGGAACTGAATAAAATTCTAGAAGATTATATTGATGAAAATACTGGACAGCCAGCGATCCCAGCGATATCAGGAGAAAACGCATTTCTAAACTGCGTTGTGAAGCCAATATATGAAACAATCAAGGCTGAGGTGGGGAGAAACAAGGATGGAACCGCCTCTCATGGTATGTGGAGGAATTATGATGATTTCAATGAGTACTTTTGGAGCAAGAAGTGTTTTCAGAATCTCAAGTGGCCGCTTGTTCTTGACAGTAATTTTTTCCTAAGGGCATTCAGTAAAAGGAAAACTGGGTTTGTTGAACAAAGGACGTTTTGGAACGTTTACAGAAGCTTTGACAGGCTGTGGGTGATGCTGTTGCTTTTCCTTCACGTCGCAGTTATCTTGGCCTGGGAGGAGAAGAAGTATCCATGGCAGGCTTTGAATAATAAGGATGTTAAGGTTAGAGTTCTAACAATGTTTATCACTTGGAGTGGAATGAGGTTTTTCCATGCTTTACTGGAAGCGGCTATGGAGTGCAGTCGTGTTTCGAGAGAGACGTTGGGATTCGTCCTTAGGATTGTGCTAAAGATTTTGGTTGCTGCAGCTTGGACTTATGCTTTTCTGATTTGTTATAGAAGGATCTGGATGCAAAGGAACTACGATAAACATTGGTCTGATGAGGCTAACAAAAGGGTAATCTTTTTTCTACAGCTTGCATTTCTTTATGGGTTGCCAGAAGTGCTGGAATTGGCATTGTTTTTCCTTCCTTGTATTAGGCTTTTTATTGAGCGGGGGAATTGGAAAGTATTTTACCTTGTATCATGGTGGTTCCATGGTGACTGCTTTATCGGTCAAGGATTGAGGGAGGGGCTAGTTGATAGTATTAAGTATATTCTATTCTGGGTTGTGGTGTTAAGTACAAAATTTGCAGTTAGTTATTTCTTGCAGATTAAACCTATGATTAGCACAACAAAAGAACTGTTGGATTTGAAAATGGCAGAGTATGAGTGGGACTGGCAAGAAATTCTTAGTGTCAGCAACAAGTTCATTATTGGGTTGTTGTGGTTGCCTGTGGTGTTAATTTACTTGGTGGATACTCAGATTTGGTACTCAATCTATTCTCCCTTTGTGGGGGCTGCGGTGGGATTGTTGCAACAGTTGGGTGAGATCAGAAACATCGAGCAGTTGAGATTGAGGTTTCAATTCTTCGCCAGTGCCATTCAATTCAATCTGATGCCACAAGAGGAATTAAAGATTACTCGCAGAACTTTGAGGGAAAAAATTAGTGAAGCCACTCATCGGCTGAAGTTGAGATGTGGGCTCGGGCAGCCTCTCAAAAAGATCGAATCAAACCAGGTTGATGCTAACAAGTTTGCTTTGATATGGAATGAGATAATTACCACTTTTAGGGAAGAAGATATCTTATCTGACCAAGAGGTTGAGCTATTAGAGTTGCCCCCAAATTCTTGGAAAATCAAGGTTATTCGTTGGCCTTGTTTTCTCTTAGGGAATGAGTTGTTACTTGCTCTTGACCTGGCAGTGGCAATAGACATGATGGATGCTACTGATAAGCGGCTCTGGTATAAAATATGCAAGAAAGAGTATAGGCGCTGTGCTGTTATTGAAACTTATGATTCTGTCAAGTACTTGATGCTTGAAATACTAATTAATAACAATACTGAGGAGCATTCCATTCTCAAAGCCTTGTTTCAGGAAATCGATCATTCTATTGAGATTGAGAAGTTCACTACGACATTTAGAATGACTACACTGCCTCGAATTCATTCTAAGTTGATAAAACTTGTTGAGCTGTTGCTTGAACCCAAAAAGAATGTGAATAAGGTCGTGTATGCTATGCTGGTACTTTACGAAATTGTTGTTCATGACCTTTTTAAAGTGAAGAGGACTACATACCAGTTGAGGGAGGATGGACTGGCTCCTCGGAGTCAAACTGCCATGGCTGGATTTCTGTTTGAAAATGCGGTTGACATGCCAGATCTTAATAATAAGAACTTCTATAGGCAGGTTAAGCGCTTGCATACAATTCTTACCACCAGGGACTCAATGCATACCATTCCTGCTAATATTGAGGCAAGACGTCGACTTGCCTTCTTTAGCAACTCACTCTTTATGAAAATGCCTCATGCTCCTCAAGTGGAGAAGATGATAGCTTTTAGTGTCCTTACCCCTTTCTGCAATGAAGATGTATTATACAGCAAAGAAATACTCCGAATTCAGAACGAAGACGGGATTTCTATCTTGTATTATTTGCAGACCATTTATGATGATGAGTGGACAAATTTCATTGAAAGAATGCGTCGAGAGGGAATGCTAACAGCCGATGAAATATGGACAACCAAGTTGAGAGATCTGAGGCTTTGGGCATCTTATAGAGGTCAGACACTTGCACGCACTGTCAGGGGAATGATGTACTATTATCGAGCTCTACAGGTGCTAGCTTTTCTTGATTCTTCATCGGATATGGATATTACTATAAGAGAAGAGGAAGGGGAACTTGGTTTTAGAGGGAGAGATGGCAGTTTTGATGGTTTCAACTCCAAGAGGTTACCTCCAGCTAGTTTGCTATTCAAAGGCCATGAGTATGGGATTGCTTTGATGAAGTACACATATGTAGTTTCGTGTCAGAAGTATGGGGAACAGAAGGCCAGAGAGGACCCCCGTGCTGAGGAAATCATGGATCTAATGAAACATAATGAAGCCCTTCGAATTTCCTATGTTGATCAGGTTTCAACAGGGGATAACGAGGAATATTACTCTGTTCTTGTTAAGTACGACCAGCAATTACAAAGGGAAGTGGAAATCTATCGTGTCAAATTGCCTGGTCCATTAAACCTTGGAGAGGGCAAACCAGAGAATCAGAACCATGCTCTTATCTTCACTCGTGGTGATGCTGTTCAAACTATTGATATGAACCAAGACAACTATTTTGAGGAGGCACTAAAAATTCGTAACCTGTTGGAAGAATTCAGTCACTACCATGGAATCCGGAGGCCGACTATCTTGGGAGTTAGAGAACATATTTTTACTGGTTCTGTTTCATCACTTGCTTGGTTTATGTCAGCTCAGGAAACAAGTTTTGTTACCTTATTTCAGCGTCTCTATGCAAATCCTCTGAAAATTCGAATGCATTATGGCCATCCTGATGTCTTTGACAGGTTTTGGTTCCTGACTCGTGGTGGCCTTAGTAAAGCTTCCAAAGTGATAAATATCAGTGAGGACATTTTTGCTGGCTTTAATTGTACTTTGCGAGGGGGCAATGTCACACACCATGAATACATTCAGGTCGGCAAAGGAAGAGATCTTGGGTTGAATCAAATATCAACGTTTGAAGCCAAGATAGCTTGTGGGAGTGGTGAACAGCTTCTCAGCAGAGATGTTTACAGGTTGGGTCAAAGACTTGATTTTTTCCGGATGTTATCATTCTTTCACACAACTATTGGATATTTTTTCAATACAACAGTGGTTATCCTTTCTGTGTATGCATTTCTATGGGGTCAACTTTATCTGGCTCTTAGTGGTGTTGAGAATTCAGTTCTAGGGAACGATAACAACAGCAAGAAAGCACTCAGCGCCGTGATAAATCAAGAACTCGTCATTCAATTTGGTCTGTTTACTACCCTTCCAGCAATGGTGGAGAGCTCCATTGAGAATGGTTTTCTTGAAGCCATTTGGGAATTCTTGATCATGCAGCTCCAGCTTTCAATTGTTTTCTACACATTCTCCACGGGAACCCGTGCTCATTTCTTTGGTCGGACCATCCTTCATGGGGGTGCAAAGTATCGAGCAACTGGGCGTAATTTCGTTGTGCAACACACAAGTTTTGCAGAAAATTACAGATTGTATGCGCGCAGCCATTTTATAAAGGCCATTGAGTTTGGATTGATTCTTACAGTTTATGCAACATACACCCCGGCAGCCAAGGTCACATTTTTTTACATTGACATGGCATTCACATGTTGGCTCCTAGTTCTATCATGGATATTTGCTCCATTCCTGTTCAATCCTTCTGGTTTTGATTGGTTAAAGACTGTAAACGACTTGGATGATTTCATGAAATGGATTTGGTACCGTGGTGGTATGCTTACAAAGGCTGAAAAGAGTTGGGAGAGGTGGTGGTACGAGGAGCAGGACCATTTACGCACAACCAGCATTTGGGGAAAGCTAGTGGAAATTGTTTTAAACCTTCGTTTCTTCTTTTTCCAGTATGGAATTGTATACCATCTGGGTATTGCTGGTCAAAGTAAGAGTGTTTCTGTTTACTTGTTGTCTTGGATCTTCATTTTCATGGCATTTGGAATTTATCTAGCAATGTCACATGTTCATGACAAATATGGGGCAAAGGAGCATATACATTTTCGAGTGGCTCAATCCCTGTTGATGATACTTGGGATACTTGCTATTATTGCTCTGCGACAGTTTACAACCTTCAAATATGTTGATATTTTCACCAGTCTGTTGGCTCTTATTCCCACTGGTTGGGCACTTATATCGATTGCTCAGGTATTTCGACCCCTTCTTCAGCATACCAGACTCTGGGATTCTGTGGTTTCTTTGGCTCGATTTTATGAAATACTATTTGGAGTTATTGTGATGGCTCCTGTGGCATTTTTGTCATGGATGCCTGGATTCCAGTCAATGCAGACAAGGATTCTCTTTAATGATGCATTTAGCAAAGGCCTCCAAATGTTCAAGATTATTACAGAGAAAGTACATCAAAAATATGTCTAAGCTCCACTTAGTATTGGAGGTAATTTTTAATCATCATTTTCTTACACTAAGCAACTCAAAGTCTGCTTTTTTTTTCCCCATAATAAATATATGTATAAATACTGTTTTGGTGCTTGTTTAACTGCAACCTTGCATTCTGTTGTCTGATATCACATTTAGGCTACTTTTTTCCACTACCATGCCTACTTGATTTGGTTGATTAATATTAGCAGCAAGTTTGAAATGTTATATATATTAATTATACTTATGCTATTGCATCAGCCATCTTATTTTCTGACTTGGCAAATGGTAGTTGTTTATGTTACTAAATTATTTTCTTTAGTGTTTGTGATAATATGCAATTAACAAAAAAGATGATTTCTCAAAATTATAGCTTAGCTACTAAAATGTACTACATTACTACTATAACATAATTTTTATATGAAAATAGTAAACCTGAGTAAATATATATATTTGGATGGAAAGAAACATGAGGAAGCACTCAATGAGAAGACAGTGAGTCAGCTGCTGTCATTTACTACCAATTAACTATTGATGTGGAATTTAAGATATGACTTTCTTACTAATATATGTGTGGGAATGCCTTTAAACGAGTCCTAGAGTAGGTAGCAGCAGTCTAAAATCTGGGGTAGAAAAACTTATATTAGGGAGGACACTGCTGAAATGCAATAGACAATTTCCTTGGTTACAAGTTGGAGGAAATTTCAGACTACATTTTGCAGAAGGCATGTGAAGTTTCTATATAGGACTATGTTATTCGAATTGGAGAGTGAGTATCGGATATAGGTATATATCTGATACGGATATACTTAATTTTTCAAAAAAATTTCTATATATTTGAAGAATTGTACCTTCATACCCTTATCCGAATATGACGGATACAAATATCGGACACGAACATTTTGAAAAAAATTAGGAGTCGGAATAACATAGATATAGATGCTTGCTGCTTTTACCATTGTGTCTAAACACTTTCTTTGCTTCACTTTCCTAACCACAATTATTTATCACAAAAATGAATCCAATTACTAGAGATGAAAGTGTAATATTAATGGTTTTATATTTGATATACTGATAATGTATAAATATATATACTGTCAATGAATCAGATGATGTCATCTCATTAAAAATAAAGTAATATGTATTTATTTTTTAAAAAAATTTAATGATGTAGCATTATCTGATTCACTGACAATCTGTAGATATATACACTTATCGTGCATCAAATATAAACCCAATATTAATATAGTTGTAACAGAATAAAACTTGGAAGCAAGTCAGAGGCATTTGTTTTCTTTCTTAATTACATTACCTATTTATCTTTTTTGGTTGGATCTTTCTTACTCTATGACCCGTATATATGAATATGGTGATAAATTAATTTTTTGTCAAATGGGTAAAACTTAAATTGTTTGTAAGTTTAAAGAATCACGTCTTTGTAACTTGGATTCCAAATTTGTTGCACTATTAATGAATGTCTTTTACATATTTTACATAACGTTAGTGTTTGAGAAATAGACCTGCTCACGGGCTGGGTAGCCCGCCCGGCCCGTATCGGGCCAGGTCTGGGCAGGATATTTTGTGTCTCGAGCCGGCCCGGTCCGGCCCGGAACAATAATTTTTATTATAATAATATTATTTTATTTAATTTTAATTATAAAAAAATAAAAAAAAATAAAAAAATTATTTTTTTATTCCAATGAAACAGTGTTTCGGGCCTAAACGGGCGGGCCGGGCCGAGCCTGGGCAGAGAAAATAAAAAAAACCGGGCCGCGGCCCGGCCCGACCCATGAGCAGCTCTACTGAGAAATTGTACATCATTTTAACTAAATTTATAAGTTAAGCATTATGTTTGATTCATGAAATTAGAATGAAATAACTATTTCACGAGAATAAAATAAATTGCAAATATTTATTTTATATACTAATTTGGTTCATGAAATGAAACACAGGAAGAATAATATAAATTTATTTAATTAGTAAAACTTATATAAAAAAATTGTAAGAAATATGTAAAGAAAAGAATAACAAAAACCATTTTACCTTTTTTTTTTTTTTACAAAAATAAATAATTAAAAGTCTCTATATATTTAGTGTATGCAAATAAGTTTTTATCTTTGATTTGTATCCAAATAAGCTCTTATTTCAAATAGAGGAGGGTAAATAGGTGGGTTCAGGCGGGTTTGGATCAGGTTGTTTTCAAATTTGGGTCATTTTGGGATTCGAATTTATTTTGGATTTGGATATTTTCGAATTCAAGCTTTTTTGGGTTCAGATAATTTTAGATTCGATCTATCTTGAGTTTAGACCATCTTGGATACGAGCTTTTTTGGGTTCGAATTATTTTAGATTCGATTCGATTTGAGTTTGGACGGGTCTAGACATGTTCAAATGTGAAATTTTATAAGCTATAAACATTTTTGTAATTTCGAATGTAATAATTAATTTCATTTTCTAAAAGTTAAATAAGAATGTGATAAAATATATTAAAATTAAAAATTTTAAAACTAATAAATATTTATATAAATATAATAATATAATAATTTTATTTATACATTAAATATCAATATTTTTGTATTTGAATATTGTACATTACTTTTTAATTCGATATCTTTTAAATTCAAATAAAAGCTAAACATATAAGTCTAATATATCTACTTATAATATGAATATAACAAAAAATAATTTATAAATTTTGATATTTCTTATTATTTTACAATTATATTTTTAAAAATTTTATGGTTCTACTTTAAAAAGAGTTAGAATTTTTTTTTTTGCAAGCACAAAAAAAAAAAAAAAAAACTATAATTAATGATTATATAAAATGAGCTAAAATAAGTATAAAGTAGTACTAAAAAAATAAAAGTCCAAAACATTGGATTACATTGAAGAAAAAAATCATTTGAAGGAAACAACATGCAAGTTACAAATAAAGCCCATAAACATTTATATAAATGAGATTTTTTTTTTCTTTAATCCAATAATCCACTGGGTACTTAAAAACTTAGTCCAACAAACTTTCATTTTAGTTTTTTGCTTTATTAGCTTTTTAGTTATTGGATTATAATTTTTAACAATGTTTTATATTTTCAAGATTTTGTTCTTATATTTATGTTTTTTTGGTTTGGACATAATCATAAATACTAATATAACAACATTAGATCTAATTGTATACATTAATTGACGAAATGTTTAATAAAATGTTGAATAGTAAACATTAAAAGAGTGTCAATTAATTAGTTTAACCTTAATAATTAATACTTAAAATTTAAAAAATCATGATATTTAAAACTAATTTATGCACTATCTAATTTTAATATTTGACTATTTTGACATTAACGATAGATATAATCATATACACCAATTAGTAAATATCTAATTGTAATGTTGAATAGTAGACAGTATTAAAAAGAATATCAATTATCATTAAAAAAAAAAACACTTAATATGAATAATTGATAAATTAATTAGCTTAATGTTGTTAGAAACTTTAAGAAACTATGACGTGTAAAGCTAATTTATATAATATTAAACTATTTCGACGTTAACGAATGAACAAATAAATCTTAGTATAAAATATAACTTAATACTTGGTTTAAAATACATGTAATCAATCATTTAGTTTGTATATTATTAATTAAAATTTGTAACAATAAGAAATCATTATATATAAAATTAATTAAGAAATCATGAAAATGGTCATAGGATTGATCTAAATGAGAATAATGAAATGGGAAGTCAAGGAAAGTTTTGTAGTAAATAGTGATGTTTACAGTTGGCTTAAGTTGAAAATGTGGATGTGGTTCATATGGATAAAGAGATATTGGAGGATCGCTTGACATCAAATCCCTTGAATTTATGTGCAAAAGTCGATGATAAAAAAGTTGATGATTATGTTCAAGAAGATGAGTGGGATTTTAATAAGGAATCTGAACAGTGTGATGCCAATTATAATGTTGTAGAAGATTGTGTAGAATACTTATTTAGTAAATTGCTAAAATATCCTAAAAAAAAAAAGAATAAACGTAAGAATTTTAAGTGGAGTAGGAAGAAGTTCCATTCAAAGACATCAGTTTGTATTCCTACTCTTCTTGTGATTCTTGAGAATGATAATAGTATCTCTGATAATGATATTCGACTAAACAATTCTTTGCATAGATATGAGGCTATCAAAACTTTGGATCTTGAAAAATGTCTTGGGTTATTCGTTGCAGGTGATGAAAAGATCATTATTAATACGGTTAATGTGTAAATTGACCCTTGAAGTATATATACCTCTTTTCATCATTTCATACTTAGAGAAAAAAAAAATTCACGATTAGGTACATGAACTTGTATTTTGTCAACCAAGTTACCCCAAGTGATTAACGCCGTTGCACATATGTTGGCGTGGCCTAATCGACTAATAGAAAGTCGCCACGTGTCAAAGTTAATGCCACATCAGTATTCCCATGTCAGCAATTTTTTTTCATTTTTTAAAAATAAAAAACTTAAAATTTAAAATTAAATAAAAAAAATTGGAAAAAAAAAAGAATAGAGAGGAAGAAATAAGACAGGAAGAAGGAAAAAGAAGAGAGTAGAAGGGCCAACCGGCCGTCGGTCTGCCTCGAGCCAATGAGATTGGCGACAAGGCGGGGAAAAAAAAAGGAAGACATGGAAGAGAGAGGAAGAGGAGGAAGACAAGGAAGAGAAGGCAGAGAGAGGAAGAGAAAAGGGCGGCAACAAAGGCCGGCCATCCACTGGTCTACCTCGAGTCAACTGGCCGACGCCCGACCCTTCTCTCCCCCTTTCCCCCTCTCTCTCTCTCTCTCTCTCTCTCTCTTTTTCGTTTTTTATTTTTCAGATTTTATTTTGAAAATTAAAAAAAAAAAGATATTATTTTTTGTTTTTAATTTTTTAATTCAAAAAATAAATTTTTTCTAAAATGTTGACATGTAAAAGTTACCACATGTCACATTTTAAAAATGACATGACATCAAATCATTAAGTCATGGACTAACGTGGGTGACGAAAGTAAAGTTTGGGTATCTAATTATGAATTTGTTTCTTTAGGTATCAAATTGTAAAAAGAGGTATACTTCGGGGGCCAATTTGTATATTATCCTTATTAATAAATTGGTTGAAATGGAACAAAGGGAGCTAGCTGACATTGATAATGATTAGTGATATATAGTTAATTCATTAAGGTTTTTTTGACTTTTTTGGTGTGGTTAGGTGAGTGTGATTTTCTTATTTTTCCTTGGCTGGTATTACCTATGTTACCTTGGTCTTGAATTGTTGGTGTTTCATCATTGTTTTTTAAATTTTAGATTGTTGTTCGAATTTCCTGTAAGTTAGTGTGGGGGCATGAACTCATTCTATGCTACAATTTTGGCTTTGATGGTGGAATGTTTGGAGTTGAGTTTTGTCATCTTCATGTGTTCTTAGAGGGGTTTTGTAGTCATGTGTTCTCAGGATGGAGTCCAATAAATGCTTGGGTATTTTTATTTTCTCATTATAGTGGTCTTTGTTTGTTATCTTTGAGATTTGTATTTCTAACTCTATTCTCTTCTGTGCTAGCTTTTGTTAGCTTTGTAATCTTTTAGTGAATCTAATATATTTTGGCTTAGTAAAATTGTAACAACCGAGGTTACGTATAATCATGTAAAGTTAAATTCCGAAAATTTTAAGGACAAACTTGGAAATTGGTAAGAAGTTATAAGTGAAGGAAATAAAGGAAGAAAGGATCAAATTGAACATATTAAAAAGTTTAGGGGCTTAATGGTTATTTATAAAAAGTTGAGGGACCAATATGCAATTATACCAAAAACAAAAATATATCTCTTATGTTCATTTTATCTCCCGAAAACACTAGAATTTTTCATTCAATTCTCCAAGTAGCAGCCAGCTTCCTATCCTCCCTCTCTCAAAATTCTCTTCAAACAACTCCACCAAAATCTCAACAACAATTACATCCAAGGTTAGTTTCTTGATAAATTCTTCCTTTTCTTTAGATATTCTACTTGACCATGCTAAGATCTTAGCTCCATAAACATGTTAAGGTCTGAAATCCATCTATTAATTATGAATTTTACTCAACTTGGTAAGAATTAAAAGGATTTGAAAGCATGAACAAGAAAATGAGAAGAAAAAGCAAAACATGGGAAGTTGAGCATGCTTGCTGTTCGGATTTTCTAGGTTCGGCACATCAGGGTTTTTATTTTTTTTGATATTTTTCCTAGAAATTAGAGTTCAATATGAGAATTTTGGTTTTTGAATCATCCAAAACCGATAAGCGGTTAAAAAGATAAAATTCGGTGAAGTTGGTTGTTCTGTGTTGACCCCTGTTTCAGTATAGTTTCGGGATTTATCAAAATTTATCAAAATTTTGTTCTAATTGTATAAGTTAGTTATTTTCTTCATAAATTAGACATATTGGTTGAAATAAACCAATTGGAATCACTTCCAAATTCCTTACCAAACTCAAGTTATGATTTTCTAATCTAACTTGATATTAAGGAATTTATTGCTTAAGAGAAATATAGTACTAAAGGATGGTTATGGATTATGAAAATCTCTAAGGCATGGAATACTAGAAAGGAATTTGATAAGGACATGATTATGGAGTTGAATTATGGAGAAAATGATTATGGAAATGATATTAAAAATTAAGGATATGTTGTTTTGAGTATGAGAAATTAGTATTGACTATGAGGTAGATTAATGGGACTTAAGTTGCATTCAAAATTGTGTAATGCTTTGAGCATGTATAGATACTAATTATTGTTAATCTCTAGGCCACGTAGATCCGACGTCACCTGTGGATCTCGAAGTTTCAGGTCGAGGTGTACAGTGAGATCATCTCAAGGATTGTGAGTAGACGACAACTATAGTTATTTGAAATTTCTTTAATTATAATTATATATATATATATATATATTTTTGCATGATATTTATTTTACGTATTAAAGGTATATCCGATATATAATCATATGAATTGATTTGTTTATTAAAGTACATATTTTTCAAGAAATATTATATCGAGTAAGTTGGTTGATTTATGAAATATGATTATAATAGAATTTGACGTACATGGTTTTGGCTCCACCTGACTTAATGTATGAGACTATACCCTTGATCGGAATACAGGAGCTGCGTGCTACGCTTTTGTGGTGGGAGCCACCTCCAGAGTCCCAATTTCGTGATATTAGACTAGGGTATGGGAGCTGCGTGCTACGCCTTTATGGTGGGAGCCACCTCCAGAGTCCCTATCCCGTTATATTTGCCTTTTGGGGGCACATCATAGCGACACATATGCCTTTGGGGCGTCCTATGGTGGTATTGGCCTTTGGGGCCGGCTATTAGTATGCTTACATGGATATTGCCTAGTTATTTCATGCATGTATTCTTATGCATGACAGTAAGTTGGAGCCCAACTATACATAACTTGATTTACTTCACAGATTTTATACATTGATTTAATATTATAATATTGTTATACATTTGAAAACCTTGTTACGTCTTTGAATTACTCATTATGGTTTTATTATTATTTATTTTGAAACTGTCAATTATGTTTTACAGATTACCGTTATAGTTTTCACACGCTTTAAATGTTGTCTACTCATTGAGATATTCATATATCTCACCTCTTCTTATTTCTCATTTTCAGGACACAGTTAGGTGTCGGGATTGCTGTCTTCCTCTACTTTCCGCTTCAAGAGTATATTGACGTGGTGGGCATCATATCTAAATTTTTAGAAGATTTGATCTCTTGATGTTTTTATCTAGTAAACCTTGCTGAGATAGGTTTACTTCTGGATATATTGTATATATTTGAAGATATGAGACAATAGATCAATATGTTTTGATTTGAGCATAAATTGATCATGGATAATTTTTGAATATGTATGGATATATGTGATAATAGTATTGAGGAATATTGCTGGTTGAGGATATGAATTGAGTGTTATTTGCAGGAGGGTTATAGTTGAGATAGAAAGGAAACTCTGCCGGATTTTAGGTAGATTATCCGGACAGGGTGTTACAAAAATTATATATATATATTTATTTTATTTAATATAAGATACTTAAATTTTATTTAAAATTTTATGTTAACAAGTATAATTATTTAAATATAATTAACCTTAATATCAAATAAATTATAAAAACTAATTATATTAAATTATTACTATTACAATATACCTCTATATTATACATTAATTTACTATTAATAAATAATTTTATTTTTAATAAATATTAGTAAATCATTAAAGTAAATTAAATTTCTTTTTACATATATTAAATTTTAAATTGAACTGAAAAAACAAATTAACAAAAAAAAAACG
This sequence comes from Fremontodendron californicum, assembly GCA_030761205.1. NCBI lineage: Eukaryota > Viridiplantae > Streptophyta > Magnoliopsida > Malvales > Malvaceae > Fremontodendron > Fremontodendron californicum. The sequence continues at coordinate 8,977,590 of JAULJL010000036.1, forward strand.
ACATTTGAAAAAAAAAACCAAAAGAAACTGTTTGATTCAAACTGTTAATAATATTTTTTGATACCAAAACTGTTAATAATATTATTAATATTTTACACAAAATATCAAGTTCAATCATATTTTGAAATTATAATATATTTTTATATATTTGAATTATTTTTGTATTAAAATTTAAATTTAAATGTGGAATAAATAAAATAATATATTGCAAATGATTATTTTATTTATAATAAAATCAAATATCAAATTAATAATATTACTTGTTCTTTTTCATGATTAATTGTTGTAAATATAATAAGGATAGTACTAAAATATATTTGATATTCATATTTAATATGTTTCAAATTAATTTTATTATCGTAATCCAATTTAAAGATTCAATATTAATTAATTTTGTTTATAGACATTATTGATATAATTGTATAATCGGTAATCTATAATATATAAATATATGTAAATACGAATGTAAAAAATCTTTTCAACTGGCAAAATATTATTATATTTTTAAATTGTCATTGTAAATATTTTTTTTATTAATAAGATTTATCCGTAAGAATTTTAATTTCATTAAAAGTCTTTCATTAAATAAAAAAGAGTTAATTTTACATTGAATTACTTTACATTTAGAGTTTTACTTTTTCATGGATCTCAAAATGTAAATGAATTTATTATTTGATAAAAAATAGTTAAAATTTACATTGATTTTCTTTATTTTCATAAATTTAATTTTATATAAAAATTAAAATTAACACATTTATTATAATTTGAACATTAAATAAACTTTACGTGTTAATACATTTATTAATTTTAATTATTTATAAAATATACAATTCTATGTTTACAAATAATTAAAACAACAAGTATTCACGTGTGAAAAACATGACAACAAATACTAATAACTATATATAAATTTTCATAAATTTAAAAGTTTTATTTAAGAAAAGATTATCATTTATTTATTTTAATAAAATCATATAATTATAGTTTGATATTTTTCTATATATTCGATTTTTACGGATTTTAGATCGGAGCAATCTCGTATTCGATTCGTAGTAGATTCAGGTCAAAATGGGTTTCGAGTCTTGTTGGTTTCGAAATTTTTTTGGGTTCAAGTTTTTTCAGGTGCGTAGTTTTTCAGATTTGAGTTTTTCAAATACGGATATTTTGGGTTCAAACCTTTGACTTTTTAAGTCAATTCGAGTTTGATAAAAGTCTGTCTCTGATTGGCTCGAACAAGTTATCGAGTTCTATCAACTTTGCCAGCTTTAATTTCAAATGAAATATTTTTTATGTTAAAAGGTTTATTTGAATACAAATTAAAGATTAAGAACTTATTTGGGACAACTTAAAGATTAAATACTTATTTGAGTGCAATAAATGTATAGGGTTTACATAGGTAAAGTGATAAAGTTCAAGATTTTTTTAATTATTTTACTGAAAATAATTTTTTAAAATATTACAAAAATGTAAAAATATTCTTTTAAACTATTAGAAAATAATATTAATTTTTTAAAAAAAATCTATTTTTTTAAAATATCTTAATTTACTTTTTTTTCCCACCCTTTTTATTTTATTTTTCTATTTTCTTCATTTGTGACCAAATACACTTCAATTTGTACAACATGTTAAATTTCATCCCATTAGGAACAAAAGCATCTTATCTTTATAGGTAGAGAAAGACAAGGTTATGGCAGCGTATGCAAACGTTATCGAAAACCCAACTGCCTACTTTTTATTGTATGCAAACGTTATTGAAAAGGGTTAATATGAAAAGCATAATTTTTTGAAAAGTAAATAGATAAATTTTTAAAAAAATATTATATAAAATATTAAAATACGTATTTATTAAATTTTTTTTTTACATTTAATGATTTTTTTAAAATATTTTTATCAACTGAGTTATACATTGTTAGTGAACACTATATCATTAAAAATAAAATTATTTATATTTATTTTTAATTTTTTTAATGAGATCATGTTATTCGGTATATTGATTTATACACGATAAATGTATCAAATATAAATTTTATTTAAAATTATCATATTTTGGTTCTTCTGTGTGTAACAATCTAAATTGATGCTAAATGTCAAATGAAATCATTTGAATGGAACGATCAATCCATGGTTTATTCTTAAATGATTATATATGTTTGAATTATTTATTAAAAGAAAATAAAAAAGTACAAAATTATTATTAAGGAAATGGTAAAGATAAAAACACCTTTAATGAGATTTTGATATCTCTAATCTTTCTCCTCTCATTAAAAAAATATTATTTTTAAAAATTTTAATTAAAAATAAATTTAAAAAATAAAATATTTATTTTTCAATTTTTTTTTTTAAAAAAATTTAATTTTAGAAATTTAATTAAAAAAACTAAATACATAACAATAAAAATATTTAAATATTTATTTTTTAAAATTAAAAAAAATTATTTTTAAAAAAAATTATTTTTTAATAAAAAAAAGAAAGAAATTTTTTTATCAAAGGGTTTATGTTAGGGTATTTTAATTTTTATAATTACTGTAATAATAATTTCATATTTTTTTTTATCTTTAATAAATAATTTTAATATATATGATCATTTAAAAATAAATTATTTATGCAGATCATGTTTTCCATATTAACCCTATTCAAAACCCAACTGTCTGCTTTTTGTGGGTGGGTTTCAGCGTCATTGTTCATGGTCCGGGTCAGGTCGCGATCCAAATTTTATTTTTAATCCAAATCTATTGGGATCAGGTTCGGATCGATCTATATAAGTTCGTTTCAATATTTAAAAATATTAAAAAATTATTTTTATATTAATATATAAATAAAATAATATTTTTTATTTATTCTGATATTATAAAATAGGATTTATATTTGATACACTGTCAGTGTAAAGATTTATACACTAACAGTGCATCCTACAATATCACCTGTCGGGTTAGAAGTTAGTGATTAAGGTAATTTTTTAATGAGGTGTCAATGTAAGATTCACTATGAGTGTATAGATCTATACAGTGATAGTACATCAAATACAAACCTAATAAAATATATATCGAACATACGATGACATGTTAAAAAAATAAAAATAAAATCGAAACACGACTGAACACGGTTAAACACATCCGGATAAAATTTTTTGTTTGCATTTTTCTTTTAAATATGATTTTTTTTCAAATTCAAAATTTTTAAGTTTAAAAATTTATTTACATCAATTTTATTATTTTATTGTATATTATGATATAAAAAATATTTTTTATTACATATTATTATATAAAAAACATTTTTTATTAAATATGTTGCCGTACGTGTCCGTGCTTCCTAAAGTGATGGTCATTTGAGACAAAAAGCTAGCAGGTCTGTCTTGTGGCTTCATTTATAATTACCATATATCATTCTAAATGAAAGAAAAAAAAATCTCTTTTGAATCAAAGTTGTTCTTGGTCTTCTACTTCAATTATGTACTTAACCGAGCTGGAATTTTAAACAAAGGTGGGGGCACCATCAGGGGATTCTGTCATCCACTGATTCAGGTCCAGTTCATTTGCTTGGTTATGCTGAGAATCATCCTAATTAATTCATTGCTGATAGATTGGGTTATTATCTTTTAAATCAATAACTGGTTCGTGTAAAGGCAGTTTCAGCTTTCTTTATGTAATAAAAAGTCCTAAATTTTAGGAGCATGGACAAAATGAAACCAAAAAGCATCTTCATTTCATTTGAACTCGTTTCATATTTTACAAAAGATGGCACCATTTTATAGCTAGAATCCAGACTCGAGACTAGACTTTTCACTGGCCAACATCATAACTGAAACTATATATAGATGCAAATTATCCACACACAAAAAAAGAAAGAAAACTATAGATGCAACTATTATTAAATGTTGACGTTCTCGTTAAGCCTAGCAGCTGCAGCAATAGAAGCGGCCACTCCACCTGGATGTGTGGCTACATTGGGATTGTTTCTCAGCTCTGCACTCACCACTCCTTCAGCATCCTGTCTTGTCACTGCCTTATCCGCTGGCAACTTCGCAGTTGCACCCTGCAAATAAATAAAATCTCATAACTGATCTCAAATATAAACCCCTCTTGAACAATCAAAATTCTGCAATGTAAGAAATACCCAAGTAATTATATACCGTTAAAACTTCATTGAGCCTGATCTTTTCCTCATTGCGATTCACGGATGCATTGTGAGCCGCGGCAGACTGAGCTGTAGCTGCGAGTCCACCAGGGATTATAACGTTTGAACCTGTTGCTCTCACCTCTGCTGCTTGAATTGCTGCCGCATCGCTTTGATCAACAGCTTTATCACCCGCTGTTTTAGCGGTTGCTTCAAGTGCTTCCCCTATAGTTATTGCAGTTTGCTGAATAACTCCCACTTGATTTGTCAGAACTGGCGTAGCTTGAACATATTGTCCAACAACCTAAAAAGAAAAGAAAACATAAATTGTAATGTGAGAGTAGTGAATGGAAGTTCATTCAAGAGAAAAATCAAGCGAAAAAAGAGACCTGTCCAGCAACTGATTCAGTGATTATACGCCGGCCTGAAACATCAGTTTCAGAAACGCTAACGCCTTGTTCTCCGGTAATGTCTGTGACATCATTGTGACCTACAAGACCAACTTGCTCGTTCCGTGTGGCGGCAGCTTGCATGACAGCAGCTGTTCCACCTTTCTGGGTCTGACCAAGCACCTCGGTTTCAGCTGTCTGCATCATGGCTGCATCTTGGGGTGCAATAGGCTTGTTGGCGAGCTCGCCTCTTACGTTGAAAACATCTCCGTACTTGATGGGCTCTTGGTTCTCACGTTGTGCTGCTGCTTGAGGCCTCCTTGGCTGTCCCTGGCTCATCTTCGGTCAATGAAAATGATGCTCCTCTTTGTATGTATTTCGAGCAATACAATTTGATTCTGTCTGGATTCCTGTCACGCTCGTTAGTGTTCTCCCGGGCAACTTTTGTGCAAAGTATATATATATATATATATATATATATATATATATATATATATAGGGGATTGCCTGATGGATTGGAGTCTTTGGAGGCGTTGACACGTGGCTAGAAGTGACACCATAACGTACACCTGGTGGTTTTGTGAATGAGGAAGGTGTCTGAAAGATCAGAGACACTTGGGAGAAAATTGTTACAGATGGCAGTTCGATGGCTTAGCAGCGGAGTGTAAGCTTACCTTAGCTCGCAGCTAGCTTCTTTATCAAAAAAAATAAAAAAGTAAGCTTGGCTAGCTTATACAACTATAATAAGCTTCTAGGTCAATCTATTTCGTATTTTGATTATGAATGCGCTTTGATATCTTATTTTATATATCTATAATTTATAATTATAATAATATATATAAAAGCCTGAATATAAAAAAAAAAAATTGATGAAAATAAACATTTTTTTTATTAAATTCTTATTTTTAAATAAATTTTAATAATATGAAGGGAGTTCAGGAAGCTCTAAATTTGAAATATGAAAAAAGGTTGAATTTGAGATTGATTCAAAAATTGTGATGGAAATACCAGAAGATGGAGGTTAAAACTTATTTGTAGTGATATAAATAAGTTGCTGAATATGACTCCTGAGAAGAAAATAAGGTGAATAAAGAGAAATGCAAATGAAGCAGTAAATTAGGTAATGTGTAGATCATATTGGGATCAACCTATACCATTCTCTTTAATGAACATTTTGAACAACGATGGATTACCAGCCCCTCCTTGATTTTTGTTATAACTGAGTTTGTTTAGGATAAGCATTAGGAGCCCCTGGTTTGCTCTATTAATATCTTGTCCTCTGTTTGAAATTGTACTCTGTTTGGTGTTAATGAAATATAACTAGAATTGAGCCCCGCTTCGCAGGGGTCCTTTTAATTTTTTATTTATTTATTTATAATTTTTAATTAATTAATAATAATTTAATTTTAATTTTAAATTAAATTAAATTAAATTAAAATTAAAATTTATTAAATAATAATTGATTATTTAATTTTTAATTTTAAAACCTAATAATATTAGTATAATATTTTATTAATAATAAAAATTAAACTTATGAAAATTATTTATTTATGAATAATGTAATGCAAATACATTTTCAAGTATTATTTATATGCATTTTTAAAAAAATATTTAGACTTAATTGTATAATATATATTTTTATTTATAAAAGGTAAAAATTATGTTTTATATTTTATCCTCTTGTTGGATCGACTTTCTTACATAAATTAGCAACAAGTTCATTTTCTTTTTGGTTAAATAATGAACTGCTAACTCATTTTTATATTTTATTTTACATATTTAATTATTAAAATTAAAAAGTAATTAAAATAAATTATGATTTATGTTTAATTCTCTTGTTGCATTGGCTTTCTCACACTGGCTAGTAGCAAATTTTTTTTTTTAAACTTTTTTTTCGAACGGGTCAGGAACGGATCTTCAATCAATCCGTGATTCAATGTGTAGACCAACCATTTTAAATACATCATTTAAAAATAAAATAAAATAAATTAATATGAACTAAAAAACAAAAACTTAAAACTAAAAAAAAAAACCTCATCGTCAAGCAAAGAAGCTTGACACATGTGTCACACTGGTTACTACCAAGTTCTTTTTTTTTTTTTTTAACTTATTTCTCGAGCAGGTCGAGTACGGATCATAAATCAACTCGTTAGTTAACGTGCGAACCAACACCTTTAAATACATCATTTAAAAATAAAATAAGTTTCCTTTTTTAACTTTTTTTCTGAGCAGGTCGGTACGGATTCTAAATCGACCCATGAGTCAACGTATAGACCAATCCTTTTAATAAATTACTTAAAAATAAAACTAAAAAAAAAAAGTTCGTTGTCAAGCAAAAGAGTTGATACGTATGTCACGCTGATTAGCAGGAAGTTCGTTTTTTTTTTCTTTTTTTCTCAAGCGAGTTGGTTACGGATCTTAAATTGATCTGCGAGTCAATGTGCGGACCAACCCCTTTAAATACACCATTTAAAAATAAAATAAAAATAATTAATAAAATAACTTTTATTTCGAGCAGATTGAATACGAATCTTAAATCGATCACGAGTTAACATGCAGACCAATCCCTTTAAATACATCATTTAAAATAAATTTAAAATAAAAAATAATTAATAAAAATAATTTAATTTAATTTAATTTTTAACCCTTTTTTTTTCGAGGAATACGAATTCTGCATCAACTCGCGAATGAACGTGCGAATCAATCTTTTGAAATACATTATTTAAAAATAAAATAAAATAAATAAAACTTAAAACAAAAAATCAAAGTTAAAAAAAAAGCTCAAACACATGTCAAGCAATGAAACTTGACACGTGTCAAGCCATGACCTCATTAGGGATTATTTTAATTAATAAGTATAGATAGATATAGATATCTAATTGTATCTTGGCCAAAAAAGACTAATATTTATGTGTTTTTTTAATTATAGTAATTTTTATAAATAATAAATTTTAACTTTTCAATATTCACATGCAAGTTTACAAAGCATGCGAAGCAAAATCTAATATATATATTCGTATTTGTTTTTACTTGTGCATGGCACATAAATTTTTATTATTTATTTGTTTTTAAATATATATTTATATATCACTATCAATCAATTACATGTTACCATCTTATTAATGAGCAATTTCAAAAATTTAAGAATCCTAAAATAAATATCTTTTTATAATTCAAAAACCTATAGTAACGTTTTCTTTTTCTCCCAATCCTCTTGACCAAAATTTGCTTATCAACTCACCTATATATATATATATATTAGATTAATCACAATTAAATAAAAATTAAGGTTCCATTAGTTCTTAAATCCTAAAAAATGAGTTGTTATGTGGCGAATACTTAATATAAATTAATGTGTAAAATTTTGTATAATGTAATATATGAAATATGATTATAATACGAAAAAGTTAGTATGAACATGATACCATTTAAATCATTTTAAATAAATAAAAAACAAATTTTAAAAATTTCTTGGCACGTGACAAACAATTCGGGGAACAATAAAAAAAAATATATATATATCCGTCAATTCATGGGATAACTTTCATTTATTTTTATAAGATAAGAACTTGCAATTTTATTTGGTAACCAGAGTTATCTTGCCACTGCATTGTATGATTATCAATGAGCTCACTAACAAAATTTACCTCATTTTAGGGATCTCTTGGAGATTACAACTTAAGAGTGCTGCTTGTCGACAACCAGTTTTCCTCCCGAATTCGGATAGATTTCCCATTTCCCACCCTCCATCTCACTCCCCTGTCAAGAGTGTCTTTGGAGATCCAAATACTTCGTCACGTTACGAGGGGTTCCGTCCCAACTGTGACTCAAGGAAGCTTTCCTGTAAGAAGTACCTAGCTTTTAACACTTGATAGGCCAACGTTTTTGGGTGTTTTAATAGCCTCCAGCCTTGCTTCTCGATTAGTGCACGGTTAAAAGATTCCATATCTCGAAAGCCCATCCCGCCTTTGTTCTTTGACAAACACATCTATAGCTGGCTGCTGACCCAATGTATGCCATGTTTGCCTGAGTTTGGCGACCACCAATAAGTGCTCAGTATACCATCTATCTCCTGAGATTGTTTGGAGCACCGATTTAATGAAGATTTCCTTTCCACCTTGTGAGAGACACCTATCATTTATAATCTATTTTTCTCATTTACTTATAGTGTTTTATATAATATAATTGTATGTAATATGTATATATCAATAATATTTGTGTAATGAGAAAAGATAGGGGTAAGCAGTAGAAAGCAATAGAAATATACTCACACAAGTGGATCAAAAAACTTTGCGAGATAAACTAATGAAAAAGTAAGTTTTCATTTATAATATATTATTATATTAGTGTTAAGTACATTTGATCTCGTAATAGGACAAAATTGTCAAACAGTCCGTTTAGTTCACTTTAAGTCTCGTAAAAGCATTAAAATGTCAAACATGCAATGTTAGTGTATTTTAATACAAGTTAGTATTAATTATTATTATTTTGTAGGAAGCTAAGCGAAGGAAAAAAATTGGACGAGTTGAATTGTTTCAGTTAACTCATACTAAGAAAGATGGATCGTTTTTTAACGTTGAGACTCAGGAAATTGTGGTATATTTTGTTCATACTTTTTTTTCATTTACAAATATATTACACAAATTTTAATTAACTTTATTATTTTATAGGAGAAGCAAAAGAGAAAATTGTTGAGTATCAAGCTGCATCATCAGATGCCTCAGTAAATATGCAAGATGTCGAGAATCAAATTTTCACTGAAGTAGCTGAGAAAGAAAGACATGGATGGGTTCGAGGTCTCGGATTAGGTCCAACACCATCGAGCTACTATGGAATTGCTTCTCAGCGATTTACTATTTTTTCTTCACAAAACAGCTCTGCATATGAAGTTTTGATGTTGAGAGAATAAATGAAAAATATGCATCAACGTTTTGAGGAGATGGAAGTAGAGAGACAAGCACAGGTGGCAAGGCTTGAAGAAGAGAGACAAGCAGAGATGGCAAAGAGAAAAGCAGAGAAAGAAGAAGAGCAACGAAGATATCAGGAGCTGCAGACACAGTTTGCGTCGTTGATGAATTTAGTGCAGCAAAAGTTCGCAAGAGATGCAACGAGTTCACAAAATCCTCCATCTCAGGTAATATAATATATTCGTTGTTAACTATCTTACTTTCATAACTTAATATATTATATATTAATTACGTATTTAAACTTTTTTTAGTAGGGCTCATAACATCGGAACGAACTTGCTGCGGAAAAATGATCTTCTTACGGCTATCCTCGAACTTTTAACATTTGTAACTTGTACTTTTTTTAGTTGTAACACTTGATGTGTTAAGTAATAAAATTGTTGTATAATGATACATTATATTAAATATATCTTTATTTTTTTATTTTTTATTTTTTTTAATTTGTGTTGTTTATGTATTGTTGGACAGTTTTCTAAATAATGCCGCAGGTATTATTGATAAATATAATTTTTAAAATAAAATAAATAGTATATTAAAAAAGTATTCTGCTTATTTATGGCGTTTCAAGAATGAAATGCCGCTAAATCTATAATTTACATAACATATATATGCAAAATGTAGTAGCATTTTATGAACAAAACGCCGCTAAAACATGCCTAGTTGCGGAGTTTGTGTGTCATAAAACGCCACTAAACTATTTTAATTACCGGCATCTTCGAAAACAAACGCCGATAAATGTTGGCACAAACGCCGCTAAAGGATCATCGAATATCACATTTCGACATGCTATTATAACGTTTCGAAACGCCGCAAACTTACAGTCATTTTTGGAAGAAACGCTGGGAATTTCCCCGACGTGATTTTCAACGGCGCTTATGCCAACGTTTTTTTTAAACGCCTCAACTTATTTAGCGGCATTTATAAACGCCCCTTGTAGACACCTAATTTTGTCCGGACCCCTAAATCAGGTACATTTTCATCCTAAATTGATGTTTCAGAATGCTAAAAGGCTTTTCTCATCCTAAAGGTGGTACTCCGAGACTTAGTCGAAGAAAGCAGAAAGTAAAAGTAAAACTCGAAAAAGTCAACCCTGAAAAAAGTCAACCTCGAAAAAGTCAACTACTAAAAAAGTCAACCCACTTTCAAAATCAAGAATTAAGGTTCAATTGAAAAACGGTGAAAGAATTTTGATAATCCGAGGTCTACATTGAAAGATATGGAGTTCGAAAGTTGGGTTACGGAGATTTAGTAGAAAGGAAACCCTAGTTCGAGAAATTTAGGGAAAAGTGCTTAAACGATCAAATTGGTTGAAATTGAAGGTTCCAAATGAAAGATAAGTACTGACTACGGGTAATGGAGAAGCCACTTGGAAAAAAACCGAGAGAAAAGTCAATTCGGAAGAAAATCGAGAATTAGGGTTTTTTGGTGGATTTCGGTGAAATTTGGAAAAATTACAGATTTGGCCCGATTCGGTAGATCTAAAGCCCTTAATTGATGAGAAATGATTAAACAAGGATAGCCCAAGGCTCAGTTTGAAGAAAATCTGAAAATCAGACTTGTTTTGACCAAAATCGGGTTTCGGAGGCAAAAGGGCAAAATTGGAAAGTATGGAAAAAATTGCAAATGAACTCCAAAAATTCTGAAAATTTACAAATCTCATTCTTAAATCATTTCGAAGAGATTGGCCAAAGAAAATCTTGATACGGAGTTCGTTTGCAAAATGGCCAAATACCAGGCCCACTATGCAGAAATTCAACAGGATAAATCCCGAAAAAATAGGAAATGAACTCCAAAAATTCTGAAAATTTACAAATATCATTTTTAAATTATTTGGAAGAGATTGGAAAAATAAAATCTTGATTCGGAGTTCGTTTGCAAAATGGCCAAATCCCGGGTCTCCTATGGAGTAATTCAAGCAGATAAATCTTGAAAAAATAGCAAATGAGCTCCAAAAATTATGAAAAATTCCAGATCACAATTTTAAATTATTTGGAAAATATTGGTGAAAAAAATCTGGTTTCGGATCTCGTTTAAAAAATGGTAAAGTTCGGGTGCATAAAAGGGGCAATTTCGGAAATAAATCCAAAATAAATAGCAAATGGACTTGGAAAATTTTGAAAACTTCCAGAATTTAGTTTCTTATTATTTCGGAAGTATTGAAAAAAGAACATTTGAATTTGGAGTCCGTTTGCTATTTATTTAGGTTCGGGGGCCAAAAAGGTTATTTCACCGAAGAAACCAAAAAAGGGAAAATTTGTAATTGAGAAAAATATGAAAGAAGAAGGAATTGCTGGGATTTTTCTTCCCTTGGTCAGCCAGCATAGAGGAGAAGAAGGAAGCTTGAACAATTTAATTCCCTAGTCACTATCAAGCCATATGCTACCACTAACACCTTGCAAATGGTCCCCCTTCATCCAATGGCTTAGGTGCCTTGTAGAAAAGTTGAATGCTCCATCCAATGGCCAAGTTTAAATGCCAAGATGACATTTTTATTTGTCATGAAAGAACCCTCATCTAATGGCCAAGAATGGAAGAAAAAAGATGAGCACAATTCATTCAAGGGTGAGCATCCATTCGGTTAAGCAAGGGAGTGCATGGGATTGTCTCTTTTCATCCAATGGTTTAGGCCATCTACAAGGGCTGAGTACACATGTTGAGGGCTGGATTTAATCTACAAGATGTCATTTTTATGTTGTCCTCATCCAATGACCAAGAATGAAAAAGCACAACTCATCCAAGGGTAGGCACTCAAGGGGGCAAGCAAGGGAGTGCATGGGATTGGTCCTCTTTTGCATCTAAGGGTTGAGGTTACTACAAGGGCTGAGTACACATCTTAAAGGCTGCTATCAGTTGGCAAGATGACATTTTTATGTTGTCATCAAAATATCTTAATCTAAAGGCCAAGATTGGAGGAGAAAAAAGTGCAATTTCCATCCAAGGGTAAGAGGCCATTCGGCCAAGGCTAAAGGGGGGGTTGGTTTCATTTTTTCATATGTTTTTTGGCTGAAGCCAGTAGCTAATTTAGCAAAGAAAAAGGTTTTGAAAGAAAAAAAAAAGGTTTTCAATAGAGAGCTTGAAGGTAGTCATCTCTACCAAGCTCTAACATAGCTTTCTTCTTGTTTTCCATAGTGTTTTCTTAATTTTCTATCTTGTTTTCCTACTACATTTTTCATAGAAATAAAGTTTTTTAATGTTTACTTAAGTTTTCATCTCTTCTTCTCCATCAAAATGATGGAAAACAATTTTTTTTACATGGTTTTATGCTTAGCCGAATATGGCATGTTTGCTTGCCTTGCCTTGGTTTTCTTTTTCTTTTTTCCTTGCATGTTGTTGTGGAAAATGATTTTTAGAAGGTTTTTTTAAAGTATTTTATATTCTGATTTTTTACAAAAGATGAAGCAAAAAGGTTGAAATGGCTACATGATCTTGGCTAGACCAAGTGACCATGGTTAGGGGAGAGGCTATGCCCATTTTTACCTACCATGAAGCTCACCTTAATTTTGCTGTCTAACATGGTTTATTTTCTGATTTTTGAAATGGAAAGGCTTCATGATCTTGGCAAAACCAAGTGATTATGGTTAGGTAAGAGGCTATGCCCATTTTATACCAACCATGGAGCTTAACCTTCCTTGTTTTATTTACTAGTTTTGCTTGTTATTTGCTTTGCATGTATATGTTTAATTTTATATATGTTCTTTACATAATTTTCTATGCTATATTTGTTTATATATTTCATTTCCATGCTTAATATGTTTTCCTTGAAGATTCGGCCTTGTTGTCTATTGGAGTCATATTGTGCATTTTTCATATTTCATGTCTTATATTAAAAACATGTTTGCATTTTTCATATTTGTCATATGGCCATTCGGAAACTCCATGTTGATATGCCTTGCATGTGCATTTTCATCTTGCTTCTTGACTTGTTTGCATCTCCATGCCATGAGCTTGTGTATTTTGATTTTAGTATGTCATATGCTTATGAAAATGTCATGACATTATGCATCTTGATATGAGTTGTCATGTACTTGTGCCATTTACTAGGTAGGATTGCATTAGAGTATCATGTAACCATATTCGGCCTCTTCATGCATCCCTTGCCTTGTCATGCATTTGCATTTTGTTTAGGTAGCATGCTTTGCATTATCATATCTTGAAATTGTGTATTAGTTGCTGTTTGTTCCAGCATTAACATTAGTTTCATTGGTCATTGTATGTTCATAGTATTGCTATGCATGTTCATTACATTTTAGGTCTAGGCCATATTGGTATTGCCATGCATATTGAGTCTTAAATCACATTGGTATTGTCATGCATTACTATGCTATTTAGGTCTGAATTGACAATTTTACCTTGGAAGCATTTAGAATTCTCAGATGCATGGTAGAATATAGAAAAAGAATATAAAAGGGGAGGTTTAAGCCGAAAACCCGCAAAGGGCGACTTAATACCGAATGTGGGACACCTGAGTTGAAAACCCGCAAAGGGCGGCTCAAGTACTGATTAAGGTTTGAATCAATGCTCCATGTAAAAGGGGAGAAAGTATTCGAAAATCAGAGAAAAGGGGAACAACTCAGTCTGACGTAACTACGAAAGTCGAGGGATTACCCAAGTAAATTGCTCGTTCAAGAGAAATTTCAGATGATTTGAAAAAGGGGTCTAAGATATTCCGCATCCGGGGCATCTACAACCTATAACTTTACATTTGTTTCTTATACCCTTGATATCCACTTTTATCATTTTAAAACATTTTGTTGCAATAAATTTTTGTTACCCCTTTTATTACAGTTGCTTGTTTCATACTTTCTTTCATACATTTTTAAGATGCATTTTGTTTGTTATTAAATTGAATGATGATTAGTAAACATAAAAATCTTTAAATAAAGGGATTTTAAAAGTATTACTAAGGAATAGATTTAAATCTTAGAAAAAGGTTTGGAAACCACTACTCTTGATGGAAAATTCACCAAGTAAAGGAAAACAGTGAATGTGTTGGAGACTTCGTCATGAAGTCAGAAATTTGTGAATTTCAGCGAAGTCAGAAACTGGGACTATTTGACAATTTATCTTGAGTAAAGGGTTCCTTAAGTGGGGCATCAGTGAACAATTGAAGACTTCGTCATGAAGTCAGATAATCTATGAACCTCAAAGAAACCATGGATTAGAAATCATGAACAATTATTTGATTGCATTCATCCTTAGGAAACATACAAGCATTTGCAAAGCATGTCATTCTCATCATTGCATTTAGCTAACACATTAGGAATTAGGAAAACTTTGGCTTCCCCAAATCGAATTCATTCTGCTTTATCAAATGAGTCGAGCCCCGAGACTGATGGAGACTCAATTAAGAGTTGTAAACCCAAGTGCAGGTTATGTTCAAGTAATAAATTCTCGGGTGTCCGAGGTCGAACCACAGGGAAGCGTACTAGTAAGTATAAGTTTATAAATATATATGAAAAAGAAAATAAACAAGATATTAGGGAATCAATAACAAAGAAAGTAAACAAGATATTAGAGAACAAAATAAACAAAGTAACATAAAAGCAATTAAACAAGATATAAAAAACAATAAGAAAGGATGTTGAGGTTAGAGAATCCACTCTTGGTGTTATGCTAAGATTAATCTTGTTTTATTACACAATTGAAATCCACACATAAGGGAGGTTCCAATCGGAAGGTTTAGCAATTCAGTCCAAATTGTCCAACGTCCATAGCATATGATATTATGTTCATTTGGTGTCCTCAAAACTCATAAAAAGAGTCCAAGCATTCCTTATGCCAAGGTATATGTCTACAACAAATCAAGGTTATGGAACCAAGCATTTACTGTGCCATTTTCATTGTCAATAATGAATCAAGATCTCTACTTTGCAAGTATGATTTTAAACCAAAAGAAAATATTATCTATACTAGTGTTTATAAATGATGATTCATTTTAGCTCATGTTTAAGAGACTAACCTTAGCATTTACCAAGAGCTTCGCCTCATCACCTCAACAATATGATTAGCAACACATACTAGATATGAATAAAATGAAAAGAAATGTAAGAAGCATAAGTAACTAAAAAAAAGAAAACTAGAGAAAGGAAAGAAAAAGAAAACTTAGAGAATTTTATTACAATGGCTAATATCCTACCAATGTATAATGTATCCCAATACTCATCCAAGGCCCTCTATTTATACACATTTTGGAGGGCTAAATGACAAGAGACAAGCTTTACAAATTTCAAAGGTAGGTATAATAGGTGGGTGCATTTTTCTAACAATTTTCGTCATATTGTATGACAATTCTGATCAGCCAGCTTGATGGTCGATTTTGTCAATGTTGGAAGCTCGATCTGATCAAATGGTCTTCTAGAAAAATATACCCCTATCAGTTACGGATCCATATCCGTTGGAATCAGCTCATTTTCTGATGTGGATAAGAAGATATGGGCAAAATACGAAAACAGGTCAGCACAGACGTCATTGCACATCAGCCAACTTGATGGTCGATTTCGCTAGGGAAAAAGACTTCGTTTCAAGAAGTGTAAAACATGAAAAAGATAGATATGCCTCTTAGCTTTGCACGGCTACAACTTTCAGCCTTATTGCTTCAGTGAAACTCGAGATATAGCTGATATGGCAAACGGTGTCGGAACTGGAACTGAACTGGATTTGCCCTTAATTCTAGTGATCTGAAATCACTCAAAGAAACTCGTGAAAAACACCAAATTACATAAAAATATAAAATATCATAAACACAATTAGACTAAACAATAATAACTCGTATTTGACACAAAACAATAATAAAACATAACTAAAAACTATATAATTATACGAGTTATCACACCCCCACACTTAGATTGTTGCTAGTCCCTAGCAACGACTCAATAAAAATAAAATAAGAAAATCTAATCTAATCCATTTTCGTAGGAAATCACGGTGGCACTTAGCATGTGACACAAGCCTTTAAACCCCTAGGTGTCCCTAGTGGACGAGTTTAGTCTCGTGAGGGTTTGCTAGAACGATACCCACAAACATTGAAAAACTAAAATATAAGTAAACTACATACACTAAAAATATTTACTCCTAATCCTTTCAATATAAATTAGAGACAATCTTTGAACAAGTCTTATAAACTAATCAATAGCTCAAAGAATTTCACAAAAATTCATGCTTGAATGTAAATAAATGAGTTAAGCCAATATTAACATAACATATTTCAATCAAAATAGTGCATATTCAACTTAATCTCAACTTCTCACTATACTCTCATGATTTTCACTCTTTAAAGTAGTGGTAAAGTGTTTACACTCAATCAATCTCATGAAAACAGTTCTACCATATGCTTGCTTGTCCACCTATTCTCCACTATTTAGATCATACAACTTCATAAATCAAGAGGTCTTTTTTTCAAGGTTGTAATGGGGCCAAAGGGTTATAATGTGGTTAAAGAACAAAAGGATAAAGATATCACAAAGGTTCCAAAGAGTTCATAGAGTTTAGAGACATAATAAGATCATACAAATAAAACTTCTCAAAACTCTTTACAAGTACATTGTCACATAGGCTAAATATTCATGTTGAGCCTTTGCTTCATTCTAACCAACTTTGTAACATCTTTTTCTTTACTTTAACTAGAAGTTCAAGAGAAGATTTTTGTTTTTTTTTTAATATGGGAATGTATTTGACAATGATCCCTTTCTTTTTCTCTTGACTTTTGCCTCTCTCCTCCCCCCACACTTATCTTTCGTTCTAACCCAAATTTTCAAAAGGTATCCCTTGTTTTTGCAATATGTCTCAAAATATGTAATCCATCTTTAGAACAAGGGTAAGGATATAAGTATATTTAGGCTAGGTGTAAGTTCTGGTTACCAATAAAATAGCATATTTAATGTAGGCTCAAATTGGCTCACTAGTGGGGATGTTCTCTTAGAACATTAATAATGGATGGCTGTTTGGCTCTGGTTATAATCCTAATGCCTCTATCATATTCATGTTGTCACATGTATCAATATAGTCTCAAACGGTTTAAAGCAAGTTCTAGAGAATCATGTAATCATAAGAGCACTCAAGAAAGAAATTAGATTGATTTGTATAATGCATCAATCATTATAGGCTCAAAAACTCACAAGGATGATTATACAAGTCAGATTAAGTCTAAACATGCTTCTTTCTCAATCAACATATCATATTAACATTGGCTCATAAAAAGATTGATATCAAGTTCAATTCTCATAAAAATCTTCTCACTAATAAATCTGTTTTAGACTTATGCAATTCATATCTCATCATAGTATTGAAAATAACTAAAAAACACACTAAGTCTAAACATGCTTTTTTTTTTCTTTTTTTTTTTTTTTTTTTTTGAAGAAGATTAAATCAAACTGACAAGGTATGTCTCAAGTCTCCCTGACTCAGACCTTGTTAAGAATGAATACTTCTAAATGTCTTAAAACACAACAATTTTTTTTTATAGCAAAATATGTCCCTTACCCCCTACTAAAATATGACATTGTCCCCAATGTCAAATTTTAAAGGTAGAATTTAGGAGATATTACCTGCAGAGGTTGCTAACCACTTATTATAACTGAGACACAACAAGCAAAATGTTAGATAATGTCACAAAGACAAAGTGCAATCCACTCCTTGCTCGTCCATATCTCTTTTTCTTTTTCCGAGCGTTTGCGAAACAACCGTAGCAGATAAACACTCATAAGCTTGTAGCTTTTTGAGTAAATCTTCAATGGTTGTAGTAGAAATTATGGTTCTCCTTGCCTCTGAAAACATGAATCCATTATCCACAGCATTATCTAAATATGAAAGCAAATTACTAAAATAACCATTAATATTAAGCAAACCAATGGGTTTCTTATTTGTGACCAAAGATGACCAAGAAGCCACGCAAGCTATTTCTTCCAATGTACCCAGACCTCCTGGTAAAGCAATGAATGCATCGGCAGAATGGTACATGATTGTCATCCGTTCAGGGATACTCCAAACTTGTATTTCTTTACCCACGGTAGGTCCACAAAAATCTGTGAATAGTTTTGGCACGATTCCTAGAACTGGACTTCCTCCGGCGTGTGTTGATGTAGCGACTGCTCCCATTAAACCCGTACTACCGCCTCCATAAATCAACTTGATCTTTTGTTGGGCAAGTATTACTCCAACTCTTATGGCTTCATCAGCGAATATGTTATTTTTCCCTGGATAAGCACCTCCAAAGACACAAATTTTTTTAATGCGCTGGGACGAAGTACTTTCCATTTTTTTTTCGAGTGCCTGAAAGAGAATGAGTACATGGTGTAATATATAGAGGACCGAGTAGTGAATCAGACAAGAGTAATAATGTCGCCGAAAGTGTATTTGACCTGTCAGAAGAAAATGTTAACCTAACAAAAGATTTTTGCGTGATTTCAGGAAGAAAATCAAAAAGAGAAGAAAAATCAACCGTAAAAGACCAATGCAAAAAAAAAAAACGAGAATAATTACAAAAATCTAACAACACGTAAATTAAACCGAAATGAAGTTATTGCAAATCAAACCAAAAGTTGAGAAGTCATTTATTGTAGTTGTGATTGTGGCTCACATCTTCCTCTGGTTTTACGTCCAGAAACGGCTTAAACGCCTTCTATGAGTCGAGGATATGCTTCCCATCCAATTTTCTTACAAGCTGGCAAACAGGGTCTTTTAACATCAGATTCCCAAGATGTTGTCATTCCCTTTGGAATTGCGGCCATAAATCAAAAATTTCTCTTTGTACGTCTCCACTAGGATGCGTCTCAAGAGAAAGTTGGATATTACCCAAATTCTCCTTACTCAGTCCATCCTTAATGAACTCAATTTTATCATCTCGATTAGAGGACGGAATCCCAATAGAACGACATTTACCGTTACACGTCCATCGTGCACATTTGTGGCAATTTGAACTCATGCGCTTTGCTCGTCGCTTCTTTGCAAAAGTGCTTCTACCTGTACCTGGTAAATGCAAAACAGGAAGATATTCATCTTCACGTACCTTGGCTTCAATTATCCAACGTATGTCTTCAGGAATCCCTTTGTGCATAAGCATTCTTAATCTTTCAAATCGAACTTGGTAAAGCTTCAGTAAAATATTTCGAGGAAAAGGAGGAAATCGTTTCTGCAATCTTGTGAGAATATCATCCATCCTGAAAAAATAAAATAAAAAAAATGAAAGAGAAATTGAAAGAGAAATTTATATACAATATCAGTTTTGTGGGTAGCTGATGGAACCGACTTAAATAATCACGGAGTACCGTTATCCGCCATTTAACCGGGGTTAAAAAAATGTATTATTATTATTATTTTTTTTTTTTTTGGAAATTAGTAAAAATTATATTTACATCTAGTTATTTTCAAAACAAGGATCAGAAAGAAAAACAACCTCTTCTTGAGTAACATGATTTTCCAAAAAGAGTTTGAGTCTTTGTCCATTTACCTTGAATACGTTACCATTTTGAGGATTCTCAATGTCAACTGCTCCATAATGATACACATGCTTAACCACAAATGGGCCAGTCCATCTTGATCTCAACTTACCAGGAAATATGTGAAGTCTAGAATTATAAAGTAGAACTTTTTGCCCAACATCAAATGTTTTTCTTGAAATTAACTTGTTATGAAAGGCTTTAGTTCTTTCTTTATGAATTTTAGAATTCTCATATGCATCTTTGAATAAAGTTGGCCAGTAAAATCCACACTGTAAAATTTTTGCAGCAGTTTTCTTTGATGAAAAATGACCACCACATGCCTCGGAATGACAAAACTTACCTCATTATCGGGAATGCATCTTCGAAAAATTTGATCAGGACAATATTTGAACAAGTAAGGGTCATCCCAGTAGAACTGCTTTACCTCATTCAGAAACTTCCTTTTATCTTGGGGGCTCCATTGAGAAGGAATTTTTCCCAAAAAGGAATATTTTAGCTCGGATGGCAATGGTTTTAAATCCAGCTTGGGCGGTTCAATAGTTGATGGTACAGTGACATTTGTGAGTGATGGGAGTTCCTCAAACTTTTGTTTCCAACGATGCTTATCCTGAAAAGAATTTAACAAAGAATCAGTGTGTGAAATTTCTGAAGCATTATCAAACTCACATTCAATTAAATAAGCTTCTAAAGGATCATGGAATGTGGTAGTGGTGAGATGTTCATGAACAAGTTCTTCAATGAAATCCACTTCATGTACTTTTGAATCATCACCAGGTTGCTTGCAAGTGTTGAACACATTTAATTCTAAAGTCATATTTCCAAAAGAAATATTCAACATACCATTCCTGCAATTTATCAGAGCATTAGAAGTTGCAAGAAATGGACGGCCTAATATAACAGGAATTTGAACATTTGGATTTGAAACAGGATGTGTGTCCAAAACAATAAAATCAACAGGGAAGTAAAAATTATCAATTTGAACCAAAACATCTTCAACTATCCCTTGAGGAATTTTTACAGAACGATCAGCTAGTTGAAGTGTAACAGGTGTTTCCTTGAGTTCACCTAAACCTAACTGTTGATAAACAGAAAAAGGCAAAAGATTAACACTAGCACCAAGATCAAGCAATGCACGTTCTATTCTAGTGTTTCCAATGATGCATGAGATTGTTGGACATCCAGGATCTTTGAATTTTGGTGGAGTAAGGTGCTGAATGATTGAGCTCACACTTTCCGTCAGAAATGCTTTCTTTTGTACATTATGTTTCCTTTTAACTGTGCACATGTCCTTCAAAAATTTAGCATAAGATGGAACTTGTTTGATTGCATCCAATAAAGGAATTTTAATCTTAACTTGTTTGAAAAGTTCATAAATTTCTGCATTTTGATTCAAATTCTTTATTGTTTGCAACCTTTGAGGAAAAGGAGCAGGATGCATACCTTTTTCTTTGTCCAAATTTTCAAGAAGTTCAGACTTACCATCATCCTTACCGTTACTTTTCGGAAGGGAAGAAGGATCTTGGTCTTTTGATGGAATGTTTTTGTCAATTGCCTTTCCACTTCGAAGAGTTGTGATAGAACTGGCATTTTCCTGTTGAGTTTCATTGGAGCAAGAAACAAAACATTGAGTAGAAGGGTTAGGCTGAGGTTGAGCAGGAAACTTACCTTTTTCTTGAGTGCGTAATGAAGCTGTCAATGTGGACAAGGTGTTTTTGATCTCATTGATGTCCTGTGAAGTTTGGTTATTCACATTTGCTTGTGTTTGCATGAATGCTTGCAATGTCTCTTCCAAGGTTTGTACACGTGAAGGTTGATAGGAAAAAGTGTTGCCCGGCTTTTGAGATTGTGGTACCTGAACATGATTATTATTCCGCCAACTGAAGTTGGGATGATCTCTCCATTCAGGGTTATACGTTTCAGAGTAAGGAGAAGGAAAAGGCTTTTTAAATGTGTTTATGGAATTTAATTGATCATGCAACACTTCTTTAAGAATGGGAATGTTTGGACATTCAGAAGTGGGGTGTCCCATGATTTCACAAATTCCACAACTTTCTTCATTTTTAACCGTTTTTACTTCTCTAAGTTCCATGGCTTCAATCTTTCTAGCCAAATTAGCTACTTTAGCTTTTATCTCATCTTCTTGACTAAAATGATATTTACCTCTGTTAGAAACAAGATTAGATCTATTGGAACTTTCAGAGGAATTATCTGTGTGCCAGGCTTGAGAGTTATCTGCCAAATGGTCTAGGTAGTCAAAGGCTTCTTCAGGTTCTTTTTCTAGAAACTCACCGTTACACATTGTTTCAACAAATTGTTTAGTTTCGGGAGTTAAACTTTCATAAAAGAAACTAATAAGACGCCATTTTTCAAAACCATGATGTGGACAAGAACTTAACAAATCTTTAAAACGCTCCCAGCACTGAAAAAATGCTTCATTTTGATTTTGATTGAAATTTTGAATCTGTCTTTTCAAAGCAGTAGTTTTATGTGCTGGGAAAAATTTCTTTAGAAACTCAGTTTGTAATTCTTGCCATGTGCCAATTGACCTTGGTTTTAAATTATGAAGCCAAATTTTTGTTTTATCTTTTAAAGAAAAAGGAAATAATTTTAGCTTGACAATTTCATTTGTACATTGTTGGTTTTTAAAGGTGACACATACATCTTTGAAGTCTTTTAGAAACGAGTAAGCACTTTCCGATTCTAACCCATGGAAATTTGGAAGCAAAGCTATCATACCTGGTTTAAAACGAAAGTTGTTTGCATTGAGAGGAAAAATAAAACAAGAGGGTGATGAGCTTCGAGTTGGTTGCAAGTAGTCACGCATGGTGCGTACTTGTCTGTTCTCATTTCAGCATGAACACTTTCATTGTCAGCCATGGTAGGAATTGTATTAGAAAGATTACCTGAAAAAGTTTCACAATAAAATCTAACTAAACGACGAGATCTAAAATCACGTCGCCAAACAAGCATAAAACAAAGTTAATATACAGATTAGGCGGTATAACCAGCCAATAAAAATAAATATACTTATAAACTTATATACTTAGTATTGCCTCCCCGGCAACTGCGCCAAAAACTTGATGGAGACTCAATTAAGAGTTGTAAACCCAAGTGCAGGTTATGTTCAAGTAATAAATTCTCGGGTGTCCGAGGTCGAACAACAGGGAAGCGTACTAGTAAGTATAAGTTTATAAATATATATGAAAAAGAAAATAAACAAGATATTAGGGAATCAATAACAAAGAAAGTAAACAAGATATTAGAGAACAAAATAAACAAAATAACATAAAAGCAATTAAACAAGATATAAAAAACAATAAGAAAGGATGTTGAGGTTAGAGAATCCACTCTTGGTGTTATGCTAAGATTAATCTTGTTTTATTACACAATTGAAATCCACACATAAGGGAGATTCCAATCGGAAGGTTTAGCAATTCAGTCCAAATTGTCCAACGTCCATAGCATATGATATTATGTTCATTTGGTGTCCTCAAAACTCATAAAAAGAGTCCAAGCATTCCTTATGCCAAGGTATATGTCTACAACAAATCAAGGTTATGGAACCAAGCATTTACTGTGCCATTTTCATTGTCAATAATGAATCAAGATCTCTACTTTGCAAGTATGATTTTAAACCAAAAGAAAATATTATCTATACTTAGTGTTTATAAATGATGATTCATTTTAGCTCATGTTTAAGAGACTAACCTTAGCATTTACCAAGAGCTTCACCTCATCACCTCAACAATATGATTAGCAACACATACTAGATATGAATAAAATGAAAAGAAATGTAAGAAGCATAAGTAACTAAAAAAAAGAAAACTAGAGAAAGGAAAGAAAAAGAAAACTTAGAGAATTTTATTACAATGGCTAATATCCTACCAATGTATAATGTATCCCAATACTCATCCAAGGCCCTCTATTTATACACATTTTGGAGGGCTAAATGACAAGAGACAAGCTTTACAAATTTCAAAGGTAGGTATAATAGGTGGGTGCATTTTTCTAACAATTTTCGTCATATTGTATGACAATTCTGATCAGCCAGCTTGATGGTCGATTTTGTCAATGTTGGAGGCTCGATCTGATCAAATGGTCTTCTAGAAAAATATACCCCTATCAGTTACGGATCCATAGCCGTTGGAATCAGCTCATTTTCTGATGTCGATAAGAAGATATGGGCAAAATACGAAAACAGGTCAGCACAGACGTCATTGCACATCAGCCAACTTGATGGTCGATTTCGCTAGGGAAAACGACTCCGTTTCAAGAAGTGTAAAACATGAAAAAGATAGATATGCCTCTTAGCTTTGCACGGCTACAAATTTCAGCCTTATTGCTTCAGTGAAACTCGAGATATAGCTGATATGGCAAACGGTGTCGGAACTGGAACTGAACTGGATTTGCCCTTAATTCTAGTGATCTGAAATCACTCAAAGAAACTCGTGAAAAACACCAAATTACATAAAAATATAAAATATCATAAACACAATTAGACTAAACAGTAATAACTCGTATTTGACACAAAACAATAATAAAACATAACTAAAAACTATATAATTATACGAGTTATCAGAGACCATCGTCGAGGTATTTCCTTTTGCTTTAAATCGAATTCATTCTGTTTTATCAAATGAGTCGAGCCCCTTGACCATCGTCGAGGTATTTCCTTTTGTTTTAAATCGAATTCATTCTATTTTATCAAATGAGTCGAGCCCCGAGACCATCGTCGAGGTATTTTCTTTTGTTTTAAATCGAATTCATTCTGTTTTATCAAATGAGTCAAGCCCCGAAACCATCGTCGAGGTATTTCCTTTTGTTTTAAATCGAATTCATTCTGTTTTATCAAATGAGTCGAGTCCCGAGACCATCGTCGAGGTATTTCCTTATGATTTAAATCGAATTCATTCTGTTTTATCAAATGAGTCGAGCCCCGAGACCATCGTCGAGGTATTTCCTTTTGTTTTAAAATTGAATTCATTCTGTTTTATCAAATGAGTCGAGCCTCGAGATCACCGTCGAGGTATTTCCTTTTGTTTTAAATCGAATTCATTCTGTTTTATCAAATGAGTCGAGCCTTGAGACCGTCGTCAAGGTATTTTCATCATGGGTAAGGCCTCCGGGCGCCATTTTTAAGACCTCCGGGTATAATTTTTTCAAATCACGAGTAAGGCCTCCGGGCACCATTCTTAAGACCTCCGGGCACAATTTTCTTCTTGCAAATTGAACTCGTTTCCTTAAGAGGGGTCGAGCCTTAATTAGTCAGGGAACTCAATTTAAGGACAAAATCTTCAATTTACAACTTTTCAAAAAAAAAATGAAAAAAAGATAAATGAAAAATGATGAATGAAAACCCCTTTCCCTTTCCTTCACATGTGATTTCACTAACCGGACAAAATTAGTGTTTGTTTATCTTTTTCTGATTCCTGATTCTCAGCAATAGCCAAAGAGGGGCAGCTGTAGACGCCTAATTTTGTCCGGACCACTAAATCAGGTATGTTTTCTTCCTAAACTGATGATTCAGAATGCAAAAAAGCTTTTCTCACCCTGCAGGTGGTACTCTGAGACTCAGTCTAAGAAAGCAGACAGAAAAAGTCAAACTCAAAAAAAGTCAACCCCAAAAAAGTCAAACCCAAAAAAGTCAACCCCAAAAAGTCAACTACTGAAAAAGTCAACCCATTTTCAAAATCAAGATTTGAAGTTCAATTGAAAGATGGTGAAGAATTTTTATAATCTGAGGTCTACATTGAAAGATATGGAGTTCAAAAGTTGGGTTACGGAATCTCAATAGAAAGGAAACCCTAGTTCGAGAAGTTTGGGAAAAAGTGCTTGAACGATCAAATTGGTCGAAATTGAAGATCCCAAATGAAAGATAAGCACTGACTACGGGTAATGGAGAAGCTACTTGGAAAAAACTGAAAGAAAAATCAATTCGGAAGAAAATCGAGAATTAGGGTTTTTGGTGGGTTTCGGTGAAATTTGGAAGAATTACAAAAATGGCCCGATCCGGTAAGACTAAGGCCCCTAACTGGTGAGGAGCGATTAAACAAGAATAGCCTAGGGCTCAGTTTGAAGAAAATCTGAAAATCGGACTTGTTTTGAGCAAAACCAAGCTTCGGAGGCAAAAAGGCAAAATTGGAAAATTTGAAAAAAATAGTAAATGAACTCCAAAAATTCTAAAAATTTGCAAATCTCATTCTTAAACCATTTTGAAGACATTGGAAAAAGAAAATCTTGACTCGGAGTTCGTCTGCAAAATGGCCAAATCCCGGGTCCACTATACAGAAATTCAAAAGGATAAATCCCGAAAAAATACCAAATGAACTCCAAAAATTCTGAAAATTTGCAGATCTTATTCTTAAATCATTTTGAAGAGATTTGCAAAATAAAATCTTGATTCGGAGTTTGTTTGCAAAATGGCCAAATCCCGGGTCCACTATGCAGAAATTCAAAAGGATAAATCCCAAAAAAATACCAAAGGAACTCCAAAAATTCTGAAAATTTGCAGATCTCATTATTAAATTATTTGGAAGAGATTGGCGAAAGAAAATATTGATTCGGATTTCGTTTGCAAAATGGCCAAATCTCGGGTCTCCTATGTAGAAATTCAAGCAGATAAATCCCGAAAAAATAGCAAATGAGCTCCAAAAATATTGAAAACTTCCAGATCACACTTTTAAATTATTTGGAAGATATTGGTGAAGGAAAATATGGATTTGGAGCTCGTTTACAAAATGACAAAAGTTCGAGTGCATTAAGAGGCAATTTGTGAAATAAATCCGAAATAAATAGCAAATGAACTCAAAAATTTTTGAAAATTTCTGAAATTCAATTTTTTATTATTTCAGAAGTATTGGAAAAATAAAATTTGAATTTGGAGTCCATTTGCTATTTATTTAGGTTCGGGGGTCAAAAAGGTCATTTTACCGAAGAAATCGAAAAGGGAAAATTTGTAATTAAGAAAAATATGAAAGAAGAAGGAATTGCTGGGATTTTACCTCCTTTGACCAGCCAGCATAGAAGAAAAGAAGGAAGCTTGATCAATTTAATTCCTTAGTCACTATCAAGCTCATATGCTACCACTAGTACCTTGCAAATGATCCTCCCTTCATCCAATGGCTTAGGTGCCTTGTAGAAAAGTTGAATGCACCATCGAATGGCCAAGTTTAAATGCCAAGATGACATTTTTATTTGTCAGGAAAGAACCCTCATCTAATAGCCAAGAATAGAAGAAAAAAGATAAGCACAATTCATTCAAAGGTGGGCATCCTTTCGGCCAAGCAATGAAGTGCATGGGATTGTCTCTTTTCATCCAATGGCTTAGGCCATCTACAAGGGCTGAGTACACATGTTAAGGGCTGGATTTAATCTACAAGTTTTCATTTTTATGTTGTCCTCATCCAACGACCAAGAATGGAAGAGCACAACTCATCCAAGGGTAGGCACTCAAAGGGCCAAGCAAGGGAGTGCATGGGATTGGTCCTCTTTTTAATCTAAGGGCTGAGGTTATTATAAGGTCTGAGTACACATCTTAAGGACTACTATCATTTGGGAATATGAAATTTTTATGTTGACATGAAAATATCTTAATCTAAGGGACAAGATTGGAGGAGAAAAAATGAAAAAATCCATCCTATGGTGGAGGGGCCATTCGGCCAAGGCTAAGAGAGGGGGGGAATGTTTTATTTTTCCTTAAGTGGCTGAGCATTTGAGAGGGGAGGTCAGTAGCTAATTGAGAAAAAAAAAAGGTTTTTGAAAGAAAGAAAGAAAAGCTTTTTGTTAAGGTAGCCATTCTACTATTGCTACTACATTTTTTCTTCTTCTTCCTCATGCTTTATTTCTTGTTTTCCATGTGATTTCCTACCATTTTTTTTACATCTTTCTTGTTATTCTTGCTTTTCAAAAAATAAATAAAACAATGGTTAGGCTTCATGATCTTGATGAAAATCAAGTGATAATGGTTAGGGTGGGCTTTGTCCAATATACCAACCATGGAGCTCATCTCCATATTTTTTTCTTACCTTAGTTATTTTTTATGATTTTGAGATTGAAAAGGCTTCATGGCCTTGATGAAAATCAAGAGATAATGGTTAGGGGGCTTTGTCCAATGTACCAACCATGGAACTCATCTCTTTGTTAGTTATTTGCTTACTTTAACTTGCTTATTTCTATTATTGTTTATCTTTATGTATATTTATATTCTTGCTAACCATCTTGTTCTTTTGACTTATGTCATATTTTTGCATCTTGGGGCTATTGTCATATAGTTTAGGCCATTTCCATTTTTCATATCATCTTCCATAGCATTTATTTAGGTCATTTTACATGACATTTCTCACAACACTTTGGTTCCTAGGCCATTCGGCCATGTGCATTTTCTTTAAGCATTAGTCCATTTTCATAGGCCATGTTATTCTTCCATGACATTTAGACATTAGGCCATTTTCATATGCCATGCCATTTCACATGTTATTTAGCCTTAGGCCATTTTTATTATTAAATTTCATTTAAGTTTAGGTCATTTTGTTATTCTATGTCATTTTACATGTCATTTAGCTTTAGACCATTTTCATATGCCATGTTATTTTTCCATGACATTTAGACATTAGGCCATTTTCATATGCCATGTCATTTCCCATGTCATTTAGGCACTAGGCCATTTTCATTATTTTAATGTCATTTACCATGTCATTTAGACTCTAGTTCATGCATGTTAAGTTAGGATATCATTTATTGCCATGCAAACTCATGCTAGGCATTTAGGTTATTTATGCCATGCATTTTCCATATCACTTAGGCTTTAAACCATGCTTTTCATGCATTCATTTTGCTGTATTTTCATGCATTTCATGTCATGCCACATGATTTATTATGACTTAGGCCAATCAATGGCTCAAAGTCATGCTCACTTGAGCATACTTGTGAAAAATTAAAGGGTTGTCAAAATGATTACTCTACCTTTGTGATGTTTTTTTTACTTAGCCAATTCTTGTCTAACTTTTTAAAAGGGTTAGCTACTGTTTGTGGGTCTTTAGGAGAGTCCCTAACATTTTTACTTTTATTTTTAAATGATTTTATCAAAGGCAAAAAAATGTGTTTTGGCAAAACAGTTTTTCATCCAGTACTTGTACTTTCCCAATTTTTTTGGGCAGTCATATATTAATCAGTGTAGACACCTAATTTTGCTCGGACCACTAAAACAAGTATGTTTTCTTCCTAAATTGATGTTTCAGAATGTAAAAAGATTTTTTTCATCCTGCAGGTGGTACTCCGAGACTTAGTTTAAGAGGGCGAGCATAAAAAGTCAAACTTGAAAAAAGTCAACCCCGCAAAGTCAACTGTTGAAAACGTCAACCCACTTTCAAAATCAAGATTTGAAGTTTAATTAAAAAATGGTGAAGGAATTTTGATAATCCGAGGTCTACATTGAAAGATATGGAGTTCGGAAGTTGGGTTATGCAGATTCAGTAGAAAGGAAACCCTAATCCGAGAAATTCGGGTAAAAGTGCTTAAATGATCGAAATGGTCGAAATTGAAGGTTCCAAATGAAAGATAAGCACTGACTACGGGTAATGGAGAAGCCACTTGAAAGAAAAACTGAAAGAAAAGTCAATCCGGGAGAAAACCGAGAATTAGGGTTTTTGGTGGATTTCGGTGAAATTGGGAAGAATTACAGAAATGGCTCGACTTGGTAAGGCCAAAGCCCCAATGGATGAGGAATGATTAAAAAGGGATAGCCCAAGGCTCAGTTTGAAGAAAATCTGAAAAACGGACTTGTTTTGAGCAAAACCGGGTTTCGGAGGTAAAAGGGCAAAATTGGAAAATTTGGCAAAAATAGCAAATGGATTTCGAAAATTCTGAATATTTGAAAATCTCATACTTAAATCATTTGGAAGAGATTGCTGAAAGAAAATCTTGATTCGGAGATCGTTTGCAAAATGGCCAAATCCCGGGTCTCTAATGTAGAAATTCAAAAAGATAAATCCCGGGAAAATAGCAAATGGACTCCAAAAATTCTGAAAATTTTCAAATCTCATTTTTAAATTATTTGGAAGAGATTGGCAAAAGAAAATCTTGATTCGGAGTTCATTTGCAAAATGGCCAAATCCCGGGCCTCCTATACAGTAATTCAAGCTAATAAATCCCGAAAAAATACCAAATGAGTTCCAAAAATTATGAAAACTTCCAGATCACACTTTTAAATTATTTGGAAGAGATTGGTGAAGAAAGATCTTGATTTGGAGCTCGTTTAAAAAATGGTAAAATGTGGGGGCATGAAAGGCATTTTTGAAAGAAAAAATCCAAATAAATAGCAAATGGACTCGGAAAATTTTGAAAACATCCATATTTCAATATTTTATTATTTTGAAAGTATTAAAAAAATAAAATTTGAATTTGGAGTTCGTTTGCTATTTATTTGCATCCGGGGGGCAAAACGGTTATTTTACCCAAGCAACCGAAAAGGGCTTTTTTGGCCTTTCAAAAAATCAAACTTGGACTGGAAAAGAGAGTGCTGGCCTGCCTAGGCCCAAAGGAGGGAAGAAGCTTTTGATTTTTCAATCAAAAGGCCAAAAATTAAGAGTTAGAGATTTTTTTTATCAAGCCATTGTAATTAAGCCACATGGGCCAATGCATGAAGAGGGAGAGTGTCAACATTATTCTTGAACGGCTGTAATTATGGATAGCTGATGGCCTA
Organism: Fremontodendron californicum; assembly: GCA_030761205.1. Taxonomy (NCBI): domain Eukaryota; kingdom Viridiplantae; phylum Streptophyta; class Magnoliopsida; order Malvales; family Malvaceae; genus Fremontodendron; species Fremontodendron californicum. Next base: position 9,008,194 of record JAULJL010000036.1, read on the forward strand.
ATCTAAGAGTGATAATTTCATGATTTTTCACCTTGAATCACTAGCCCTTGGATGGAAATTGGCTGGAGTAAAAATGACAACATCCTAGGAAGGAGAGAGGTAAAATTCTGCCAGCACTATAGGGGGGATTCTGATTTTTTATTTTTAGCACTTCATTTTTTCATTTCTCTCTTGGTTTTTGCTTAGTTTTCTCTCCTTGGATGAAAGCAAAAAGAAAAGTTTAGAAGAGAAAGGAAAGTTTGAAGAGAAAAAGCTTGAAAAATAGCTTCTTGAGGTTGCTTTTAGCACCAACTCTTGCACTTTCTTGATTTTCCATTCTTGTTTTTGCTGTTTTGATTATTATTTTGGTGAGTTTTCTTTTTAAATAAGTTTTTTTTATGTTCTTTTTAAGTTCTTTCTTCATCTTTTTCTTAAACAAGTTTTTTACAATTTTTTTTCTTATTTTCTTACCATGGCCGAATAGCCCAGATTTTCTGTTTTTGTAGTTGCCGTTTTGGTTGGATTTATCATGTTATTTTTGTTATTTTTTTAGTCTTGATGCTTTAAATATTCTTCTACTACATATACTTGAAACTTGTTTTAATTTGGTTGCTTGTTTGTTGCCATTTATGAGTTTATTATCATGTTCTTGCATTTTTAATTTTCTGTTTTCATAATGGTTAAATTTGTTGATATTTTATGTTTTGTAATCCATGTGTTTGTGAAAATGCTTGTTAGTTTTAATATCTCTACTTTGTGTTTGCATGATTTGAGTGTTATATTTTAGTTGAGCATGTTAGTATATCAAGTGTTTGTGAAAATGCTTGTTATTTTAATATCTCTACTTTGTGTTTGCATGATTTGAGTGTTATATTTTAGTTGAGCATGTTAGTATATCAAGTGTTTGTGAAAATGCCATGCTTGTTTGGAACCTTAGGCCATTCGGCCACTTCATGTATTTGGCATTGTGTGTGCATTTTTGCTATGTTAGTTGATAGGTTTGTATTTGCATGACATTTGATTGAGTATTTAGTTTAAGTATATCAAGTGTTTGTGAAAATGCCATGCTTGTTTGGAACTTTAGGCCATTCGGCTACCTCATTATTTTGCCTTGTGTTTGCATTTTTGATATGTTAGATGATAGGTTTGCATTTTCATGACACTTGGTTGTGTTTGTGGTTTAAGCATGCCTTGTGTTTTTGTTATTGCCATGCTTATTTTAGTTGTTAGGTTTGCTTTATTTTGCCATGCATGTCCATGCATTTTAGACCTAGGTTGCATTAAATGCCACGCAAGTTCATTTAGGTCTAGGTCACTATATTGATGCCATGCATTTTTTCATGACATTTAGGTTAAAAACCATGCATTTCATGCATCATATTTGCTGTGTTTTTCATGCATTTCATGTCCATGCCACTTGACTAATGACTTAGGCCAATTAATGGTTCAAAGTCATGCTCTCTTGAGCACACTTGTGGAAAATTAAGGTTTGTCAAATTGATTATTCTATCTTTGTGATTTTTTTACTTAGCCAATTTTTATCTAACTTTTAAAAAGTCCTAGCTACTGTTTGTGAGTCATTTTGTGAGTCTTAAATATTTTTACTTTGATTTTTAAATGATTTTATCAAAGGCAAAAATGTATTTTGGCAAAACAGTTTTTTCACCCAGCACTCGTACTTTCCCGATTTTTCTGGCATTCATCTTTAATCAAAAAATTAAGATGATTTTTCCCTTGTAGTTTTACATGTCCTAAGTCTCCAGTATTTTTTTAGTTTTTTTTTTTTTGAATTTTTAAAAATAGGATAAAAAATCGTGGCTTAAAACTGGACAGTGGAGTCAGAATTGAATTTGAAGAAAATCATTTTTCTGTTTTGGTTAAGTTACCTAGAGGGGGCTGATTAGGAAGTTTAGCTACTGACTTAGGGTAGTTTCTAAGCCTTTTTAAACTCTAAAAATGATTTTTTAAGTCTCAGGTTAAGGGTGGTCAAGTCTGGGATTTTAAACTTAGGAAATTAGAGCCATTTAAAAAGGGGTTTAGCTAAGTTTCTGTTTTTAAATTTAAAGCTTTTCAAAATTGTTTTCAAACAATCACAAAGTATTTTGGTTTTAGAATATTTAATTTGACATATTTTCCTAAGGTAGCCGGATATCTTTTTAGATATATGGATTTCCTTAATTAAAGGAAAAAAAAATACATTTTCATGCATTGCATTTTCCATGTTCATGCATTTTATATAATATGTGATTTTTGCTATGGTAATTTCTATGATATTGTTATGATTTTGAGTTATGCTATATTGTTTATTATATGATTTGGAATATTTCATGATATCCTATGCTTTTTAATTAGTTATTTTTGTCATATTATTTAGCATATACTATGTTCATGCATTATTATTTTCATTTTTATTTTCATGCATATTATATGATAGCATTATTTTAGATTTTATGTCATTTAAATTATATGCCATATCATTCATATTTGCCATGTCATTTAAATTATTTCATCTCATATAATATATATTATGTTACCTAGGTCATTTCATGTAGAATATATTATGTTACTTAGATCATTTCATTTAGGATATATTATTATGTCATTTAGGATATTTTATTTCATTTAGAATATATCATATGACTTAGGATATTACATTTCATATAGAATATATTATGTTACCTAGGTCATTTCATTTTATTTAGAATATATCATATAACTTAGGATATTTCATTTCATTTAGAATATGCTAAGACATATGAATTATATCATATCATTTAGGTTGCATTATATTATTTAGATTTTGCTATGTCATTTTATTTATGTCATGCATATACATATTCATTTCTTTTAAATGTTTTCAAAAAAGGTAATGATTTTCAATAAAATAAAGATATTCTCGAGTTAAAATAATTCATGAGTTCTCTGCCGGGTTTGTTGGGGAGGATATCATCAATTATCATTAATAACGGAATATCTTCCTCAAAATGAGAATGATTCGGAAACTTTTCCAAAAATAATAAAATTTTTTATATTTTGCCACGTTTGTTGGGGAATATAGGAAAATTTTGAATTTATAAATTCCGGATCATTTTCAATTAAAAATGGAATTATTTTTTCTTTAAATTGGGAATTAACTTGAAATACTAAATTTGAAACCAACTTTTTATCGAGACTTGAGATAACACATGATTAATAAGGTACTGTTTTATACGGGCGTTGTGGGGGTGCTAATCCTTCCCCACATGTAACCGAGTCCCGAACCCGTTTCTTTGATTTCTCTGGTTTAAAACGCAGACTTGAAATTAGGTTTAAAAATGTTTTAATTAATTTTAAAATATTTTATAAAACCGATTGGCCGATCACACCTAGCTAAAAAAGATTGGTGGCAACTCCATGTCTTTTTTAAGGTCATTTTCAAAACCTTCATTTTTTAGAGGAATTAAGTCGACTTTTTCTCGGTTTTTAATGTCACGCTTAACGAATAATAAAGTCTTGCGATGAGACTCGTTATTTTTTAGGTTGCGACAGCTTGGCGACTCCACTGGGGACATGTAGAGAGTTAGGCCTAAAATTAGTTGTGTGTTATCAAAATCTCGGTTTTGTTGGTTTAATTGGTATTTAATTTTAATTCCCACATTTTTTTTATATAAGGAGAATTTTGAAAATAATAAAATGTTATGTTCATACTCATGTGCATGCATTTTATTATTGTTCTCTAGTTATTTAAGGTTGTATATTATAATTGCTTATTCGTTAATGCGTTACACTATTCTTGATTTTTTTTTTATAAATAGTTGGGGCATTTAGAATAAGGGGTGCAGAATAGGTGGTGAAAGGTTTGTTGTTCCTCCACACACAGCACACGTCCATTTGCATATCATGAGCCCTATACACGGGTTTCGTCCTTTTAGGTGGGAGCAAAGCAACTAAGCCTTCGTGATTAACAATCCGCATGGGCTAGTGAAACACTTCCGGAGTATTAAATTACCTAAGCCTTCGTGATTAACAATCCGCATGGGCTAGGGAAATAGACTCTAACGAATTGAACCCGCTTTTATCGGGGTGCCTTACTAGCCTTCATCGACGACAGTGGGGAGAAATTTGGGGTCTTTAGAACCGATTCACCCTCATATAGTGAACATAGGCAAAGCCATGCTGGATTTCTGTTAGATATATCGAAGACAGGAACACATGGAGAGATATTTCTAAACCTTTTGTTACCTATTTTACACTCTGAATAAGTGTGGTTGATCGGGCAACGATGTACGCACATCGCCCTTAATAAATGTGATACTCCGCCTCGAAGGCATCATGATGCTTAAATAAGCAGATACTGTTGGGGCAAGTGTTCACTAATTTTTTTTTTAAATTGAAAATAAAAATCATTTTTCAAGAATTTTTGCATTTTGCACATTTCATGTATGTGTGAATAGAGCATGTACATTTTGGTTGTATTATTGATCTCGTTTTTGCAATAAATGGATGGTGATAATAATCTCATTTGATGATTTCATAAAACCGGTAGTGTTACATGAACATTTGCATATTGTACCATAGTAGGATCCACTACTCCGAAATTCTTTTGAAAATAATATGATTGGTTTTTCATAGAAAAAACATGTTTAAAAAAAATCATAAATTTGGAGGCAAATCTTGCATAATGAGATTTTTGAATAATTAAGATTTAGGTCTCACCAATTTCGTGTAATCATTGGTCATACCTTTGTGTTAATTCATTTTTCTTTACATGTATCATTTTGACATCATTTTACAGTCCTTACATGCATGGTTATTCATTGTAGAGTATGTTTATGACATGCATATTCATTATTTGTATATACCTGTAGATCAATTTATTCATTTTTTTAATGCATCATATTGGCATCAGAGTTGCACCCATAGCATACATAGTCATCATAATTTTTCTGTATATGTTCATGCATTAATCATCAGTATATTCATGCACATAGGAATAGAGCATGTACATTCATAATTGTATTCTTAATCTCATGACATTTTCATTTGCATGAAAGGGGTTCGAGATATGAGGAATAAATCGGAGGAACGATTGGGTGCTTTGGAACGCAATCAAGAGGAATGTGGACATGAAATTCGGGAAGTGAAAGAACAACTCGTCAAATTGCTGAAAATGTTTGAGGATATGGGTAAGAGTAAAGAGGAACTTTCTCAGGGCTCTGCATCGCCTTTGGATCAACCAAAACCATTAGGTCCAGAACATACAATCCTTGCTGGATCCTGTGCTTGTCAATGCCACAAAGGTTGCAATCCCGATGAAATTATGGACAAAATCGTGAAAATGATTAAACCTAAAAGCCTGATACCAAAGATAGAAACCTCAAATCCAGTACCATACCTGCAAACTGTTCTAGGTCCAAACTAGTATCCCCACCCTACTATGGTCCAATCGTCCATTGCGATGATCACTACGGGACCCATGAATCCCACTCCATTACCATCAATTGGCAGTTCATATTGCTTCCCTCATCAATCACCTTATCCAGCATCTGGGATAGGAACCTCGAGCTATGTACAACCTCCAAAGGCCCCGTGTCCAAATCCATGCCCTTACCATGCTGTTCCGCCACATCTCCATGTAAACACTCTGGTTCGGACTTTAGTGCCGCCACCAAGTGCCCCAACTCCTAGGCCATTTGTGACTAAGAAACGGCCCCAGGATAAGACCCAAAGGCATTTTGATCCCTTTCCAATCAGCTATCGAGAGCTTCTCCCTATACTGATCCAAAATCACATGGTTGCATGTGTCCCATTGAAACCCTTGTTACCACCATATCCAAAGTGGTATAATCCAAATGCAAGATGTGGTTATCACTGTGGAATCGTTGGCCATAGCATTGAAGACTGTATGGCCTTCAAAAAGAAAGTGCAATCTCTTATAAATGCCAAGTGGTTGGATCCAACGACACTGATTGATAGAGGGCTGGGAAAGCGTCATTAGGATTGGGAGATTTATAGCATTGAGGTGGAAAAAATCTTATATGATGTAATAGGATTTCACTTTTTCAATAGCCGGCTCTTATAGCCTTAGGATGCTAGGAAGAATAAAGTGCTTGTAAAAGATAGTTTTAACTATTGCTCAGATTTTGTAAAACATGGTTTATACCATTATGAACGTTGATATGGGAATGAATTGATTATGTTTCAAATTTATGAGAGGTTGATGATTAAGTTCCCCCGATTCTTATTTCCTCCGTGATATCTTCCCCTTTGCATTTTGCATCCGATCAATTATTTGTCATACCATACATTCATACATGTATCATGTTAGCATCAGGTTGCATTCATGCATTCATAATCAGCATGATTTTTCTGTGTATATCCAGGCATTAATTTGTTTATTCTTTACATGCATCATGTTGACTTTGGGTTGCATTCATGACAAACATAGTCAGCATGATTTCTTTGTATATGCTCATGCATTAATCTGTCATATTAACATTAGGATGCATTCATGACATACATAGTCAGCATGATTTTCTTTGTATATACTCTGTATCAATTATTCATTGTTTACATGTATCATAATTGACATCATGTTGCATTCATAGGGTATATGATCATTCATTGGGAAATACGCTAAAATGTACATGATCAGTCATTGCATATATCCATGCGTTGATTTGTTTATTCTTTGCTTGCAACATGTTGGCATCGTGATTACATTTATTACATATATGGTCATCATGTTTCCACTATACATGTCCATACATCATATTGTTTAGGCTTCACGTGCATCAAATTGCATTCATGGCTCCTTCATCATGAGATGCACTTTGGGGGAATAAAACAGAAGTTGGCTTGGCTTTAAGAGTCTTTGAAAGAATTTCTATTTCAAATCAGAGGTATAAGAAGTACTGAGTACCCTTTTAATACAGGCTAGTGCTATGGAGAATGAACAAGTTGCCCGAATAGAAAGAATGAAAAAGGTACAGGAAGAATTGCGGGAACAGCTGGCAAAGTCTCAAGCAGAATCTAAAGATCAGATGATTAAATTGATGGAGCTAATATCCACCGTAATCAAGGGACACACTGAAAACTTGGCTGCTAGAGAAGGGTTAGAGGCACAAAAGGGTCAGAATGAGGTCGTAATGATGGATGCCCAGAACATAGTTAACCTCGTTAATGTCTTAAATTCAGATAATCCAGCTGAACAGGCAAAGATGAAAATGGTTAATGAGGTAGAGTTGGCAGATTCCCAAGGGAAATATCAGTTGCTAGATGAAAGGCTCCGGGCAGTAGAAAATACAGACGTATTCGGGAGTGTGGAGGCGAAAGAACGATGCTTGGTCTTCGATTTAGTCATCCATCCTAAATTCAAGGTCCCTGACTTTGTGAAATATGACGGGACGACTGATCCGTCAGCCCATATCACTATGTTCTGCCAAAATATGACAAGTTATATAGATAATGATAAGCTTCTGATCCACTACTTTCAGGATAGCCTCAGCGGGTCCGCAATTAGGTGGTATAGTCAGTTGAGCAAGGATCAGATTCGCTCTTGGAATGATTTGGCTAGGGCTTTTCTAAACCAGTACAAGCATGTGACTGGCATGACACCTGACTGTCTCACTTTGCAAAATATGGAGAAAAAGGTTACTGAGAGCTTCAAAGAGTATGCTTAGAGGTGGAGGAACGTGGCCACCCAAGTACAACCGCCTTTAACTCAGAAGGAAACCACTGTCCTTTTTGTGAATACACTAAAGGCTCCATACTACGATAGACTTGTTGGCAACACCACGAAGAATTTTTTGGATATGGTAATCTCCGGGGAAATGATTGAAAATACAATCAAGGCCGGGAAACTCGAAGGAGGTAAAATATTTAATGCAGAGAGAAACAGGTCGTCCAAAAAGAAAGAGAAAGATGTCCAAGCCATGAGAGACTTTGCCACGTATGTTCTGGCTACTTCATACCCACCACCCTATCCTTCTATAATTATGTAGCCCAGGGTTCATACTTATATCCAATGGCCTCTCAGAATCCAGTAAATTTTCAACCTTTTGTCAGTCAAAGGAAATCAAAGAATATCCAAAAAAGAGATCAGTTTGAGTCACTCCCCATGTCTTACTCTGAACTATTGTCCTAGCTGGTCGAAAAGCAACTCCTCACCAAAGTTCAAGTGGAGCCTATCCAACCCCCATATCCAAGTTGGTATGACGAGAATGCATATTGTGATTATCATTCTGGGATTCGGGGACATTCCACAAAAAATTGCTTATGTCTGAAACGGAAGGTTCAAGCAATCATCAATAAAGGACAGTTAAATTTGGGGAAGAATCAAAGGTTAGACAGCGTGGAGAATCTGCTGAATGGGAATGATGAGACCATTATGGATGTCATAATAGGGGAAGAATATGGAAAGGTATAAAAGAGTACCGAGCAATAGCCAGCTTGAATTAGGGAAAACATGTCAAGGGGAAGTTTTTATGCATTTAGTTTCAGACCTTTTGATGAAAACACTTGTCTCATGTCGACATTCATAAGAATTAAATGAATTTTGATTTTTAAAAGCTTTGTGTTTGTTGTGTTTTAACAATAATTGGAAAAAAAGGGAGCATTAAGGAAGTTTTAGTAATGGATAGTCTCAAGAAGATTGATGATCATTGTTACAAATGAGCCAATACCTTCTCCCCTCTCCTTTAGGTTTTCCTAAGCCTAAATCTCTTAAACCATGAACACTTGAAAGACCTAATGCTTCAAGGAATGTGAATGATTGAACTTCATAAAACCATTGTCATCATAGAATAAGCAAAGATGTAGATCCTAGTCTAGGTTATGAACAAAGGAACGAACTTTTCAAAAAATTTTTGAACTCCTTGAAATTCAAACAAATGAGACTTTCTTTCAAGAATTTAGATCATGGTAATTTGGTCTGTGTCAAGGTTGTGCCAAAACCATTCATGTCATTTTCAACAAACCACAAAACACTGCCCAAACATCACTTCATGATTGACACCCTGGGACACAATGATTAAACTAGATTATCCCTTGTCCCAGAGAAAACCCGTTTTTGGGTCATATTTTCCTTGTCTCTTCAAAGAACTCAGATTTGAAATTCAGTCTTTTCAGTATAGACCTAGATTTAATATGTTCCTCGTTGATACAAATTCTCATGGTTAATCAAATTGGGGCATCATATGTGGAAATGATGGATACATGGTGAATAAGGATGGACTAATGCATGAATCATTGGGGCATGCGATGAAAAATGAAAAATGAAAAAATTTGTGATATCATGCATATGAGAATTCGGATGATTCCAAAGTGCAAAATGAAATTTTGAATATCTATTTCCCCTAGGGATTGCTTTTCAATGTGAATATTCGTGCTTGACATGAGAATTGGCCATCTTTCATATCCTTTTCACAAGAAGAAATTATCCATAGTCACCCATTTTGAACCAAAAAAATTCTTTCTTCTTTGAACCCTGATCAAGGATCACCCTCTACATTGGGGGGCAAATGCGAGGAAAGATCTTTTTAAAGATCATTGAGAAATGAGTCCTAGCTCAAAGACAGATACAAAGCAAATAGAGCGTCGAATGGATACGGGCTCACTCTGTCAAAGAAAAAGAAAAGGAAAAGATGGCGAAATGAAAGCCAAGAAAAACAAAAGAAAAACACACCAAAAAAAAAGTGTGTGAAAAAGCGATGGCAAATAAAAGCCAAAAGCAAGGAAGAAAAAAGAGCAAAGTCAAAAGGAATGAAAAAGTCCAAAAGAGATAAATGTTTCAAAGAGAATCCTCCTCAAAGAAATGACCCTTGATCTGATTACCCTCAAACACAGATTTTGGGCCTATTTATCCTTTCTTTCTGAACCCCGAACCATGGCCTACGTTACGTGCTTTAAAAGTCCATTTTGATCAAGCATGAATATTTAACTTGAAAGGCTTTTCCTCAGATTTTATCCCATCTCATCTAATTATCATTTCACTAAGGAAGAATTTAGAATTCTCAAATGCATGGTAGAACAACAAAAAAGAAAGCACAAAAATAGAAAGAATGAGACTCTAGGGCGAAAACCCAAAAAAAAAAAAGGGCGGTCTAGAGTGAAATGGAAGAAGTGGTCATTGAGGAACATCTAGGAATTCCTGAACCTCCCAAATTGTCAGCACTCATTCGGAGGATTGTCTTCAAAAAACTGAAAAAAATTCCTCCAAAATTAAACTTTCCGGTTTAAACATCCCGACTTATCTTGACGCTTGTCAAAATACCTTGGTATGGAAACTAAAAGAATGTTGAATTTGTTTAGTTCTCAATGAATTCATGATTTATAAAACCTGTTCCATTTGTGAGCCTAGAAGGGACATACATTTTGTTGTGAAGTTTTCTTTGATCAACCAAAATCTTGTTGTACCAAGCCTTTCCAATTCAGATTGACACTTAGGGAAATTTCTAACAGTGATCATCAGTCTTCAAAAGATTCATACATCACACACTGTGGGGTTAATATTTTTGGCTCAGAAGTTGTTATTAGATGAGCAAAATTGTTTTTCAAAAAGGGAAAATAAAAATATTTTTGAAATACCCATTTTTTATGATAACATGAGATAAAGGTTTTTCTAACTCAAAGGTGTGGAACTATTAGGGTTAACCTTGACTTCCAAATATGAGAAGAAGAAATAAAACTCAGCAAGCAGACTACTGTCAATAAGAGTTTGAGAACTGTTGGGGCAAAGAGAATAGCCAAAGGTTGAAAGATGAATTGAAGATATACTCTGATTTGAAGAAGAAAAATGAATTGGAAAGGCTGAGTCAAAATCTAGAAAAGTGATCAGGGGCATTTGCATCACTCATGAGCATTCATCTATTTATTAAACTTCGCATCTGCACCGTGTCAGCAAGAATTTGCATAATTCATGAGTATTCGTATTTTTATTATTCCATGAGCATTTGCATTCGCATCATCTCAAGCAAGTGCATCATTTCTAGGATCATTGTATCTTCATTGTAGCTGCAATTACACCATTCATGAACCACTCACATGAATATGATTCGTAGGGATATTTGCATCCGCATTTAGAAACATTTGCATCAATCCAAGATATCTGTATCATTTCAATTCCTTGGTTTCATCCATATCTTTTTCAATTTCATGGTTTTACCCATGCCTTCAAATTCCTTGGTTTCATCCAGATCTCTTTCAATTTCATGGTTTCACCCATGCCTTCAAATTCCTTGGTTTCATCCAGATCTCTTTCAATTTCATGGTTTCACCCATGCCTTCAAATTCCTTGGTTTCATCCAGATCTCTTTCAATTTCATGGTTTCACCCATGCCTTCAAATTCCTTGGTTTCATCCAGATCTCTTTCAATTTTATGGTTTCACCCATGCCTTCAAATTCCTTGGTTTCATCTAGGTCTTTTTCAAATTTCATGGTTTTACCCATGCCTTTAAATTCCTTGGTTTCATCCAGATCTCTTTCAATTTTATGGTTTCGACCATGCCTTCAATTCCCTGGTTTCATCCAGGTCTTTTTCAATTTTCGGATTCACCCATGCCGGTAAGGTTAGCACAAGATAGGATAAGACCCCGAGACCATCGTCGAGGTCTTTTCTTCTCTTGCAAATCGAACCCGTTTCCTTAAGACTGGTCGAGCCTTGATTAGTCAGGGAATTCAATTTAAGGACAAAATCTTCAATTTACAGCTTTTTCAAAAACAAAAAAAAACAAAAACAAAAACAAAATGAAAAAATGAAAAAAGATGAAAAAGAAAAAGAAAAAGAAAACCCCTTTCCCTTTCCTTCACATGTGATTTCACTAACCGTACAAAATTAGTGTTGGTTTATCTTTGCCTAATTCCTGATTCTCCGCAATAGCCAAAGAGGGGCAGCTGTAGACACCTAATTTTGTCCGGACCACTAAAACAAGTATGTTTTCTTCCTAAATTGATGTTTCAGAATGTAAAAAGAATTTTTTTCATCCTGCAGGTGGTACTCCGAGACTTAGTTTAAGAGGGAGAGCATAAAAAGTCAAACTTGAAAAAGTCAATCCCGAAAAGTCAACCCCGAAAAGTCAACGGTTGAAAAAGTCAACCTATTTTCAAAATCAAGATTTGAAGTTCAATTGAAAAATGGCGAAAGAATTTTGATAATCCGAGGTCTACATTGAAAGATATGGAGTTCGGAAGTTGGGTTATGCAGATTCAGTAGAAAGGAAACCCTAATCCGGGAAATTTAGGGACAAATGCTTAAACAATCGAATTGGTCAAAATTGAAGGTTCCAAATGAAAGATAAGCACTGACTACGGGTAATGGAGAAGCCACTTGAAAGCAAAACTGAAAGAAAAGTCAATCCGGGAGAAAACCGAGAATTAGGGTTTTTGGTGGATTTCGGTGAAATTGGGAAGAATTACAGAAATGGCCCGACTTGGTAAGGCCAAAGCCCCAATGGATGAGGAATGATTAAAAAGGGATAGCCCAAGGCACAGTTTGAAGAAAATCTGAAAAACGGACTTGTTTTGAGCAAAACCGGGTTTCGGAGGTAAAAGGGCAAAATTAGAAAGTTTTGGAAAAATAGCAAATGGATTCCAAAAATTCTGAAAATTTGCAAATCTCATTCTTAAATAATTTGGAAGAGATTGGCGAAAGAAAATCTTGATTCGGAGTTCGTTTGCAAAATGGCCAAATCCCGAGTCTCTTATGTAAAAATTCAAGAAGATAAATCCCGGGAAAATAGCAAATGGACTCCAAAAATTCTAAAAATTTGTAAATATCATTTTTAAATTATTTGGAAGAGATTGGCAAAAGAAAATCTTGATTCGGAGTTCATTTGCAAAATGGCCAAATCCCGGGCCTCCTATGCAGTAATTCAAGCAGATAAATCCCGAAAAAATACCAAATGAGTTCCAAAAATTATGAAAACTTACAGATCACAATTTTAAATTATTTGGAAGAGATTGTTGAAGAAAAATCTTGATTTGGAGCTCGTTTAAAAAATGGTAAAATGTGGGGGCATGAAAGGGTATTTTTGGAAGAAAAAATCCAAATAAATAGAAAATGGACTAGGAAAATTTTGAAAACTTCCAGAATTCAATATTTTATTATTTTGAAAGTATTAAAAAAATAAAATTTTAATTTGGAGTCCGTTTTCCATTTATTTGCATCCGGGGGACAAAACGGTCATTTTACCCAAGCAATCGAAAATGGCTTCTTTTGGCCATTCAAAAAATCAGACTTGGGCTAGAAAAGAGAGTGTTGGCCTGCCAAGGCCCAAAGGAGGGAAGAAGCTTCTGATTTTTCAATCAAAAGGCCAAAAATTAAGAGTTAGTTAGAGATTTTTTGATCAAGCCATTGTAATTAAGCCACATGGGCCAATGCATGAAGAGGGAGAGTGTCAACATTATTCTTGAACAGATGTAATTATGGAAAGCTGATGGCCTAATCTAAGGGTGATAATTTAATTATTTTTCACCTTGAATCACTAGCCCTTGGATGGAAAATGGTTGGAGTAAAAATGACAACATCCTAGGGAGGAGAGAGGTAAAATTCTGCCAGCACTATAGGGGGGATTCTGATTTTTTATTTTCAGCACTTCATTTTTTCATTTCTCTCTTGGTTTTTGCTTAGTTTTCTCTCCTTGGTTGAAAGCAAAAAGAAAAGTTCAGAAGAGAAAGGAAAGTTTGAAGAGAAAAAGCTTGAAAAATAGCTTCTTGAGGTTGCTTTTAGCACCAACTCTTGCACTTTCTTGATTTTCCATTCTTGTTTTTTCTGTTTTGATTATTATTTTGGTGAGTTTTCTTTTTAAAAAAGTTTTTTTTATGTTCTTTTTAAGTTCTTTCTTCATATTTTTCTTAAACAAGTTTTTTACAATTTTTTTTCTTATTTTCTTACCATGGCCGAATAGCCCAGATTTTCTGTTTTTGTAGTTGCTGTTTTGGTTGGATTTATCATGTTATTTTTGTTATTTTTTTAGTCTTGATGCTTTAAATATTCTTCTACTACATATACTTGAAGCTTGTTTTAATTTGGTTGCTTGTTTGTTGCCATTTATAAGTTTATTATCATGTTCTTGCTTTTTTAATATTTTGTTTTCATAATGTTTAAATTTGTTGATATTTTATGTTTTGTAATCCATGTGTTTGTGAAAATGCTTGTTAGTTTTAATATCTCTACTTTGTGTTTGCATGATTTGAGTGTTATATTTTAGTTGAGCATGTTAGTATATCAAGTGTTTGTGAAAATGCTTGTTAGTTTTAATATCTCTACTTTGTGTTTGCATGATTTGAATGTTATATTTTAGTTGAGCATGTTAGTATATCAAGTGTTTGTGAAAATGCCATGCTTGTTTGGAACCTTAGGCCATTCGGCCACTTCATGTATTTGGCATTGTGTGTGCATTTTTGCTATGTTAGTTGATAGGTTTGTATTTGCATGACATTTGATTTAGTATTTAGTTTAAGTATATCAAGTGTTTGTGAAAATGCCATGCTTGTTTGGAACCTTAGGCCATTCGGCTACCTCATTTATTTTGCCTTGTGTTTGCATTTTTGATATGTTAGATGATAGGTTTGCATTTTCATGAAATTTGGTTGAGTTTGTAGTTTAAGCATGCCTTGTGTTTGTGTTATTGCCATGCATATTTTAGTTGTAGGTTTGCTTTATTTTGCCATGCATGTCCATGCATTTTAGACCTAGGTTGCATTAAATACCATGCAAGTTCATTTAGGTCTAGGTCACTATATTGATGCCATGCATTTTTTCATGACATTTAGGTTAAAAACCATGCATTTCATGCATCATATTTGCTGTATTTTTCATGCATTTCATGTCCATGCCACTTGACTAATGACTTAGGCCAATTAATGGTTCAAAGTCATGCTCTCTTGAGCACACTTGTTGAAAATTAAGGTTTGTCAAATTGATTATTCTACCTTTGTGATTTTTTTACTTAGCCAATTTTTATCTAACTTTTAAAAAGTCCTAGCTACTGTTTGTGAGTCATTTTGTGAGTCTTAAATATTTTTACTTTGATTTTTAAATGATTTTATCAAAGGCAAAAATGTATTTTGGCAAAACAGTTTTTTCACCCAGCACTCGTACTTTCCCGATTTTTCTGGGCATTCATCTTTAATCAGAAAATTAAGCTGATTTTTTCTCTTGTAGTTTTACATGTCTTGAGTCTCCAGTATTTTTTTATGTTTTTTATGAATTTTTAAAAATAGGATAAAAAATCGTGGCTTAAAACTGGACAGTGGAGTCAGAATTGAATTTGAAGAAAAATCATTTTTCTGTTTTGGTTAAGTTACCTAGAGGGGGCTGATTAGGAAGTTTAGCTACTGACGTAGGGTAGTTTCTAAGCCTTTTTAAACTCTAAAAATGATTTTTTAAGTCTCGGGTTAAGGGTGGTCAAGTCCGGGATTTTAAACTTAGGAAATTAGAGCCATTTAAAAAGGGGTTTAGCTAAGTTTCTGTTTTTAAATTTAAAGCTTTTCAAAAAAAAATTCAAACAATCACAAAGTATTTTGGTTTTAGAATATTTAATTTGACATATTTTCCTAAGGTAGCCGGATATCTTTTTAGATATACGGATTTCCTTAATTAAAGGAAAAAATACATTTTCATGCATTGCATTTTCAATGTTCATGCATTTTATATAATATGTGATTTTTGCTATGGTAATTTCTATTATATTGTTATGATTTTGAGTTATGTTATATTGTTTATTATATGATTTGGAATATTTCATGATATCCTATGCTTTTTATTTAGTTATTTTTGTCATATTATTTAGCATATACTATGTTCATGCATTATTATTTTCATTTTTATTTTCATGCATATTATATGATAGCGTTATTTTATATTTTATGTCATTTAAATTATATGTCATATCATTCATATTTTCCATGTCATTTAAATTATTTCATCTCATATAATATATATTATGTTACCTAGGTCATTTCATGTAGAATATATTATGTTACCTAGGTCATTTCATTTAGGATATATTATTATGTCATTTAGGATATTTTATTTCATTTAGAATATATCATATGACTTAGGATATTACATTTCATATAGTATATATTATGTTACCTAGGTCATTTCATTTCATTTAGAATATATCATATAACTTAGGATATTTCATTTCATTTAGAATATGCTAAGACATATGAATTATATCATATCATTTAGGTTGCATTATATTATTTAGATTTTGCTATGTCATTTTATTTATGTCATGCATATACATATTCATTTCTTTTAAATGTTTTCAAAAAAGGTAATGATTTTCAATAAAATAAAGATATTCCCGAGTTAAAATAATTCATGAGTTCTCTGCCGGGTTTGCTGGGAAGGATATCATCAATTATCATTAATAACGGAATATCTTCTTCAAAATGAGAATGATTCGGAAAGTTTTCCAAAAATAATAAAAATTTCTATATTTTACCACGTTTGTTGGGGAATATAGGAAAATTTTGATTTTATAAATTCCGGATCATTTTCAATTAAAAAATGGAATTATTTTTTCTTTAAATTGGGAATTAACTTGAAATACTAAATTTGAAACCGACTTTTTACCGAGACTTGAGATAATACATGATTAATAAGGTACCGTTTTATACGGGCGTTGTGGGGGTGCTAATCCTTCCCCACACGTAACCGAGTCCCGAACCCGTTTCTTTGATTTCTCTGGTTTAAAACGCAGACTTGAAATTATGTTTAAAAATGTTTTAATTAATTTTAAAATATTTTATAAAACCGATTTTAATAGGTGGCCGATTACACCTAGCTAAAAAAGATTGGTGGCGACTCCATGTCTTTTTTAAGGTCATTTTCAAAACATTCATTTTTTAGAGGAATTAAGTCGACTTTTCCTCGGTTTTTAATGTCACGTTTAACGAATAATAAAGTCTTGCGATGAGACTCGTTATTTTTTAGGTTGCGACAATCAGAAAATTAAGCCAATTTGTTCTCGTGTAGTTCTACATGTTCTGAGTCTCCAGTATTTTGTTTAGAGTTTTTTGAATTTTAAAAAATAGGCTAAAAAATTGTGTGTCAAAACCGGACAGTAGAGGCAGTTTTGAATTCAAAAGAAAAACAATTGTTGAATTTGGCTAAGGCATTTAGAGGGGGTTGGTTAGAAGCTTTAGCTACTGTCTTAGGATAGTTTCTAAGTCTTTTTAAACTTTAAAAATGACATCATAAATCTCGGGTTAAGGGTGGTTAAGTCCGGGATTTTAAACTTAGGAAATTAGAGCCATTTTTAAAAGGCTTGGTTAGGGTTTTAAGTTTCATTCAAGTTTTTCTTCAAAATTGTTTTCAAACAATCACAAAGTTTTTTTGTTTTAGAAAATTTAATTTGACATATTTTCCTAAGATAGCCGGATATCTTTTTAGATATACGGATTTCTTTATTTAGAGGAAAAAATATATTTTCATGCATTGCACTTCCCATGTTCATGCATTTTATTTAATATGTGATTTTTGCTATGATATTTTTCTATGGTATTATTATTATTATTTTGATTTACATTTTATGATTTTATATTGTTTGCCATATGGTTTTGAATATTTCATACTATCCTATGCTTTTTATTTTAGTTATTTATTGTTGTCACATTATTTAGCATATACTATGTTCATGCATTTATTATTTTATTTTCTTGCATATTCCATAATAGCATTATATTATGTTTCATGTCATTTCATGTCACTTGATCATATTCCATGTCATTTAGGTTATATTATTTAGAATATATCATGTCATTTAAAATATGCCATATCATTTAAAAATTGCCATGTCATTTAAATCATTTTATTTCATTTCACTTAAAATATACCATGATACTTAGGATTTTTCATTTCATCTAGAATATACTATGCCATTTAAATTATATCATATCATTTAGCTTGCATTATATTATCTAGACTTTGCTATGTCATTTTATTTATGTCACACATGTTCATATTCATTTTTTTAAAATGTTTTGAAAAAGATAATGATTTTCAATAAAATAAAGATATTCCCGAGTTAAAATAATTTATGAGTCCTCTGTCGGGCTTGCTGGGGAGGATATCATCAATTATCATTAATAACGGAATATCTTCTTTAAAACGAGAATGATTCGGAAAATTTTCCAAGTTAATAAAAATCTCTATATTTTGCCACGTTTGTTGGGGAATATAGAAAAATTTTGAATTAATAAATTTCGGATCACTTTCAATTAAAAAATGGAATTATTTTTCTTTAAATTGGGGATTAATTTAAATACCAAATTTAAAACCGACTTTTTACCGAGACTTGAGATAACACACGATTAATAAGATACCATTTTATACAGACGTTGTGGGGTGCTAATCCTTCCCCACACGTAACCAAGTCCCAAACCCGCTTCTTTGATTTCTCTGGTTTAAAACGCAGACTTGAAATTGGTTTTAAAAAATGTTTTAATTAATTTTAAAATGTTTTATAAAACCGGTTTTAATAGGTGGCCGATCACACCTAACCAAAAACGATTGGTCGCGACTCCATGTCTTTTTCAAGGTCATTTTCAAAACCTTCGTTTTTCTAGAGGAATTAAGTCGATTTTTTCTCCTTTTTTTTAATGTCACGCTTAACGAATAATAAAGTCTTGCGATGATACTTGTTATTTTTTTAGGTTGCGATAGTAGGCTTTCATGTTCTTTGCATATCAGCCTTTGGCTTGTCTGCATTAGCAACATAAGATGGCTTTTTCTAAATGCATTTATTTTAAATTAATCAGAAAACAGATTCACATGTATTGTTTTAAAAAAATTTAATGATGAAAACAACAAAATACTTGCAACTTTAGACAAACTTATTCATTTATCTCCATCAACTTTGCCAATAACTTGACCCATAAAAGAAATAAGTCAAACAAAATTAATTAAACTAAAAGGAAAGAAACCTATGCCTGTAAACAAAAAAAAAAAAAAAATTATTGCCCATACTTACAATAGCAACAACTTTGTTCTTAAGGTGATCATTATTGTATTATTCGCGAAACTCCTTCCTAAAATCAAGAAATCAACTTAACAAATTAGATAACAGTAAAGGTAATAGAATTAATGGTAATATTTTGCTAGAGTCCACAATAGAAAGACATTATCACATGAGAATTCATGTTTTCTTACCAAGTATAAAAACAAGTTTGCCACCAGATTCATCTTATAAGAACAAAACTTTGATTCAGTACATATTTTGCTTATCAAGAAGTCAAGGTTGGATATAAAAAATTTGAAAACAGGTGTAGAGTAGATTCCAATTTCCTATTGTATACACATAAGTTCCTTATAGAGTTTCTTTTGTAAATCTAAGAATATAATCTTCTAATCACTAATAGTGCAGGAAATAGAGTATTAAGAATTTTCTAGTGCTTCTTATTCTTCTGAATGTGAACTTTTTTAAAAAAATCAATTTTAAAATTTATAAAAATATATAATAAAAAATGAGATTTCAAAATAGAAAATATAAAACATTGAATGAAAGAAACATAATAAAGGATAAAAAAAAAAAAGAATAAAAGAAATCTTACCAAAAATAATACCCTTTTCTGTTATTTTTTTTTTCTTCCATTGTTCTCTACCTTTCTGTTTCCTTTGTCGCTGGAATGTCTGATGTTGATCAATCACTAATCTGGTCATCCAAACCCAGATTCTTCATCAAGCCAAGCAAGGCAAAAAAGCCTCTAACAGATTGATTCCAACCAAATTAGAAATAATTTTGAAACAACTAAATTTTTATGGTCGGATCTCTCCCTCTCTGTTATCCTTTTGTATTTCTTCTTTAAACCTCTCAAAAGAGGTTTTTTATCACAATATAGCTTAAAAAAATTATTTACCAAAATACCGTTATTTTCAAATTAATTCCCAAAATTCGCTTGTTTAAAAACCAGCTGAGAAATCGTCATCCTCCATGTCGATTTCCCAGCGTAAAATTTTCAAAAAAAATTCAATTTACACCAAGGGAAATCGCCATGGGGGTTGGCGATTTCCATTGGTGGTATATATATATTTTTTAAAATTTTTACTTAAATTTAAAAGTCCAACGGTAAGAAAAAAAATGCAAATTTGTTTTTAAAATTTGTATTTTAATTTTAAAAATTGCAAATTAAATAAAAAAATATCTTGGTTTATTTTTTATTTTTTAAATATATATTAAATTTTTTTAATTTTTTTATTTTATAAAAAATAAAATCTAATTTATTATTAAAATTTTATAAAAAATAAAATTTTATTTTTTATTAAAATTTAGAAAAGAATATTATATTTCTTATTAAATTTTTATAAAAATAAAATTTGATTTCTTATTTAAATTTTATATGTGAGATCTGTAACAAACAGGTATAAAAAAAATTAAATAAAAAAATTTATCTTGGTTTGTTTTTTTTAAAAATATATATACTAAAATTTTATAATTTATTAAATTTTTTTATTTTATAAAAATTTAATTTAATTTTTATTGAAATTTTATAAAAATAAAATAAAATTTATTATTTTAATTTTATAAAAATTTTATTTATTTTTTCAATTTTATGCTGCAGAAAATATTAGAATTGGATTCCTTCTGCAATGGATGGGACTAATGATTTAGGGTTTTAGCTATTTTTCAGTGAATCAAATCCTGCAGAAAATATTGAAATTGGATTCCTTCTGCAATAGATGGGACTATTGACCAGATTTAGGGTTAGGGTTTCAGCTATTTTCCAGTCAATAAAATGCTGCATAAAATATTGGAATTGGATTCCTTCTGCAATGGATGGGACTATTGACCAGATTTAGGGTTAGGGTTACAGCTATTTTTCAGTCAATCAAATGCTGCATAAAATATTGGAATTGGATTCCTTCTGCAATAGATGGGACTAATGATTTAGGGTTAGGGATAGGTTTCAGCTATTTTTCAGTCAATCAAATGTTGCAAAAAGTATTGGAATTGGATTCTTTCTGCAATGGATGGGACTATTAAACAGTCCAGTACAAAGGATAGGACTTATCATCAGTTTTTGCATTGAATGAGTTATCAGTTTTTTAGTCAATTAACCCTAGCCAAAAAATAGGAATCAGATTCCATCCTATACAAGTATGGGATTTGTCATCCGGTACAACATAATGAACCATTATAAATTCATAATACTGATGAAGGTTTACAATACCCCCTACAGCAGTTTTTCAATCAGATTTTTTCTGAGTGCTAATACCTCCTCATTCTCATCCTTCTTTATTTCTTCTTTCTTTTGCTGAGTGATAATACCTCCATTCTCATCCTTCTCAGTTTCATTACTACACAATATGAGCAACAGAGTGATCGCATTGGTCTACTATAATGGCCAAATTCATAATACTGATGAATGTGCTACCTTTGATTGTGAACGTCCTAAAAGTTTCCGTGTTGATGAAGGCGTCACATTAGAGGAACTGAAGCTGCAAATTCATACAAAAATTAAAGCTGGAAATAGAAAAAGAGTTTCAGAGATTAAGTATAGGCATCCTCTTTCTATTGGTGAAGGATGTGTCTGATATAGAACATTTCCACCTGAAGATGATGATGATGTCAGATGCATGTTTTATGCTCATGCGACATTTGCAAATGTTGGTGTACTTGAGTTATATGCTGACATAGAGGATGTTCACGATGATTGTAGGCCTTCAAATGTTCGCACTACAGAAAACTCCCACAGAAGATGATGATTCTGGGCCGTTCTATGTTCACACTACATACGACGTTCCCACAGAAGAAGTCGTTCCGCTATCTCAAGCTACAACGTTTCATAATTCATTAGTCTCACAAACAATTCCTACTGCCCTCGAAGATGAGCCAGCTGGTGTTGATCCTGTTCCGCCATGTGGAGTCCATGGTGAATATGTTGGTGACTTTAGTGAGCAAGAAGAGGATGCTGAATTCGCAAGTGATGACAACAGTGATTCTGACCCAGACATCGTCCCTGCTGAGATCAACACTCATGAAAATCTTTCCCCATATGAGGCTGCATCCCATATGCACACCCTAGATCTGGAGGCAATGCAAGTGCCAGAGTTTCTTGAGTATGTTCATACATTAGCTACGTCTCTGACATTTGATCCATCTATAGTTGATCTGTGTGTTGGGTTACAATTTCCAATGAAAGAGGCTGTGCTTTCAGCTATTAAGCATTATAACATCAAAAACTCTGTAGATTACAGAGTAATTGAATCTGAGCGGACCAAATATTATGCCAAATGTCTAATGTATGGGAAAGGGTGCAATTGGAGAAGAAGGGCAACTTTTATGAAGAAGAAACAGGCATGGGAGAATAGAAAATACAAAGGGCCTCATACTTGCACATCGGGGAGGATTTCACAAGATCATTGCAAGTTAGATTCTAACATGATCTGTTCATGCATTCTGTCATTGGTCCAAGCAAATTCGGAGATCTCCATTTCAGTTTTGATCGCTGAGATACGAATCCGGTACGGATACATCACCTCCTATAAGAAAGTGTGGAAAGCAAAGCAAAAGGCAATTGTTCGAGTTTTTCACGATTGGGATAGATCGTACAATGAGCTACCTAAATGGTTAGGTGCAATGCAACATTTCGTGCCTGGTACAATTGTGGAATTGCAAACGGTACCTGCATATCACGGTGATCGACTGGTCCAGGGTAAGAGAATATTCCATCGACTCTTTTGGACATTCAAATCGTGCATTGAAGGGTATCCGTATTGTAAACCTATTGTGCAAATAGACGGTACTTTCATATATGGAAAATACAAAGGAACATTATTGTTAGCTATTGCACAAGATGGCAACCAAAACATACTGCCAATTGCCTTTGCCATTGTGGAGGGTGAGACAACGGAGGCTTGGTCATTCTTTCTCACTAATTTGCGCAGACATTTGACAAAACAGCCTGGCATATGCTTGATGTCTGATTGACATGAAGCCATCAAAGCTGTGATCAGACGCGATGGTAGTGGATAGAATCCTCCACATGCATATTCAGTGTACTGCATTCGACACATTATAGCTAACTTTATGAAGAAGTTTAACAATAAGGAATTGCGTCGACACACTGTTAACATGGGTGTGGAATCAAAGCATAGTTATTTTATCTCTTATATTTCCTTTAGTATATAAAATAATACTGAAATTCACAAGTCTTTTGTTTTTAATTTTATTAGGATACGAGTTGAGGCGACCGAATTTTCATTTCATGCATGAGAATCTTCGTGGAGAAAATACAGAGGCGGCTAATTGTCTTGATAGGATCCCCAAGGAGAAGTGGGCCCAATCATATGATCAAGGAAGACGTTATGGCCATATGACAACCAACCTAGCTGAATCTATCATTTCGGTGTTGAAGGGAACGCGTCATCTTCCCATTTCTGCTTTAGTGCAATCAACATATTATAGGTTGGCTGTACTTTTTGTTAAGATAGGGAACAAGCAAATTGCAATGATGGAGAGAGGGAGGGCACACATACTTTGAAACAGTCACACAGGCTATGCAAGAAAATCGCAGGAAAGCTAACTCCCACTTTGTTCGTAGTTTTACGCAAGCAAATCAATCTTTTCTGATTGAAGAGTTAGTTGATCCACAAGAGGGTGTTTCTGCAATGAAGAACAAAGTCAAGCTTAGTGGCATGTGGTGTGACTGTGGGAAGTTTCAAGTACAAAGGTTCCCTTGTTCACATGTAGTTGCTGCTTGTGCACATGTCCATGTAGATTGCATGCAATATGTGGACAATGTCTATAGACTGGAAACTATATTGAATGTTTATAGACATGAGTTCGAAGCAGTTGGAAATGAAGGTTATTGGCCTCAATATGATGGTCCAGAAGTGTGTCTCAATCAAGAAATGTGGAGAAATCCACATGGTCGCCCAAAATCAAGTCGTATTCGTAATGAAATGTACCTCAGGGAGAAAGGCCTACCAAAACGTTGTGGATTATGCAGAAATGAAGGTCATAGCTGTTGAAAATGTCCGCATCAATCTGGCACATCGGGGGAGAGTTCGCATCAACAATAAAGGAATTACATGTTTTCATAACCTGTAATATTTACATATTTTTCCATTAAGGGAAAATGTTATGCAAGTTTTTTTTCTACTTATCATGTAATTTGGATTATTATTTTATATAAAATTAAGAAATTTTATAAAAATATATTGAATAATATATTTTATTACATTTTTATAAATTAAATAACAACATTAACATTTTAGTTAGATATGCTGAATAAAAAATTAAAAATAACAATTAATTTCCCAAGAAATTTAAAATAAATAACATGAAATGCAAAACATATAAATTTATATATTACAAATTTAAAATACATTATTCTCGTTATATTGATAAAAGTACATTTATTCTAATTATTGCATGGTGTAGAGCAACAATGTCGAGCTCTCCTAGTGCGTGATGTTTGATCCCGTCGTTCAACCTCGTTAGTGGCACGTATTTGCGGTCGACCACGACCTCTTGCTGTAATCGCCACTGGTTCCGATTGTATGTCATCCGCCATTTCTTCTGTATCAAAAATTTGAAACCCACTGCTGGAGGAGCCAACACCTAGTTCACCCAAAAAGAGAACCTGACTACTAGATGGACCCAGAAATGATGTACCATCAAATGATGACGCAGGGGTTCTAAACTGATACATTGATATTAGATATGCTGAACTTGGACTTAGGATGGGGAGCTGGTCATCTAACCTCGTCATTGGCGGTGATGGTTGGTAACACTCATCAACGTCATATCCGGGGTGACTGACGGAATGACGATGACTAGATGGTACTCCATGATCCCGTTCAGGTTTAGGATGACTAAATGACAACCTTGGTGCAGTGAACTCCGATGAGGCCAGTTGACGCGTCTGCCCACGTTGTTGGATAGGTCTAGGAGCTTTCATATCTTGTGTAAGAGGGACTGGAATTGAAGTTCGTCCGATAAAGGCATACTCCTAACATCCTCATACACCAACGGTAGACAAACAAAAGGCCAACCTTCATTTTTATACCATCCTATGTAATCATCAGATGGGTTGAAATTATTACCAACAATCGGATAACCTGTCGAAATTCGTTGACAACGTATATTCCACCAGTGGATCCAATGTTCATGCTTCGCAGGCTAGAATTCCTCATGACGCCCACGCATGTCGATCTTGTGAAGCTTATCGAGGTTCACAGGTGCTTGCGGAATTGGTTGTTGCATCCCAAATTGTCGCAACACCCTGTCAGTTTGCTGCCACTCTACATATGAAAAGCATATAAATGTTGTGTTTGCTTTCCATATATTACAATTATTGTAGGCATCCGATGGGAGGCATGCCATAATTTCACTTGAGGAATATGGCATCCACAAAAACTGCGAATAATTATTACAAATTATTAGTTTCATATGGATTAAATACAAAAATACTTGAATGTAACTATCGAAACATTTACCTTATCATATCCTACTCGATCTAGTTGCAATCTTATACTTGCAAGGTCGGTCGGAGTCTCGGTAAAATCTCTACTCCTACTCTACCTATTAAAATGCATATAAAATCTTAATAGACCTATAAAAATACAAGTTCGTACAAAATTAATAAAATAGTAAAGATTATCACCTGCTTGCAAGGGGGTATACAGCCGAAACATCCACGCGCAGAGCAAGAAATGGCAGCCGATACCAAGCCCATGATTGTAGAAGCACTAAACATCCACCCATGTCATGGTTTTTTGGAACTGTAGCCCGGCACAGTTCTCTATACAAAACCGCCAAACATGTAGAACCCCAACTATAATTTGCCGCATGCTCTAAATCACGTAGTAATGGAAGATACATTAAATGTACCCGACTGCTCGATTTGTCAGGCATTAGTAATCCTCCAATCAAACGTAAAAGATATGCTCTAGCAGCATATTGTATCTATTCTTCAGTTGCGTGTAATGGAAGATTTTGAAAGTATTTCAACCAATTTAGTCTTACCTTTGAGCCAGATACATACTCATCCGGAGGTACCACGTCAATAGATTTTGACACTCTTCATTCCAATCTAGCAAGCTTCCGCCTGTAACTGCATCGCCATGGACCGAATGTCCAAGTTGAAGCGCAACATCTTCTAAAGTTATCGTGCATTCACCAAATGAAAAATGAAAAGTGTACGTCTCGGGTCTCCATCGTTCAATCAACGCACTGATTAAGTCGGCTTGTATCAAAAATCGTCGAATTTGAGTTGCGTGATAAAATTCGACTCTTCTTAAGTGGTCGATAATAGATGGATGCGGGTCCTCCAATGTAAATTTCCTCGAACGTAACACGCGACGAGTATCCTGTTGATAATTAATTAAATTAAATTAAATAATTATAAAAATTAATATATTATAAACTATAATAATTAAAAAATTAAACAATATAAAAATTCTAAAATTCTAAAACTATAAAACTATAAAATAACAAAACAATAATAATATAAAATTTTACAATTATTTATATAATTATGAAAAAATTAAATAATATAAAAATTAAAAAACTATAAAATGAAAAAAATAATAATTATAAAATTATAAAGCTATAATAATAAAAAATTAAATAATATAAAACTATAAAATGAAAAAACTATAATAATAAAAAACTATAATAATAAAAAAATTAAACAATATAAAAAAAAATAATTATAAAACTATAAAATGAAAAAACAATAATAATTAAAACATTAAAAATATAAAAATTATAAAACTATAAAATTACAAAATAATAATAATTAAAAAATTACTAAAAATTGATAATGTAATACAAATATTATTACAACAATTTACTTACCTCTTTAAATATAACCGAGGATATGTGATTTTCTTGCAACCTCAATAGTGATGATGAAGCCATTTTTAAATATTGTTGTAGAAAAAAAAAATTGATTGTAGAAAGAAGAAAAAAAATTAAAATAAGTTGTAGAAAATAGGGGATTATTTATAGAAGAGTGGTGTGCGTGGGGGGGAATTTTTGAAGGCAACGGTCAAGTTACCGTTGCCTTCAAAAAATTTTAATTTTTTTTAATTTTAAAATTTTGTATTTTATTATTATTATTTTTGTTTCAAAAGGTTATATGTTAAAATTTAACTAAATTGTTTTTTTAAAAATTCATAAAATTTAAATTTTAAAATTTAAATAAAAATAAAAATAAATTTTTTTCTATAAAAATTTAATAAGAAATATAATTTTCTTTTTTAAATTTTAATAAGAAATAAAATTTTATTTTTTATAAAATTTTAATAATAAATTAAATTTTATTTTTTATAAAATTATAAAATTATAAAATTTTAATATATATTTTTTAAAAATAAAAAACAGACCAAGATAAATTTTTTTATTTGATTTGCAATTTGAAAATTAAAATACAAATTTTAGAAACAAATTTCTTTTTTTTCCCCTAACCGTTGGACTTTTAAATTTAAGTAAAAAAAATTTTAAAAATATATATATATACCACCAAGGAAAATCGCCACCCCATGGCTATTTCTCTTGGTGTTTTTTGAATTTTTTAAAAATTTTACGCTGGAAAATCGCCATGAGGGATGACGATTTCCTGGCTGATTTTAAAACAAGCAGATTTTGGGAATTAATCTGAAAACAATGATATTTTAGTAAATAATTTTTTTTGACTATATCGTGATAAAAAATAAAATAAATAAATAAAAAAAAAAAACTGAAAAGACGTAAGGGAAAAATAGAAAGGAGATGACTCTAAAAAAATTAAAGAGAGATTTAAGTTTTCTACAAAGAGAAAAAGAGATTAGAAAAAGAGGTGGAGAAAGAAAAAAAAATGAAATGATTTTTTTTCACCTTCCTCATTCTTCTCACCTTTTTTTTTTTTAATCGATGGATGTTGTCTTCTTTGCGTGAAGCAAAAGAAATCACGTGTGTGATATTTTGCTATCAAAAAAAATAAAAAAGGCAAAAAGCAGGTGTCTGCAAGAATTCTTTGCTTCTTCCATCTTTTCTTACCTGCTCCCTTGAATACTTTTCTGTTTTATAAGGAGTTAATAGCACTAACAGTCCCCAAATTATAGGACATATTTTATATTGATCTTTAAACTTCAAAACGTATCAAATTGATCCTTACTTACAAGTATCATAACAAATTGGTCCCTTCTGTTAGTTTTTTCGTTACTTTTACTGTAGCAATCAGCTTAATGACACGTGTCATCAGCTGATTGCACCACATTTTTTTTTTTTTTTTCTTTTTTATTTTTTATTTGATATTTTTTAATAAATAAATGTAAATAAATATTTTTTATAAAATTAATGTAAATAAATATTTATATTTTATAAATTATTTAATTATTAAAGAATTAATTTAAATTATTATTTATCTTTTATATTTATTTATAAAGAATAATAAAGAAAATGAGAAAATGAAAACATTAATAAATACAAAAGATAAATAATAATTTAAATTAATTTCTTAATAATTAAATAATTTATAAAATATAAATATTTATTTACATTAATTTTATAAAAAAAATATTTTTTCTTTTTCTTTTGAACTCTAAAAGTGCAAAGGCTAATGAGTTTTCTTCTTTCTTTTTTTTTTTCTTTTTATAAATAAATTAATTTCCTAAGAATTAAATAATTTATAATTATAAAATATAAAATATTTATTTACATTCATTTATTAAAAATATATTTTTTACTTTTTTATTTTCCTTTTCTTTCTTTTTTTCTTTCCTTTTTTCGTCTTTTCTTATAAAATTAATGCAAGTAAAATATTTTATATTTTAAAAATTAATTTAAATTACAGTATGAATTATTATTTATTTATATTTATATTTATTTACAAACAAGAGAAAAAGGGAAAAGATAAAAAAGGAAAAATAAAAAACTTATAAATATAAAATAAATATTTTATATTTATAAATTATTTAATTTTTAGAAAGTTAATTTAATTTAAAATATAATATTATAATATAATATACTTATATATATATCTATTTTGTATTTGTTTATAAAGAAGAGGAAAAAAAGAAAGGAAAGAAAAAAAAAATATTTTTATAAAATTAATGTAAATAAATAGTTTTATATTTTTTTCAATTATTTGATTATTACAATATTAATTTAAATTATAATGTAAATTATTATTTAGTTTTTAATATTTATTTATAAAGAAGAGAAAAGCAACAAAAAAAAGGAAGAAACGAAAAAATTAAAAATATTTTTTATAAAATTAAAGTAAATAAATATTTCATACTTTCTAAATTAATTATATTTTTTAAAAAATTATTTTAATTTATAATATCAATTATTTTTTCTTTGTAGAAATCAAAGAAAAAATAAAAAAAAAATAAAGAAAAAAGAAAAAGAAAAAAGGAAAAAAAAATGAAGAGGTAAGTTGGAGCAATCAGTTGGTGACACGTGTCATTAAGCTAATTGTTATAGTAAAGGTAACGGAAAAGCTAACGGAATGGACCAATTTGTTATGATATTGTAATCAATGACCAATTTGATACGTTTTGAAATTTAGGGACCAATATAAAATATGTCTTAAAGCTTGAGGACCATTGATGCTATTAACTCTTTAATAAGAGTTTTTATTTTATTTTTTTTCAATTAAATCATTGAAATAAGAGAAAAATAGATAAAATAATTATAAAAAAAAGTACATTAACACGTGAATAGGTTGACTTTCCTCAGCTTCTTCCTTTTTTCTGCTCCCTTCAATGCTTCTCTTTCAAAAGGTTATTTTATTTTATTTATTTTTAATGACAAAAGAAGATTAAAAAAAAAATTCATTGTTACGTGAGTGGATATGTTAACTTACATTTCTTCCATCATTTCTTTATTGCTTCTTTCTCTTTTAAGGGATTTTTATTTTATTTGTTTCAATCAATGCAAAAAGTATGGACAGTACAAAGCAACATTTAAGATAAAAATAAAAAAGAAAGATAATACTAACCAACTCCTGATATTGTCTCAATCTCATTTCTTTTTCTTTATATTTTTTCTTTATATTTTAAATTTTAGTAAAATAATAGAAAAGTAGTGACTTGTTAAAAAAATAAGCAAAGAAGAGATGAACAATAATTTGGATACGTGAACATTTTCTCATCCGGGAAAACATTCAATTTTATGAATAAATAGAAGTGTAAAAATATACATAAAATAAATTATTAATATGTTAAAATTTATATAAATATATAATATTTTAAACACACGAATACGAACACACAAATTTATATAAAACTATTTATTAACGTGTAAAAATTTATATAAATTTACAATACTTTGAAAACACAAAAAATAACACGAACACATCTCAAACACACAAAAAAAAAATTAAATTGAACCACCATGACAAATTATGTAAAATATGTCATGAATTAAGACACGACATGAACACACAATTTTTCTTCTAAATTAAATCACAATGACAAACAATGTAAAATATGAGATTAATTGAGACATGACACGAACACAACATAAAAAAATAATTAAAACAGAATACGATATGAATACACTAACGTATTAAAATTTACATAAAACAAAATTATCATGAATTGAGACACGACACGACACAAAAACACAATTTTTTCTCTAAATTGAATCAGTATGATAAATCATGCAAAATATGTCATGAATTGAGACACGACACGAACACGCAAATTTTTCTCTAAATTGAATCATATTGACAAATCATGTAAAATATTAGATGAATTGAGACACGGCGCGAATACAACATAGAAAAAATAATTAAAATACAACACAAAAATAACATGAACACGATACGAATACACGAATGTGTAAAAATATACATAAAACAAATTATTAACGTGTAAAAATTTATATAGATTTATAATACTTTATATAAATTATTAACGTGTAAAAAATTATATAAATTTATAATACTTTAAAATACAAAAAAAAAAAAAAAAAAAACACGAACAGGAACAGGAACACGTCACGAACAAACAAATTTTTTTTATAAATTGAATCACTATGACAAATTATGCAAAGTATGTCATGAATTGAGACACGATACGAACACACAAATTTTTTTCATAAATTGAATCACAGTGACAAATTATGTAAAATATGAGATGAATTGAGACACGACACAAACACAACATAAGAAAAATAATTAAAACACGCATTTATATATAAGATTAAAAACACACCAAAAAAATTAACACGAACACGAATACGTCACGAACACACAAGTTTTTCTTTAAATTGAACCATTATGAAAAAATTATGCAAAATATGTTATAAATTGAGATACGACACGAATACATAAAAAAAAATTCTAAATTGAATCACAATGAAAAACTAAGTAAAATATGAGATGAATTGAGACACGACATGACACGAACACAACATAGGACGTGTAAATATATATATATATATATAACGAATTATTAACGTGAAAAAATTATATAAATTTATAATACTTTAAACGTATAAAAATAATATGCACGAACGTGTAAAAATATATAATAAAACGAATTAGCAACATATAAAAATATATAAATTTAGAATACTTTATATAAATTATTAACGTGTAAAATTAATACACGAACATGTAAAAAATATTTTTATTTTACGAATTAGTAACATTTAAAAATATATTTAAATTTAGATACTTTATATAAATTATTAACGTGTAAAATTAATTATACGAACATGTAAAAAATGTTTTTATTTTTTTCTTCCTTTCTTTTTTTCTTTATTTTCTTCCTTCTCTGTTTCTTCTTTTTTTTTTTTTTCTTCTTTTTCTTTCTTTCCCTCAACTGAAAAAAATAAAAAAATGAAGAAGGGAGGGGCGACGTGGACAACCTCTTTAGATTGGAAAACATCCTAAATTTTTATATGAGATTGGCTGTTGTCTGGATGCCAAACATGCGCTTTAAAGCTTCTCTTTGACTGTTCTCAATGTTCTTATTATTGTATTCTGATGCCATGTTCTTAATTGATTATTACAAAATCTTCACAACCCCATTTTTTCCTTAACTTTCTATTAAAAAATTAAACAATACCATGACTTTATATAAGAAATCCAGTTCATAAATAATTTTAATTCTCCGTTTTTTATATGCTAAAAACATCTTTAGTTTTCTCCTTAATCATTAATTAATTAAATTAAAGTGTACTCAAATAATTTGTGAACAATAATCAATAATAGTAGTAGCTATACAAATCTCTTTATTTTATCCCTTAATCATTAATTAATTAAATTGAAGTGTACCGAAATAATTTGTAAAAAATAATCAATAATGGTAGCAAAAAAAAAAAATAGTAGCTATTGTCTAAGTTATATGGATTCGGGTATCGGTATCTGACATTAGTATGTCCAGGGACGAAATTAGAAATATTGAAGAGGGGGCCCTGGAATATACATATAAAGATTTAAAGTAAAAATATAAATCGTGTAAAAAATATACTTGTTCAAGGATAGGGTTTTTCGTCTGCTCGAATCAGGTCGGGCCTTGGACAAGTAAAACATTTTGTTATGTGAGCCTAACTCGACCCAGTCCATGGATAATTTTAGTATCAAAATATTAAATTTAAATATTATATATGATATTTCTAACAATATATAAATTTCTTATAATGAAATAATTTTTTTTTAATTTTTAAATATTATAATTCATGTTGCATATGAAAAAAAAATTAATAAAAAATAAATTCTCAATGCCAAAAAAATTTATTGTTTAATTAAAATATGCATAAAATTATTTCATATTATAAATGGAATCATAAGATTACATATATTTAGAAAAACAAAATAAGTTAAATGTACAATTCGTATTAGATATTATAATTGTTTAACTTTATTTATTTTTCCCTTATGAGCATAGAATGAAAAATATTAAACAAAATAATTAATATAAATGTATCTATTTAATTGATTAAAAAGATAAATAGAGAGAATTAAACTAATAATAATGAATGAAGTTTAAATTAAAAATATTATTTAATTTATTATATCAAAAAAATTCTACAAATGGAGGGCCAAATTGAAGGGTCAAATAAAATTTGGAGGGGTCAAACATAATTTTACTTTATTTCAAAAATCTAAAAATTGTTAAGGAGGGCAAATTGAAAGATCAAACAAATTTAGAAGGGTCAAACATAATTTTACCATTATAAAAAAAAAAACTTAAAAATTATAAAGGGGCCGAGGCCCTGCCTGCCCCCTCCCTCGCCCCTGAGTATGTCTCTGTATGTTTGACTCGTCTTTTGTTTAAAATTTTAGACTCACAGAATCGACTAAAAAGGATCCAAAAATTAGATACGTTTCGTGGATACATTATATAACAATATCTTAAATAAAGATATATAAATGCAAATAATATAATATTATATATAAATAAATACGTTTATTTACTTATATATTAATTCATATAATTTAATATAAATTATTCATATTTAAATATATTTTATTTGATTAAATTAATTTCTTTTAAAATATTATTTATATCATTATATTCATATTTAAATACAATGATATTTCTTAAATTTATGTACAACTAACTGAATTACTGAATTCTAGAACCTGCAGTACAATTATTGACAACTGTCCTATTGCATATTAGCTACTAATATTCCTCCAGCTCAGCTATTACGGTTACTCCTTCCCTGGCCCTGTTTTCTGTTAGCTCCCAGCTCATCAGCTCTGTAACCTGCTACTAACTGTCCTTCCCCAGCTTCCAGCTCCATTGTCAGCTCACTTTCTAGCTCCTTATCGGCTCCCAGCTTAGTCAGTAGCTCATTTCCACCCTTGCTCTCTTCTTTGGTCACCAACACTGTTTTATCAGTAGGCCTTTCTTCTAAGTTCATTACAATACCTCCCCCTGTAGAGGATCCTTGTCCCCAAGGATCAAAGGATGGAAACTGTGATTGAAGGACTGCATAATCCTCCCAAGTAGCATTCTCGGGACCCAAATTAGACCACACCACCAAGAGCTGAGTCAGTGCCTGGTTGTGTCTTTTAATGATTCGTTTATCCAGCATAGAAGCAGGATAAACCAAGGGCTGACTATCCTGTCCTACCTCTGGAAGAGCTATGCTAGGAACAACTTTAGCTCCAATTTTTTTCTTCAGTAAACTAACATGAAACACTGGGTGGATTTTCGAATTACTAGGCAGTTGTAACTTATAGGCTACCGCTCCAATTCGTGCTATGACAGGATAGGGTCCATAAAACCTTGAAGAAAGCTTAAGGTTCTTCCTGAGTGCCACTGAAGTCTGCCTATAAGGTTGAAGTTTGAGATAAACCTCATCCCCCAACTGAAATTCTCTTTCAATTCGCTTTTTATCAGCATAGAACTTCATCCGTTGTTGAGCCTTTTGAAGTTGGTCACCCAACAGCTTGTTCAATTGTTCCCTGTTCTTCAGTATATCTTGTACAGCTGCTACCTTAGTATTGACATCCCAAGCAATCCCAGGTGGTTGATAACCATACAATGCTTGAAAAGGGGTCATTCCCAAGGATGTGTGATAATTTGTGTTATACCACCATTCAGCTAGTGGGAGCCACTTAGCCCAACTGTTAGGTTTCAAAAAACACATACACCTCAAATATTGCTCCACACACTGGTTGAGCCTCTCAGATTGTCCATCTGATTCCGGATGGTAGGCTGTACTGAAATGAGTGGTCGTACCCAACTGTTTCATCAATTCTTGCCAAAATAAACTGGTAAAAGTTTTGTCTCTGTCAGATATAGCAATCTTTGGTGTCCCATGCAACTTATACACCTAGTCTAGATAAACCTTAGCAATATCAGCTGCTGTATAAGGATGAGAAAGTGGTATAAAGTGTGCATATTTAGTAAACTTATCAATGATAACTATACAGTTGAACTTCATGGATTGAGGCAGGCCTTCGATGTAATCCATAGTAATGACTTCCCAAACTTGTGTAGGAATTGGTATAGGTTGTAAAAGACCGGGATGAGCTACATGTTCATCTTTGTTTCTTTGACAGATATCACACTGCTGCACATATTCCTGCACTTGAGCTTTCAACTTAGGCCAGAAAAAATAGAGTTTCACTCTATAATAAGTAACTTGAATCCCTGAATGACCTCCTTGAGGAGAAGAATGAAGTGTCTGCAGTATTTGTTCCCTGAGATCTCCCTAACTACCCAAGTAAACTCTTCCCTTAAACCTAAGTATTCAATTGGTAAATGAGTAATTAGGCAAAGCTAAAGAGTGTACAGTCAAAGCTGTGATCTTCTCCTGGGCAAAAGTATCCCCAACATAGCTTTTTTCAACTTCCCTTACCCATTCAGGAATGATAGTAGTAGATATCAGACTGCATAATTGAGTTTCCTCTTCTTCCTGTTTCCTGGATAGTGCATCAGCAACCACATTCATTTTACCCCTTCTATACTGTATTGAATAATCCAGCCCCAATAACTTGGTCAACCCTTTCTTTTGAATAGCAGTAGTTAACTTCTATTCCAGCAGATACTTAAGGGCTTCATGATCTGTTTTTATCACAAACGGACCACCCTCTAGATAATGCCTCCATTTAGTGACTGCCATCAATATGGCCAGATATTCCTTCTCATAAATGGATAAATCAATGTGTCGAGGGCTTAAAGCTTTACTCAAATATGCAATGGGTCTGACTTCCTGCGTGAAAACAGCTCCAATGCCTCTTGATCTTGCATCAGTTTCTAAACAGAATGGTTTAGAAAAATCTGGTAGAGCCAGTACAGGAGCAGAACACATAGCTGCCTTCAATTTCTCAAAAGCTGTAACAGCTTCAGGAGACCAGTGGAACCCTTCCTTTCTCAACATGTCAGTTAAAGGCTTGCTAACTTCTCCATAGCCTCTCACAAATTTTCTGTAGCAGCCAATCAATCCCAAAAATCCCCTGAGAG
Source organism: Fremontodendron californicum (assembly GCA_030761205.1). Taxonomy (NCBI): domain Eukaryota; kingdom Viridiplantae; phylum Streptophyta; class Magnoliopsida; order Malvales; family Malvaceae; genus Fremontodendron; species Fremontodendron californicum. The sequence continues at coordinate 9,044,031 of JAULJL010000036.1, forward strand.
ACTTCAGTGTTTTTGGTAATGGCCAAGTCTTCATTGCTTCAATCTTAGTTGAATCAGTCGGCACACCTTCTGCAGAAATAATGTGCCTAAGGTATTCCACTTGCTTCTGTCCAAAGAAGCATTTACTCTTTTTGGCAAACAATTTGTTAGCCCTCAAAACTTCAAACACAGCTTGTAAATGTTGCACATGGCTATCCAAATCAGTGCTATACACCAGAATATCATCAAAGAATACAAGTACAAATCTTCTCAAGTACAAAGCAAACACAGTATTCATTAATGATTGAAAAGTAGCAGGAGCATTTGTTAAACCAAAAGGCATTACCTTGAACTCATAGTGGCCTTGATGAGTCCTAAATGTTGTCTTTGGTATGTCCTCCTCCTTAACTCTAATTTGCCAATAACCAGACCTTAGATCAATCTTGGAGAAATATTGAGCACCCTTCAATTCATCCAACAAATCCTCAACAACAGGTATAGGAAATTTATCCTTGACATTCATAGCATTGAGCTGTCTATAATCAATGCAAAGTCTCCAAGTGCCATCTTTCTTTCTAACCAGCAAGCAAGGAGAAGCAAAAAGGCTTTTGCTAGTTTGAATTACTGATGAGGATAACATAGAAGAAATTTGTTTTTCCACTTAAGCTTTCTGATGATGAGGAAATCTGTATGGTCTAAGATTAACTGGTTGGAATTCAGGTTTAAGTGTGATGGTATGATCATGAGATCTCACCGGTGGCAACCCTTGTGGTTCTTCAAAGATGTCTTGATACTCTGTGAGCAGTGTATGCAGTGCTGGTGGAGTTTCATTTCCCTCACAATCAACACTGATCATGTATAACTCCCCTAACATCTCATGATCTCTACCAATTAACTTCTGCAACTTCTCCCCAGAGATTATTTTCAGACAAGATTGCTGCTGTCCTCCTTTGAGAATGATATGCTCTCCCTCTTTTTTAAAGGCTACTGACATTTCATTAAAGTCCATGACCAATGGGCTGTATTGTTTCATCCAATCAACCCCCAATACCATGTCACTGCCTCCCATAGGTAACACTCTCAAGTCATGAGTGAATTGATTGCCCTGCATCATCCACTGCAACTGTTTACATTTAGCTGTACTATACAGCTTTTCCCTATTTGCTACTGTTATAGCTAATGGATTAGTATGGACCAACTCAACACCATCCTTGGCCCACCTTGGTGTAACAAAGCTGTGTGTGCTACCACTATCAATCAACACATTGAAAGGCTTTCCCTTAAGATTACCTTGAATTCTCAAGGTACTGTGGCCAACACTACCAGTTAACGCATTGATAGAGATTTCCAACCCTCCCTCCATAACTTCCTGTTCTGTCTGACAGTTAGGTTCCACTTCCTAGTGCGCATGTGTTTCCTCAACTAGCTCCTCTGTACCATCCTCAATCATAGAGTTAAGTTGTTTATTTTTGCACACATGTGTTGGTGAATATTTGTCACCACATTTAAAATACAAGTTCTGAGCTCTTCTCTGCTCCAGAAGGGTTTGTCTACTGGTGTTGTGAGCTGTGTTGGGAATGGTTCTTTGGATGTGGGGTATTGGTGAATAAGGAAGTCTTGGGCCTTGGCTGCTGGGTTACTGGGGCAGTGGAAGGTGGTTTGGGAATAAACCTGTGCCTTTTAGACTCAAGTTCTAAGGATAATTCATGTAATTTGGCTTGTCTGTAGGTAGCAGCTAAGGTTTTAGGGTCATTAGCTTTAACCCTTGGTTTCAAGTCCTCTCTCAAGCCACTAATAAAACTTGAGACAAAATAACTCTCTTCTAGGTGAGGGTTATACTGGAGCATATAGGGTTTTAGCTCCTCAAACTTTTCTTGATAGTCCTCAACAAAAGCTTTCTGAATCAACTTGTTAAATTCCTCTATAACATCAGTACAGGTCTTGTCACAAAACCTGTGACATAAATCAGTAGCAAAATCTGACCATGTAACCCCGTGTCTTTGCATAACATAGCCAACAAACCATGTTTCAGCTCTACCCGTGAGATACATAGCAGCTAGTTCTAATTTCTGGTGGTCAGCTATAGCAAATATAGCAAAGTACTTCTGACATTTTTTAAGCCAGCCTCTTGGGTTACTGCCATCAAACAGAGGTAGTTCTATTTTGGGTCTAGGAGCAAAAGCATTAAGGACAATAGCAGCAGAATGAGTGGCTGAACCTTCAGTGGATTTTTGTGGGACAGAACTAGGTTGTTTTAATGGTAAAATGCCCGGTTCATCAGGTTTATATGTGAAATGACCATGTTCATCAACTACAGTAATCAGTACAAGAGTCTTACCTTCAGCCTTGGACTGGGATGCTGGAGATGATGCAGATGCTGGAGATTGTTGCACCAGACTAGAACTGGTTAGACCTCCAGATTCCATTTGCACTTGTTTGTCTCCCTTCTGAGCCAACAATTCTAACACTCGACTGAGGTATCCTTGATTCTCAGCAAACTTAGCCTCAATACCCTTTTTCTGTTCATCCCACCATTTAGGAACCACAGCATCAGCATTTTTAATAGATTCCAACTGTGTCTGTAAAGAGTGAACCTGCTCTTGCAGTGTATTCAACCGTGTGCCCTCTGCCATGCCTTAGACCTTCTTAAGCTTTCCCAGATCTGCAATGGTGGATCTTGAAAGCTCTGATACCAAATCTGTCACAGATTGTGACAGTTAAAGAACCCAGAAAAGAGAAATTTAGAAAAGAATGTAGAAGAGAGAAACAGAGGAGAATTGGTTGATATTTTCATTCATGAAAATCCAGTTGTTACAAGAATGACCTATATATGTATAGTCATTGTACAACTAACTGAATTACTGAATTTTAGAACCTGCAGTACAATTATTGACAACTGTCCTATTGCATATTAGCTACTAATATTCCTCCAGCTCAGCTATTACGGTTACTCCTTCCCTGGGCCTATTTTCTGTTAGCTCCCAGCTCATCAGCTCTGTAACCTGCTACTAACTGCCCTTCCCCAGCTTCCAGCTCCATTGTCAGCTCACTTTCCAGCTCCTTATCGGCTCTCAGCTTAGTTAGTAGCTCATTTCCATCCTTGCTCTCTTGTTTGGTCACCAACACTGTTTTATCAGTAGGCCTTTCTTCTAAGTTCATTACAAATAGTTTGGTGGATTTTAGTTCGTTGGAAGGTTTGAAGCTTGACATGTTGCGGTTTAGGCTTCCGGAGATGGCGCGGCCAGAGCTGGCTTGTGCGCTTTACGAGGATGGGGAGCTAATTGTGACGGTGCCGAAAGGAGCTGAAATGGAGAATTTGGAGGAAGGAGGTGAAGTGAATGGGGAGTTTAGAGGAGGTATGGGAAATGGTAATAATAATAATAATAATATGCTTGTTCTTGTACAGTAATAACAATTTCCTTTGTTTTTTAATTGTATGTTATTTTCATTTTAGTTTTTGAAGGTCGTTGGTGAAGCTTAGCCTTCTTCTTCTTCTTTTTTTGTATGGTTACCTTTTATTACTTAATAAAATCAAGAATTGTTCTTCTATTGCAGGATGGGCATTATGACAAGTTTGGTTTGATATTGTTTTCTTGGCATGATTTTGATGAGTTTTATTGGGGAATTTTGATGATTACTTGGGCATGATCTTGATGAGTTTTATTGCATGATATAGCTGTGTTAATAACTTTTGAGTAGAATAGTTTTTTTATGTGCATGTTTGCGTATATTAAGGCAGCTTATGGTGCATTTTGTTTCTTGAGGCCAAGAAAAGGTTTAGGAATTTTGATATGTTCATAGGAATTTACATGCTTAGCATAAGTTATTGACTATGAGACAAATGATCATAAACATGTTTGTGGATGTTTTTTGTTCCTATGATAGAAGTGAGAATCGACATAAATTGGTCTAAATATGTGCTTGATTGAAGTTCGGTTCTTTTCATTTCTTATCCCATAATTAGGCAAATGGGAAGTAATGAAAGGTCTTCCTTAGGTGCTGTAGCAGAATGGCGTCCCCAAAATCAGTGTTTTTGTTTTGTTTCCTTTTTTCATCATATGCAATCTATCTATTGATTTGCCAAGAAGCAAGAACTAATAATTTATTTTTAAAATAAAGATGAAAATCATTTGTAAACTTTACTATCTTTTTATTTTCACATTTCCTTTTAACTGATCAAGAATCAAGATGTTATATGCTTGTTGACATTACAAGGTTGTGATTGCCTAAATGATTACTTCCAGTCTTGGTCCTACAGATTCATGGTATTTACAGGTCTGCATTTTCTTGTATGCATCCTTGGTTGAATTCAACCACTAACATTGTAAAGCTAAAGTATTTTTCGTGCGCTGATGTTGAGAATTGGTTCCCTTCTTACTTTGTGGTTAAGAATCTATGCTTTTGGTCCACTTGGTCGGTTTAGGTAAGCCCGTCAAATCCTATGCTACCCGGACTCTTTATTTTTATTAAAGTATTAGTGTTCGACACATGTGTCCGACAAATACTCGAACATGGGTATGGGTTATGATCCTCCAAATATATGAAAAAATTTAGAAAAAATTGAGCATACCTGTGTTGGAAACATACCCTTAACCGACACTCATCTCGAGTCCGATAAATAGGTCAAATCTTGGACTTAAGATTTCATTGCCTTGTGATTTTGGTGATTTAAATATGTCTTCTAGCATATCAAGCTCTTGCAAAGTAATGATAAACTACATTATCTTTTGAGGTCTTTTATTCATTCATTCTCTTCATATTATGATGAATTTTTTTGTTGAATTCTCTCTCTCTCTCTCTCTCAAGAAAAAATATAAATTCCATCTCTCTTATTCCTGTTAGGCCTGATGATTCATAATGTCAAATATCTTTCCTTCTTGTTACATTTTGGTTATCAATACATTGATCCAAAAAGACAATTGGGCATCTATAGTACCTTGTGGGGAAGATTTGCTTATCAGATCTAGTTCATCTTGGTTCATACCAAAGATGATTTTTAAACTCAGTTTCTCTTCTAATGTTCCATATCTATGAATGTCACTGGTTGCTGAACCTGCATTCTCATCTTAATTTACAGCAATACTTTTCAAAAACCTTTCTTGTCATACATGCCATTTTCCCAAATTCACATAAATGTTGTCTTTCTAATCTCCCACAAAAGGTCGGTTTCTACTATTCAGAACATCTTTAAGAAGTGGCCATGCTGGTTGGCTTACTGTTCAGGAACCCATCCTTTAGGGTGGGAGGCTGATGGTCCAAGGTTCAATTTCCACAGGTGCCCAAGCCCTTGAGGTGGGATGGGGAGGAGCCAAGAATGAGATTTGACCAGGAACCTGGGTGATAGTTTGCTTACCTTTAACTGCAAATGCTTTTTCTTAGAAATTGGAACTCCTTGGGAGGGATTTGTTTCCTATATCAATGTTCTTGGTAGGGATGCTTTTTGGGGTTGCAATTATAGTGTGAGGGTGCGGCTAAAGGTTAGACTTGTCAATTTTTTGTATGTTTATCGTGTCTTGTGTTTTTTTTTTTCGTGAATCGTATAAATATAAATACAATATTATAAATTATTAAATGTGTCAAAATTTTAAATACGAATACGTGTTAATTGTGTTTAAAGATATCATGTCGTATTTATTATACTGATTTTATGTTTATTAAACATGTGTTTATATTATATTTTCATATCGTATTTAAAATTATCAGATGTACTAAAGGTAGATTCCTTCACAAATATTTTGAGAATGTTGTGTCCCCTCACAATATACTTTAAGCATCATCCTTGACGCCCACCATTCTTTGCTGAGTCGACATTCTCATTCCAGCCTCTAATACTACTACTAATTTTGCTGCACTTCTTTATATCTATATAATGAATCAGTTGCCAAAGAAATCATATGATTCCTAGGTAAAATTTTGAACACAATTTAATTTCTGACTGCTTTGATTATACTTGAGTAATACTTTTTTCTTTTTCCACATTTACACTAAAAATTATGTGACTGTCACTAGGGTTGGCAACGGGGCGGGGCGGGGTGGTTTTTTGCTTGCCCCGAACCCGACCCGACCTCCATTTATATATACCCGACCCTGTCCCGAACCCAATTTTTTTTAAACTTTTAGCTCCTGACCCCGACCCCGCCCCATCCCGAATTTATAAAAAAATAGTGTTTTATTTAATAAAAAGTTCCAATTTTTTTTTATATAGAATATATTGACAAAATATTCTAATGAAAATTACTTATTCAATTGACATAAGAATTGAGTTAGTCCAAAAGTATATATTTCAAGAATCAATCAATTTCGTTAGTTTACAAACTTGCAAACTTGAAAAATAGATGATGAAAAAAATGAAATTTATGTCTAACTAACAACAATTCTTATATATCTTAAAATATAAAAAAAAATAAAAAAAAAACTATTAATATATTATTTATATGTATTAAAGTTACAATTTATTGCAATAATATATATAATTAAGATATATAAAAATTAAAAGTTAAAAATAATTTAAAAAAGTCGGGGCGGGTCGGTGCAGGTTTAGGGTAAACCCGAATCCGACCCGAACTCGATATCTTTTTAAAATTACTCGCCCTATCCTGTAACTCGATTTTCAAAAAAAAAAAAATCGACCCTGGCGAAACCCGACGGGTTCGGGTTATTTTGCCAACCCTAACTGTCACAAGCAATTTTTTTTAAAAAAAAGGGGAAAAAAAAAGTAAGGCCAAATTTTGAGGATGAGAGTAGTTTAGTCTTGCTAGATGGTAATATATATGAAAATTTTCTAATTTATAGGGTCAAATGACCAATTCAATTTTAGGAAAAGTTAAATTTATATATGGGTGAAATATATTTTAATTTGTATTGACCCACTAAAATTTAATAAAAATATGAAACAAATAAAATTTTCATCCATTTTTATAATGATAATATTTTTTTGATGATTAAAATAATGTTTAAAAGTCTTCATATTTGTGTAAATACAATTATAAGTTAATACCTAGAAAAAATATAATATATGATTAAGATGTGAAATGTGATGTATATATATATTTCAAGAATTAATTACGTCTGATCCTTGAATTTTGATCGAATTTCAATTTGATTTCAAACTTCAAAAATTAACTTGTTAATTCGTACATTTATATGGTCATAACGAAATGGTACTTCTATCAGCTACACCGTTAATGCAGGCGTCACACGCATGACTAAAAGTTATGATAAGTCAACAAATTTCAGAAATACCATTTTTTATTGGGAAAAAAATAATAATAATTAAAGCAAAACGTTATATAAAATGTCAGGAAAAAGAAAAGCAAATTACGCCCATGGTCCCTAAACTTTGAATCAAATATTAATTTGGTCCAAAACTTTAAAACATAACTTATAGGTCCCTATATTTTATATGGTGATAACGTAACGTCATTTCGTTGTTAATGCAGGCGTTAAATCCCAGTTGACTTGCACATATGGCTAAAAGTTGATGATTCATCAAATATCTTTTATTTGATTTAAAGATATGAAATTTTCATAAATTAAAAATAAAAAAAAAACTAAAGAAAGAGATAAACAAGCATAAAGAGGGAGAATGAGAAATAGGGAAAAAAATTGAGAGCTTTTGTTCAATCCGGAAAGGGTGATTGAGCAAAGGGAGAGAGAGAGGGAGGGAAAAGAACTAAGAAAGAGGATTTAGGATGGAAGAATCGGAAGGAAAAATACCTATTTTCGTTGAGATGACTAACATCAAAATATTTTATGTTTGCCATTACAGTGAACAAGTCTCGATAAGGACATCGGTAGCAACTATGAGGTATAATAGGTTTTTTGTGTGAACTTTTATGTTTTTGAGTTTTTTTTTTTATATATAATAAATTGGTGCATGTGAATATTTTCAATGATCGGATACCCAATTGATGAATATTTGATATTATTAATTCTCATTTTGTTAAAGATGTGCGCAGAATGGAGCATCAATTTTAACTTTCAAGTATCTAGAGAAAATGCCAACACCAACATTTGAATAACCTCAACAATGATTACACCCACCAAAAACAGACAAATCTACTTCCAACCTTCATTCTTATCATTGTTGATATTATTCACGTTGTTGCTGTTGGCATTTTCTCTAGGGACTTGAATTGCTATTCCATTCTATGCTTCTTCCTTAACAAACTGAGAATGACTAATCTTAAATGTTCATCAATTGAGGAATCTAACCATTAAAAATATGTACAAGCACCAATTTGTTAAAAAAAAAATCCAAATTGAAAAATCCATAGAAAACTGAAAAACAAATAAGCCTATCAGACCTCAGAGTTGCTGCCAATATCCTTATCGAGGCTTGTTCACCATAATGGCAAATAGGAAAAAAGCATTCCAATGTTAGTCATCTCAACAAATATAAGTATTTTTTTTCCTTCTTGTCCTTCCACCCTAAATCCTCCTTCTTTTAGTTCTTCACCCGTCCTCGCTCCTTCCCTCCCTCTGCTCAGTCACCCTTTTCAGATAGAACGAGAGCTCTCCAAAAAAATAAATTCACGCTATTTCTCCCTTTTATGCATGCTTCTTTGTATATATGATTAGTTTTTTTTTTTTAATTTAAAGTATTTTTTTTAAATTTTTTTAGTTAATATTAATATTATTTTATTTTATTATTTATATACGTTGTATTTTTAAATGATATATCTAAAGAGTCGGGTTCGCACGTTGATCCACGGATCAACTTGGGATCCACGCTTGACCTGCTCCAAAAGAAAAAAAAAAAAAAACTTGTTACTAACTTGTGTGAAAAAAGCCAATCGAACGAGAAAATAAAATACAAACTATAATTTTTTTTTTGTTATTCTTCATTTATTATTTATTATTTGAATAATTAAATATGCAAAGTGAAATAAAAAAAAAATAAGTTAGTAGTTCATTAATTTAACAAAAAATAAAAAAAATAAAACGGACTTACTACAAACCTGTGTAAGAAACCCAATCAACAAGAGAATAAAATACAAATCATAATTTTATTTTGTTATTCTTCAATTATTATTTTTTTATTTAAATAATTAAATAGAGAAAATTTGCTCAAATATGTATAGAGTTTCTTTGCTCGACAAGTAGCGAGGTATTTTTGTTAGTTTTAGTTTTTTTTTTTTTAATAAAGGTTTTAGTTTTTATTAATTAATTATTTATTTTCATTTTATTTTAAATGATGCATTTAAATAGGCATGTCCGCACGTTAACCCACTAGTCGACTTGGGATCCTCTCTCGACCCACTCCGAAGATAAAAAGAAAAAAAAACGAACTTGTTGCTAATCTGTGTGAGAAACCCGACCCAACAAGAAAATAACAAACCACAATTTTATTTTGTTGTTCTTCATTTTATTTTTATTTAAATAACTAAATAGGCAAATAAAATATAAAAAAGAAGTTGTTGCTAACCTGCATAAGAAAGCCGATTCAACGAGAGAATAAAATACAAACCACAATTTTATTTTGTTATTCTTCATTTATTATTTTTTCACCTGCTATAAATAAAAATTATACTCTATTATAAGATAGATATATATATATTTAAAAATGCATATAAATAAAACTTGAAAATGTATCTATATTACTTAATTTATAAATAAATAAATTTTATAAATTTAATTTTTATAATTAAAAAAATATGATTATATTAATATTAAATTAATAAATATAAAAATAAATAATAATTATTTAATAAAATTTAATTTAATATTTTATTATTTGATTATTTAAAAATTTTATATTAAAAAAACCCAATGAAGCAGGAGTAGAGGTGCTCACGGGCCGGGCCACGGCTCAAATTTTTTTTTCTTTGTCTAAATCCGTTTTGAGCTGGGCCCAGATCGACCCGTAAGCCCATTTTACTATTCATAATTATTAAAATATTATTTTATTTTTATATTAAATAAAAAATAATATTTTAATAAATAAATAGTGATTCAGGTTGGACAAGTTATCCAACTCATGAGTAAATCTAAACGGGAGGCTTAATTCTAGTCTTTAAATCAAATCAAAGATATTTAATTAGTCATTATCAACTTTTAGTCACGTGTGTGAGCCAATTGGCCTTTAATGTTTGGATTAACGGTGTAGCCAACAAAAGAATCGTTTTGTTGAGGAATTTATCAAAATATTGATTTTTTTTAATTATCAAATTATCTATATTTTACAATTATATATCAAAATTCGTTGTTTATTTTATCCGTTGGGAAGTCGCCATATAATATGGCGACTTCCCAACTCCACTTTTTATTTTTTTGCAAAAATTAGGCTCGAAAGTCGCCATATCATATGACGACTTCCGAGCTTAAAAAAAAAAAAAATTAAAACACACTGGGAAGTCGCCATATGATATGGTGACTTCCCAGTGTTATTTTTTAAAAAAAAATTGTAACATTGTTGGGAAGTCGCCATATCATATGGCGACTTCCCAACAGTTTTTTTTTTTAATTTTTTAATTTAATATATTTTAATTAAATATAAAAGTTAATTTTCATACATATGAATGGTATTTTTTCATACACAAGGATAAGAAGTTTCATCTGGTAATTCGCACCAATTGAGCCATTGTAGCTCGGGTTTGGTAAGCAACGGGTAAAAGCAAGGCTAAGCATGACTTGATTTGGACAAGAAAAACCTGTCTTTTATAAAGGGTGGGACCAAAATGGATAAAAGTCAGACGAAATTATGTATGAGTTATTGTCTTGAAACAGATGAGTATGAGCTTCCATTGATTTGTGAAGAATTTTTACTGGTGTTGCAGTTTTATGTTTATTTATTAAAGTTTTAAAAAGTATATTCTAAATTTTTATTTATTGAATTTATATAATTTTTTATTTAACTTTTTAAAAAATTTAAAAATTCTTAATATAAAAGTTTGAATATTCTAAATTTAATATTTTTTAATTAAATATTTAAAAATGATAAATAAGAATGTAATGATAAATAAGAATAAATCAGCATATAACAAGGAATGTGAAATATGTAAATATTACGAAATATGTAAATATTACAGGTGCAGAACATGTAATTAGTCCATTGTTGATGCGAACTCTCCCCCGATGTGCCAGATGGATAAGGACATTTTCGACGGCTATGACCTTCATTTCTGCATAATCCACAACATTTTGGTTGGCCTTTCTCCTTGAGGTCCATTTCATTACGAATACGACTTGATTTTGGCCGACCATGTGGATCTCTTCGCATTTTTGGATTGGGACACACTTCTGGTCCAGTATATTGAGGCCAATAACCTTCATTTGCAACTGTTTTAAACTCATGCCTATAAACATTGAATATAGTGTCAAGTTTATAGACAATGTCCACATATTGCATGCAATCTACATGGACATGTGCACAAGCAGCAACTACATGTGAATAAGGGAACCTTTGTGCTTGAAACTTCCTACAGTCACACCACATCTCACTAAGATTTACTTAGAACTTCATTGCAGCAACTCCCTCTTATGGGTCAAGTAACTCCTCAATCATAAAAGATTGATTTACGCGCGTAAAATTACGAACAGAGTGGGAGTTAGCTTTCCTATGATTTTCTTGCATTGCTATTGTGACTGTTTCACAGTATGTGTTCCATCCCTCTATCATTCTTTGTTGCTTATTGTCCGTCTTAACAAAAAGTTCAGCCAACCTATAATATGTTGCCTGCACCAAAGCAGTAATGGGAAGATGGCACGTCCCCTTCAACACTGAATCGATAGATTCAGCTAGGTTGGTTGTCATATGCCCATAGCGTCTTCTTTCGTCATATGATTGAGCCCACTTCTCCTTGGGGATCCTATCAAGCCAATTAGCCGCTTCTGCGTTTTCTCTACGAAGAATCTCATACATCCAATGAAAACGGGGTCACCTCAACTCGTATACTAATAAAAATTAAAAAAAAAACTTGTTAATTTCAATATTATTTTATATATTAAAGGAAATATAAGAGATAAAATAACTATGATCCGATTCCATACCCATGTTGACAATTTGTCAACACAATTCCTTATTGTTAAACCTCTTCATGAAGTTAGCTGCAATGTGTCGAATGCAGTACACAGAGTATGCATTTGGAGGATTCCATCCACTACCATGGCGTCTGATTGTAGCTTTAATGGATTCATGTCGATCAGACATTAAGCATATGCCAGGTTGTGTTGTCACATGTGTATGCAAATTAGTGAGAAAGAAGGACCAAGCCTCCGCTGTCTCACCCTCCACAATGGCAAAGGCTATTGGTAGTATATTTCGGTTGTCATCTTGTGCAATAGCTAACAACAATGTTCCTTTGTATTTTCCATATAAGAATGTACCGTCTATTTAGATTTGCAATACGAAAACCCTTCAATGCACGACTTAAATGTCCAAAAGAGTCGATGGAATATTCTCTTACCCTGGACTATTCGATCACCGTGATATGCAGGTACCAATTGCAATTCCACAATTGTACCAGGAACAAAATGTTGCATTGCACCCAACCATTTAGGTAGATCATTGTACGATATATCCCAATCGCCAAAGACTCGAATAATTGCCTTTTGCTTTGCTTTCCATGCTTCTTATAAGAAGTGATGTATCCATACTGGATTCGCATCTCAGCGATCAAAACCAAAATGAAAATCTCCGGATTTGCTTGGACCAATGACAGAATGCATGAACAGATCATGTTAGAATCTAATTTGCAATGATCCTTTGAAATTCTTCCCGATGTACAAGTATGAGGCCCATTATATTTTCTAATCTCCCATACTTGTTTCTTCTTCATGAATGTTGCCCTTATTCTCCAATTGCACCCTTTCTCATACATTGGACACTTGCCATGATATTTGGTTGGCTCGGATTTAATAACTCTGTAATCTACAGAGTTTTTGATGTTGTAGTGTTTAATAGCTGAAAGCACAGCCTCTTTCGTTGGAAATTGTAACCCAACATAGAGATCAACTGTAGATGGATTCCAACTCAGAGGTGCAGCAAATGTATGACCATATTCAGGAAATTCTGACACTTGCATTGCATCCAGATCCAGGCTGCGCATATGGGATGCAGGCTCATATGGGGGAAGAACTCTATAAGTGTTGATATCAAGGCCAATGTCTCGGTCAGAATCATTGCTCTCATCAGTGTCATTTGCAAATTCAGCATACTCTTCTTCTTGCTCACTAAAGTCACCAATATATTCACCATGGGCTCCATATGACTGAACAAGATCATCACCAGCTGGCACATCATCCAGGGCAGTAGGAATTATTGGTGAGACAAATGAATTATGAAACGTTGTAGCTTGAGATGGCACTTCTTCTGTAGGAACGTTGTATGAAGTGGGAACATAATACAACGGCTGAGAATCATCATCTTCTAGAAGCCCACAATCCTCAATGTCAACATATAACTCAAGTACACAAACATTTTACAAATGTCTCGTGAGCATGAAACATTCCTCTCACATCATCATCATCTACTAGTGGATAAGTCCTATATCAGACACATGCTTCACCAATAGAAAGAGAAAGCCTATACTTAATCTCTGGAACTCTTTTTGTATTTCCAGCTTTGATTTTGTATGAATTATCATCTTCAGTTCCTCTAATGTGACGTCTTCACCAATAAGAAAGCTTTTAGGACGTTCAAAGTCAAAGGTAGCACCTTCATCAGTATTATGAATTTGGCCATTATAGTAGACCAATGCGACCACTCTGTTGCTCATGTTGTGTAGTAATGAAAGTGAGAAGGATGAGAACGAAGGTATTATCACTCAGCAAAAGAAATAAGAAATAGAGAAGGATGAGAATGACAAGGTATTATCACTAACACTAGAAAATAACAACTAAGATTGAGAATGACGAGAGAATGAGGAAGGAAATACCATATTTATAATGGTTTATTGAGTAAAATATGGTAAAATTTTGTTGAATCTGATTCTTATTTTTCAGCTGGTAAGTCCTATCCTTTGAAACTGTTAAATCTGATTCCCATTTTTCTGCTGATAAATCCAATCATGGTGAAAAACTGTTGATTCTGATTCCCATTTTTCAGTTGATAAGTCCCATCCTTTGAAACTGTTGAATCTGATTCCCATTTTTCTACTGATAAATCCAATCATGGTGAAAAACTATTGATTCTAATTCTCATTTTTCTGCTGATAAATCCAATAATGGTGAAAAATTGTTGATTCTGATTTCCATTTTTCAGCTGATAAGTCCCATCCTTTGAAACTGTTGAATCTTATTCTCATTTTTCTGCTGATAAATCCAATCATGGTGAAAAATTGTTGATTCTGATTTCCATTTTCTACTGATAAATCCAATTATGGTGAAAAACTGTTGAATCTGATTCCCATTTTTCTGCTGACAAGTCTCATCCTCTGAAACTGTTGAATCTGATTCCCATTTTTCTGCTGATAAATCCAATCATGGTGAAAAACTATTGATTCTAATTCCCATTTTCTGCTGATAAATTCAATAATAGTGAAAAAAATGTTGATTCTGATTCCCATTTTTCAGCTGATAAATCCCATCTTTTGAAACTACTGAATCTGATTTCCATTTTTTCTACTACAAATCCCATCCTCTGAAATTGTTGAATCTGATTCCATTTTTCTGCTGATAAATCCAATCATGGTGAAAAACTATTGATTCTGATTTCCATTTTCTGCTGATAAATCCAATCATGGTGAAAAACTGTTGATTCTGATTTCTATTTTTCAGCTGCTAAATCCCATCTTTTGAAATTGTTGAATCTGATTCCCATTTTTCAGCTGATAAATCCCATATTTTGAAACTGTTGAATCTGATTCCCATTTTTCAGCTGATAAATCTCATCATTTGAAACTGTTAAATCTGATTCCCATTTTTATGCTGACAAGTCCCATCTTCTGAAACTGTTGAATCTGCTGATAAATCTCATCATTTGTACCCAAAAAAATTACTAAAATTAATTATATATATATAAAATAAAATCTACTGATAAAATTTAGGCTTATTTAGGCTTATAAAAAATATAGTTTACATATATAATTAAAAATAAAATTTAGGCTTATAAAAAAATAAAATTAAGAAAATTTTATAATATAATTTTTATTTATATTAAATTAATAAAATTAATAAAAAATTTATTTAGGCTTATAAAAAATAAATTAATAAATTTTTTATAAAATTAATAAAAAAAAGTTATCAATTAATAAAATTAATAAAAAATTTATAAGCTTATAAAAAATAAAATTAATAAAAAATTTATTTATATATATAATTAAAAATTAATATAATTCTAAAAAAATTTACAAATAAAACCCAAAAAAAATAGAAAAAAGAACAAGGGAATTCGCCATATCATATCATATGGCGACTTCCCTTGTTCAAATTGCAATTTTTTTTTGCAAATGAAG
Source organism: Fremontodendron californicum (assembly GCA_030761205.1). NCBI lineage: Eukaryota > Viridiplantae > Streptophyta > Magnoliopsida > Malvales > Malvaceae > Fremontodendron > Fremontodendron californicum. The sequence continues at coordinate 9,059,405 of JAULJL010000036.1, forward strand.
CACAGAAGTTGCTATATGATATGGCGACTTCTGTGCTTCATTTGCAACAAAATATAAAATTGCATTTTACAGTTGGGAAGTCGCCATATGATATGGCGACTTCCCAATGGATAAAAAACTAGCGCATTTTGATAAATAATTTGAGAAATTCGGTATTTTTGATAAATAATTTTTTTTATCAGTATTGAAATAAATAAAAAAAAACCCTCGTTTTGTTATGATCATATAAATATAGGGATCAACAAATTATGTTTTGAAATTTATGATCAAATTAGTATTCGGCTTAAAACTTAGAAACCATAGGTGTAATTTACTCGTATTTAAATAAATTTTCTTCAATAGAAATTATTTTATATAAAAATAAAATCATACATTTTATTATACATAGATTAATTTTTAATTATTCAAAAATATTTGTTTACTCTTGTATCTATAAATGTATTTTGTAGAATAAAAAGCAAATAACAAACGTAATAATCAAGTGATATCGACTCAATTTGTAATTTAAAAGATGATTATATTAAACACGTGATTGTATGAGATGCTATCTCATTGTAATAATTTTTTATTGAAGTATACCAATTTTGAAGAGCATATATATATATATATATATATATATATATATTTAAAGTAAAAATAAAAGTTATAAAGATTTGTCCAAGAGTTGGACAGGTAGGTTTAGCCTGATTCGAGTCTGGTCTTGGACAAGGTTTTCAAAATTTGGATCCAACTCGGGTTTATTTTTTAATTATTAAATATATTTTAAAAAATAAAAATATTAAAAATATATATTTTTAATATTAAAAAATAAAAAAGGCCTCAAAGGACCAAAGAGCTAGACTGGACGGCAAGCAAAAAATTTTACTATCTGAGTTTGGCCCGATTATTAATAAAATATTTTTTTTTCAAAATTATATATCCTTTAACAGATTAACTACGAGCCTTATTCGAATTTGATTGAAAATGAAAATTGGACATACCTTTTCTTCGAGCTTGACCAATTAAAAAATTCAAATTTGTTTTTTTATTAGATAAATAAAGTGGGACGACTTGAAGGAAGATCTTTCGTATCTTTTGAGATCTACCTTACAATATGGGATAAAAAAATCAAAATAAATGATTTTAGCCTTTATAAAAAAAAATCTTGAACCCTTTCACGTTTATGTCATGTCGAGGTAGGGATGGCAAAACCCGATCCGACCGATGAATTTCGAACCGATCCGATCCGAATGGAGACGTTTTTTTTTTTTGAACAATGGAGGCGGAGCGGGGCGGTGCGGTTTTTTTTGTTTGAAAGGCAGGGATGGAACAGTTGTGGTAATTGCCTGCTCCGCCCCGCCCCGAATACTAAAATTACAATTTTACCCTTACATATTTAGCTTTTAAATGAATAATAAAATAATATAATTAAACTTATTATTTTTATTTTTATTTTTAAAAACTTAAACCTAATACTTATTTTTTTCTCTTCCTATATTAGAAACATGTTTATATTTAACTTATATTTAATTTTTTTTAAAATGCTTTATTATTTGAAAAAAAATAAAAATAATTAATAAATATCAAATGGGACGGAGCGGGGCGGGGCGGTTATGGATGTAACCGACATCCATGGAGGTGGTAGTGGTATTGAAATTTCAACATCCATGGCGGAGCGGGGCGGGGCAGAGCAGTACTATGGCGGGGCGGGGGCGGATACTGCAAAATCCGCCCCGCCCCGCTCCATTGCCATCCCTATGTCGAGGGGCTGCATAAGAAAAAAATGAAAAATCCGAGCTTGATTAATACCTAAAAAAGTTCTTTTTGTAATGTTAATTTTGGGAGGGAATATTTAGACAAATCATTCCATGCTACAAGACAATAAAGGAAATGTATATTTCTAATTTCTAATTGATATTAAATATATATATATATATATTTCATCCTCGAATTATATAATTTAAGTCATTTTGATCCTTGCCTTGATCCCTTTTTTTTTTATTATTTGGATCACTTTAACCCTCAATTTATTATTTTTGTTAACTTTACCTGAATTTAACGAAAATCAATTATGTGCGAGTATGTGACTAATAATTTCGTTAAATTTAGACAAAATTGACTATAAATTGATCAAAAATAGACCAAAAAAATTAATTTAAAATTGACCAAAAATTTAACATTTTTATTAAATTTAGATTAAATTGATCAGAAATAATAGTATAAAGATTAATTAACCAAAAATAATAGCATGAGAACAAATTAATACAAATAAAAGACTAGGGCCAGAGTGATACAATTTGAATAGTTCGAGGATCAAATTTGTCTGGAAATAACAAAATTTCTCGGCAGAAGAATGCTTTTTTTGCTTGAGATAAGGGTAAACATTGAATCGGTTCGGTTTCAAAATTTTATAAACCGATTAAATCGATTAAATTTGTAGAACTGACCGAACCGATCAAAATATATTCAAAAACTGAAATAACCGAACCGAAATTAATCGGTTCGATTGGTCGATTTGGTCAGTTATTTTGGTTTCTCTGAAACTATATGATGCCTAAGTTGAATAAGTTATCCATTGAGCTCAACATTGGCAGTTCACAGTCCGGCAACTTGTCACCAGATATCCAGAGCAGCATGGTTTCCTTTGGCACAGAACTTACAGAAAATGGGGGTTGCTACTCGAGTCTCGAGCAAAGTGGGTGTTAGTTCGTTTCAACTGTTCGGCAAGATAATTCATATGAAAAAGCCCGTGGGAAGCAGATTTGAGGAGGTTAGTTGCATGAAAGATGATGGTGGTAAAAGATATGATGATGCTGCGAGTCTAAAGAACTCATTATTGGACAAAGAGCCTCAGCTTTCGAAGGTTTTTACTTGTGAATGAAGAAGATTGAAGAGGCACAGGCGGCAGAAGAGTATGGATGGAAGAGAAAAGAATACAAATTAGGGTTTTTTTTTTTTTTTTTTTTTGTTTTAGTCTCGGATTCAGTAGAATTAGGGGTGAGCAAAATCTAACTCGATTTGAAAAAACTAAAAAAAAATTCAAATTTTAAATTAAATAGTTTTGTTTATTAGAATTATTCGAATTTTTGGATCAACTCGATTAAGTAATTTTAGTTATATAGTTTAGTTAGGATTTAATTTATAAACTCAAATAACTCAAAAATCCTAATAAAATATTTCTATACGACGTCGTTTTACTCATTTGGGTCTGATACTAAGCTTGGGTTTTGCGTTTTTCCTCTTTCATCTTCCCTCTTTTACTCTTTTGCCCATTTTTGTTGGGTCATTTATTTTTGTTGTTTGTCACCATTCAGTAGAAAAATAAATCCGCATGAACTGTTGACTGCATACTTATTGTCTTAATGTTTTATCATTCATTTCTTTTTTCCCTTTGAAATTGACAGGATATAGATTGAAAGTTTACATTGAACTTTTTGGGTTTCAAAAGGAGAAGGCTATCACTCAATGCTTCATTCAGTTAAAGATTGAAGCTTTTGGTTGATATCATGCACACTACCAAGCTGACCAAACGATGAAATTCAAAAGATAGTGAATTCTCTTTTCTTAAAAATCAATAGTAAGCTATCTATTTAGTATGGCAAGTCTTTGATATTTATATTTATAATAAAAGATAAAACACCAAAAGAAATATTTGTAATTGCAAAGAACTAAATTCCAAAATTATAGATATACATGCATTTACAAGATAACAGTAGTCAATTAACATTTACAAGATAGCATTTTAACTCGAATAAATTTATTCGATTCGACTCGACTCGAATTTGTTTTTACTCGACTCAGATTCACTAAAATTTCAAATTGAATTTAGTTGACAAAATAAAACTCGTCAACTCAACTAATCCGAATTTTTTCTACTCGATTCGACTCGATCAAACGCTCATCCCTAAGTAGAATTGTTGAGTTTGTTTGTATGGGTTTATGATTTGTTTAGGTTATGAGTTATTGGATTGGGTATGATTAGTTTAATTTTGGATTGGGTTGGATTTGAGTTATTGGATTGGGTATGATTAGTTTAATTTTGGATTGGATTAGGTTTGATAATGTTAATTGGGGGTTATTGGGTATGTTATATATATATATATATATATATATTTAATTAAGTGTTGGTTTATTCGATCGGTTCGATTTAGAAATAAAAAATCGCAAATCGATTGAATAAACACATTAAAACCAAACTATCGAACCGATTAAAAACTGAAACCAATTAAACCGAATCGAATGAATCGAATTTGATCAGTTTCGGTCGGTTTAGTCGGAAAACCGATTTTTTCTCACCCCTAGCTTGGAAAACAAAAATTGTAGTCTCAAAAGGCATTATACCCAATCACAGATCCCGAATGACACAACTTACTCCCAAGTAACAGGATTTTCTCATAAACTTCTGTAACAGCAGTTCCACCAAATCTGGCTACGAAATCATACCACAAAATCAGTGACTGGGCAAAATAGTAGCCAGACCAGAGCGGAACATCGAGTGACAACTTCCTGTCTGCTAACAATCAACCTTCATAACATATTTTCCCCCATGCAATTTCTTTGGCAATCAATGACATATAAGAGGCTTGGAGAAAACTGATTAAACTGATAAAACCAACAAAATTTGTATGATCACAATCTTGTCCTAGGGGCTGAGTTCAATTGTGATTTCTATGATGCAGTATTCCTTTTTTAACATGTCTTCTCTCACACCTCTAGGAGAGAGGAATCGCGATTCTTGGGGTGCACGGTTTGACCTATTTTACATTATGCAACTTCACGGTCAAAGATGTAACATAATGGACAAATTTAACCCATTCTTATGCAGAATGCTTTAGTCCTCAATTTCCAAACAAAAGTGTTCCTTCAGGGTACCTTTAGGAGTCCTACCAAATCCATTGGCCACTTCTTCCATTTCTTTGAGTTTCATGACTTCTTGTTTTATCTGATCCACTCTGTTCAAAATAGCATTCAGCAATGCATCTGCTTCAGTTCCAGATGCCAGATGTGACAGTTCAGATCTCTCGTTGTCCAATTGCTGATAAAGATTGCGAAGATAATTCTTCTGAGCATAAAGCCTTTCTTCTGCAATCTTGTATTCGGACTCCTGTGCCTTTCTCAGAGCCTGAAGAACCTGATCAATCTCATATTCAAGTTTTAGGTATTCACTCTGATAATCAGAAGATATTGATAGAACTGACAACAAACATGGTCTAGTATCCAGAGAGTCCTGATGGTTTGTTGGTTCAAGCTCTACATTTCCATTATGGAAGACACCTGCACATAAACCAAAATGGTGACTTCATATCCAAGTTTTATGTAGATGCATGAACCAACCGTACCACACACAGAGAGAGAGAGAAGTTACACAAGAAACTATGAAAAGGTAAAAAGGAAATAATAAAAACAGTGAAATGCAGTACATGCAGCATAAGAGTTCTTTCTAGACCTGGGGACAAACCAGTGTTGTCAAGGACGAAAAGCGCACTCTAAGCGCTAGAACCCTTATATTGCCTCAGGCACAAGGCAGAAAAAAAACGCTGAAATAAGATGCAATATGTATATATATATATATAATAATAAGCTTAAGATATATTATTATGATAATAAACTCTAAAGAGAGGTCTAGTTTATCTACAAAACATGTAATTTTTTTTGTTGGCCAATATACATAATTTCCTTATGGTCCCATGTCTATTGTTGAATACTCAAATATTAAGAAGTAGAAAGTTTGATACTATTCTCTTTCTTACTAATAAAGGTACATCTAATGAAAAAAGTTAAAATTAAAGAAATTAAAGAGAACTTCAATCAGGCGGGTTTTTTTTTTACACCTATTGTCTTACAAAAAGCGTGCCCAAGCGCACTAGACGTGCGCTTGATCAAATGCGCCTCGCCTGAAAGGATCTGAGACGCTTTTGTCATCTAGCACTAAGGCGCAAAGTGTAGCAGCGCCTAGGCGCATGCCTTGACAACACTGGGACAAACTAAGAAATGTATTTCAAATCTTCAAGTTAGATATTTTAAATTCTCAAATTTCGATAAATCTATCCATGCTTCAATTCTGGAATTCCCTCACCTGTTTTCCTCAGTATTACATTCTGCCTATTTTGGTCACCCTCAAAAGACCAGTCACATGTCATTATATGCCCATACCATCTAAGGAAAGAATCATGGCGTTGATGAATATTATCAATAATCCAAAATTACATGATTGAAGGCAATGGGAAGGAAAAATTTATCCACCGAGTAAATAGGGTTTAACAACAAAATTCATATGCAAATTATAATGTATAGAGTAGTTTAGACAACCATCTGGATCTGCCAGGGTGGTTTTCCAGAAAAACCAGTGTGTGAGTGATATGCATCAATGCCTACATGATTGAAAAGACCCAAAAAAAAAAACAAAAAAAAAACAAAACAAACTGCCAATCTTAGAGAGGAAAATAAGGGAGGTTATTTCTTTCTTAAGCTCCTCAATTTCCAAATGTGCAGCACATATTTTGATGCACATTAATATAATCCAATGTTTCATGCATTAATAGCTATTTAAAATTGTGACTTTATTAACTTTCATATGCATGAGATTTACAGTTAAATTACCTGTAGAAATAGAGGAATCACTTCCTTTCACTTTCCAGATATCTTCAAGAGAAGTCCCACATTTAAGCTGATGTAAAAACCAAAAGCTCTTACTAGTGTTTTTAATAAAAACCCCAAATAGCAGAAAGAAATTTTTTTGCAAAAGCAAGAAACCTTTAAGTCTTGTAGCTAGATTGCATTAGCTTTACCTTTGTGATAGCTGACTCAATACAGTTCAGTAAGCCCCTTGCCTTGCTCTTCTGTGAACCACGTAAAATACAGACACCAATGTTCAGAATCTTCTCAATGTCATCATGAGAACCTATGGACTCACAGGTTTTTAAAAGCGTCGTCACATGTGGAACCAGAGATGTCTTTGCATCACAACGTCGACAATAGTACTCAGCATCCAACCCAATGCTACCTCCAACTGTCCCAGCCATGTAAGACCGAAGAGCACAGTTCAGATGAGCAACATGCCCACATATACAACTGTCAACCATTGCTTCACATTTGATATAACTATAACCTCCATATTTCAAGTCTACGGTCTTGCTACACAGAATACAGCAACAGTCACGGCAAAAACGAGGTTCACTACAGCAAAGATCACAAGGCAAGGGAACCAAAGAAGGGCATTCTGCTTCAGCAAATAAACTGTTGCACTTTCTATTTCCAGCCTTACAAGTCAAACCATCAGACTGGGGATCAGACACTGAAAGTTCAGCCATCTCTTCAGGAGGGGCAACAAAGAAAGCTCGTGTCACTGCATTACACAATAACAAGAAAAAGTTTGTTGGATAAGGAAAAGGAGTTCATGGTTGAAACTAGACATCTTGAATAAACTACCTTAAAACATTTGAGGACATTCTATATATGTTGTCTCAAGAAGGGGAAATCATGGTAAGGATGCACTGCAGTTTTCAATAATACCAAGAGATAAAACACTAATAATTTGCTTGGTACGGTGGATAGAAAATTGGAAGAGAAAAGTGAAAAGATAAAAAAAAAAACATTTTTTCTTTGAATTCTTTCCATTGGTGTGCTTGGTAGGAAAGAAGAAAAAATTGAGAGAAAAAATCATTTTCTTTCCATCCATTGCTTGGTAGAGTTGAAAATGAAAATTATTTTATTTTATCATTATACTCTTTGTAATGTAAGCTAGGCTAAAAAGGTAAATTTAAACAAGATGGACAATCTTGTAAACATGCAACACTTGACTCACACCTCTTTAATTTTCTCTCCTCTTATCTTTCTAGTTTAAAATGATTTGTTTTTGTGAATAAGGGTGGAAAATTCTTTGCTATTTTCTTTCTTCCCACTTTTCTCGCCTACCAAGCACTAATGAAAATCATTTTCTTTCCACGTTTCCACCTACGCCCTTCCATCCTCCCACTTTTCTACCCTACCAAGCAATGCCTAAGAAAATGAATTAAAAGCATAAGACCATTACCTATGTGATGCCACGATAGACATTATAAGATTGAATTTCCAAGTTCATGGAACCAAAAATAAGTCATGTACAAAAGAATACCATTATTAACTGAGTGATTGCACTGAAGAATATGATTGTCATGAAAGAGCAGTTTTGATTCTGATATTCAGCGGTAAGATGCTACTGGTTCAGAAGAGTTATTTTATTATCTATGGCTATGCTCTAATATACATAGGACACATCTAGAATGCAGGCAAGAAACTAACAGGTTACTCAGTTTAAACATGACTTTCAAGAGAGCATCAATTCTTTTTTTGGACACATAGGATATTTTACTCATTCATTAAAATTAAATAAAACTATACAAGTACATACAATCAACATTATTTCAAGAATGGCTTTCAATCTAGAAAACAATAGAAGTAGAAATCAAAAGCTTTTTATTCATTTTTCTCCTCTGCAAAATTTTTCATTTATCAAGGAATTAAAAACATGTTAAGTGACTGAAAACCTCAACCTGCTCAACAATTTAGAGGATTTCAAGGTTGAGAATCTAAGAAATCCAAAAGAGAAAGAAAAATGAACAGAAAAAGCCTTTAGTTGAAACCAAAAGAAAAATATTCCTATCGAAAGCCGATGGCAGTCCTTCAATACTGCCAGTGCAAGGAATGGTTTAATCTTGGCAACAAGTCAAACATGTACTTCAACCAAATGGATCTGCCAATCATCCATGTGGCCCAAAGACATTGGTCGACAGCATCTTGACACTCCAGTCTAAGTTGATCTCAGAGAAGCATGTTGCTAGGTGTAATTTATGTCAAACAGTTAGACATAAGATTCAATGAATATAGCACAGAACGATCTATGCAACCAAAAGGCTAAATGACTGAAAGACTGAATCATTCCTCATATATTGAGAAAGAATGACTATAACATTATACAGGTTTAAAAAATGCAAAAGTTAACGCAGCTAACCATATAAAGAAAAAAAAAAAAAAAAAAAAACAAAAAAACACAGTTATTTGGGGCTGACCATTTGTCAAGGAATGCTTTTTCGCAGGGATTTTCCAGCTGAATGAAGCAAAAAATGCATTAATGTCTGCACCAGGGAACGCCATTTTGACATACCGCTTAACTGAAAGCTTGCTATCAAGACCACGTTTCTTGCCTGAGTTCTCAAGCTTGGGGAGGCGCTTTGGAGGATACAAGTACCTATCCAAGAAATGACCAGTAATGGCAACTCTCCTCCCCACCTTCCATGTCCAAACGTCACCCTTCCTAGGCCAATCCACAGGAGCATATGGCAAGCCTACACCAGATGCCTCTGGCGAGACTGTCCTCAGATGAAGACCGTTTTCTCTTTTCTTAGGCGTGCTTCCATTAGTTTCCTTAGTATTATCAAGCTCCATAAGATTCAAGCTTTGCTGACAAGTAGCCAAGGGCAAGCACACTGCACTCGATGCTATTTAAAATTTTAGACATGTTTAGGGATTAACAGACTATAAAACACTTTGTTACTATCGATGAAAATATGAATATCGAATCGATTCAAAACTTCGAATCGATTCGAAACTTCAAGTGCGATTATATTACTAAATCCAGAAGTCGGTTTGTTAAAATATCAATCGTATATGAAGTTATGAAAGTAAAACTAAAAAGTGTGTAAGTTGATCCTCCTATATATATTGATAGGCACTCAAATGAAGATATTAAACATTCAAAATTCATTACATTATGCAAAAACTAGTAAAGAAATAAATCAATAGATCAATAAAACAATGCAGGTTCTTTTAGCATCTAATAAAGAATTCAAGAATCTCTTCGAACAATCGAAATTACTTGTTCGGTGATTCAACA